>CM060843.1:26520000-26912500 GCA_030762175.1 Metallyticus violacea | reverse complement strand
AATTATTGTAATTTAAACAATTACCATTGCGAGAGACTAGATATTATAATAAATTTTATCCATTCTTATATTTTCATTTCTCAAAATATGGTATGCTATACTGTATGTGCAAGCAAATTTGATAAATGTTCTAAAAATTTAATCGCATGCAAATTAATTGCTTTAAAATTCATCTAAAATGAATTTGTGTCACTGCTGGAGAGATAACTAGTTAAATACAAATTTCAGAAATGTTAACAATACTGTTAATATTTTATAATTTATTCAGTAAGGTACTTTACATGTAGAAAACCCCTAAAGAATTGTTAGAGGACCTAAAAACAAGCAAAACGTTTATATAAACATATGAACAATTACACCTAGTTTTTAAACACTCCATTTGTATACTGTATTGATAATGCAGCTATAATTTATGCTTTATAGTTTATGCTTTATAAATTGGTGCTGTGTTGTGGTTTATAATCAATATTATCTGTCATTTAATATATTTGCTAATGAGTAGCATTAGAATGTAATGCAGAACTTCACTATATTCATGTAGGCTAACAAAAATTCCCATGTAGTTTTGGAAACAAGGCAGTTTAGCGATAATGCATGAGCTGGAATAGTTTGACAACAGATTAATCAGCTCTTTTTATTTTATTTGGAACATTGCCATAAAATAACACCGTGATATTTTAATAAATTGTCTGAAGAATTTCCACTAAATTTAAATATGTCCCATGTTAATCATCCCTAAAAATTATGTTTCATTTTTTCATGCTGCTAAAAGAAGTCTATGCCATCGATTTTAAAATAGCTGGATAGATCTCGAAGATCCGAGTGTCTGGTCTTCTCCTGACCTCATTCCAGTGGATTTTTGCATATGGAGCCACGTAAACTCAAATGTGTATTTCAGACATACTGACAACGTAGAAGTTCTTCTCTAGGCCGTCTATAGTTACGAAAGACACCTGGATTATGGTCGAGACTAAACACTTGAAAGTCCATTAAAGTTTAAAATGACCATTTTGAGTGTTTTCTGTAAAACTATGCCTTAGTAATGAAACTAACTTAAAAACTAAGCAAAGTTGTACATATGTTTATATGTATTATCTATTTCATTCTATTATCAATTTTCTATAGGCTTTTTTCATATTAAGTAACATCCTGAATAGTAATGTTCTAAGTGTAATAAAAATTTGTGCTTTTAAATAGATGACATTGTTTCTTTCAGATTTTTAGTTCAGTTTGGAGTCTTTTTCAGCAAAGCAGTCTATCACTTGAGTACTTTATCATACCCGACAGTAATTAACCAACTAGCATATTCTAGAGAGTATGAAATATTTTGATATATAACCATATTTATTGTACATTTTAGAAAACAAGTATTTTGTTTTTAAATACAAAAAATAATAAATAAAAATCAACAGAATATTTCTCATGAAAAGGAAACAAAATATTAAATTTTTGTGCTTAATATTGTTTCAGTTGTTTCTTATACATATATCTACCTTAGTATACTGTAAATAGAAAAGTGTTTGTATATGATATGAGTTATGAAACACATAGCAGAAAAAATTCAACCTTTTTAAATTTATCATCAATCACTTAAAGTAACAATTGTGTCAACAGTTTGTTGAGAAAGCTGTTGGATATTTCCCTTAATTGCATAATGTAAAAGAAAAGAGGCAAGTGAAATTCAATTGAACTGAAAAAAATAATCAATATTAGAAATGAACTGCAAGTAGATCTCTGAAGAATGTGAATAAAATAGTAAACATTTTAATGATTTATAAAATGTTAACTTCTGAGTAATACAACCAAGGCATTTTACTTCAAATTATGCAATTTTCTGCTAAAAGAAATTAATTGTAAGACTCATCCTTATCGCTAAAGAAATATACCAAAGAATAAGGAATTATTTTTTCACTTCCAACATGGGGTATTTATCGGATGTAAACTTCATATAATACTGCACAAATTGATAAAATCCATAATGAAACATGGTAATTTAATATTAATATAATAAAAATTACTCCGAAAAATATATCGAAATATTTTTGCATTACCACAAGGAGGAGAGAGAGAGAGAGAGAGAGAGAGAGAGAGAGAGTGAGTAAGAAAACTGGTTTATTTTTTAAACTTTGAAAAGAGATTGCTATTACTGCAATTTTATCAAAGTACAGAGGGTACCAAACATGTATACACACTTCAAGCAAAGAAAAAATTGTGTTAACATAACAAAACTGAATTCACACAAACAGAAAATGATGAGCACTAATCATCTTAGACTTTTACAGTTACAACAGTTGCTCAAAATGCCCACCATCGGCGTCGATACACTTCTGAGTACGTTGAACTACTGATTGAGCAACGTTTGCGAAAGTGTCACCGTACTGCATTCTCCGATCAAGGACATCTTCATTTAATGCATGCAAAAGTCTTGGGATGAAAACTCAACTTTTGCTTCTGGTTTTTGTTCTGTTAATTCCAGTCTCACGTGCACATTGCTTTGTAGATTTCTGCAGTGAGTGCTCAAAACGTTCCAGAACCATAGCCGAGGACGCGGGGCTTGTTGCTGTGCTAGATTCCCAGATCTACCCTTGTGAACATCGCATACGGTACCATGAGTCTCAAATTTGTCTCGAATGCGTGCAATTGCTACTCCCTTTGGCGGTTCTGTTCTGTACACGCATCCCCATTGCCTTTGAACTTCAACAACATTCTCGGTTTTCCAATACCACTTCAAAATTGCTGTCCGCTGTTCAAACGATAATCTTGGCTCCATTTTGTTGTACCAACGCTAGTATAACGTAATGTGAGTTACACCTGTTTACAGAACATCATACCATAATATTGGCTTCATTTGTTCATTGTTAATTTACGATAATCTTGTCTGCATTTGTTAATTGTTGATTTACCTGTCACGTAGCAACGCTATCATAATGCATGTGAGTAACGTCTGTTTACAGAACATCATACTACACATTACTGTTGTTTTTCGGTTTAACTTTGAAATATATTAAATAGATATCTACTGTGAAAGTGTGTACACATTTTTTGGCACCCTCGATATATGCTCTTATTAGTTTTGTTCTTAAAGAAGAGATCCAAAATAATAATTGAAATCGTGATTTTAGTTGTTAATATTAATGAGCGTTAATTGTTATTGCTAATCGAGGAGTACTTCACTTGCTTCTTTACGCAATGTGCCGTTCTAAAAGCGAAAATAAAGGTCAATCTGCAGTAATTTTTAACTTATAAATTTCTTTATAACTTGTTTTGTACGGTCCAATTTAAAGTAAAGGAAGAAAATATCTTCATGTAATCAAAATGGAAAAAGAGTGAAAACCAACAGAGAGACTGACCATAAAATACAGTTATATGTGCTTTTTTCACTAAATGAATTCAATTTAGGAAATATAAATTATTTTACTGTTAAATCGTTATCATGGTTATAGTAGAAGAAGAGGCAGTAAAATGGGTCCTTGCTTATAATAAGGCACCCCTGCTTTTTGGCCTTGTATTATGTTGATATCTAGTGAACGCTACTTCAAACTATTTTTATCGTGATCGTTTACACAACAATTCATGCTGCTGAGCTCTTCCTACAAATAATGAGACACTTTGTGGGATTTTCTGTTTTACGGATTATTGAAGTTCTTGTTGATAGATAAAGAACTGCACATTATGTCATGGCTTGTTTACTACTGAAGTTTCTGTGCTTCAGGAATTCTAGTACATTAACTAGTATTATTAATAACGTAACCTGAATTCCTGCATAGGTAGTAGAAAATGTGTTTCTTTTAGGTTATTTTATAACATGACGGTGATGACAATATGGCACCCTTCCCTATTTGGGGTGTTATATTGCACGTATTACTTCAGATATGACTAGAGCGCAGACTGATCCCCCGCAACATGAGAACAGAAAACAGTGGGATCCAGAATCAACGATTAAAGCTGTGAACGCGGTCAGGGGCAAAAGAACGAGATTTAAAAAAACGGTTCGGAAGTTTTCAGTTCCTAAGACTATGTTAAGGCTTTTGGTTGTGTCTCCAGAGGTTGTAATATCTAAGAAATTGGGAAGAAAGACAACTCTACCTGTTGGATTAGAAGAACTTGTAAGTATCTGCTTGTTATGGAAAGTAATTATCATGGTTTCACTAGAAAAAACGATTGTTTGATGAGTTATCAACTTGCTGAACGAAATAATACACTTGCTGCGGTCAGTATTAATGTGCCTTCCACTTCAGGTGTTAAACAGGCATATGTGTCCTGTTCCTCAGTCAAAGATGAAGACCTCAGAAGGCATCTACAGCAGCTCTCATTACACCCCCCCCCCCTATGAAAGGAATTTAGCAGATGGGGAGAAGCAAAGCAGGACTAAGAAAGATAGGCCTGCTCAGACATCACTTCCTGATGCACAAAATAAGGGGGGAAATCAAGAGGAAGGAAGGAAAGAATGCTTCATGATAAATATGACGAATCTGAAGTTTTTGATTATCACGTGTCAATTGCTACTGACAGCAATGAGACCGAGAACCTTTGCCAAACGAGGAGGACGCATGTAATGTTTCTGTAATGGAACATTTTTGGAAGACAACTGTGGAGAAGAGGGGATAAAATATGTTATGTATGAAGTGTGGTGTCACAATTAAAGATGAAAATAAAGAAAAAAAATAGGGAAAAATAATACAATAAATAGAAATTAAAGGAACTGTGTTCTTTGCAAACAAAAAAGTAACATCATCTTCAAAAGGCTGTTTATAGATGTAAATGAATTTAATGAATGTAATTAAGTTAATAATAAATATGATGCTATGGCACTGGTTGGATGTGAAGGAGTAGATTATGTTTGCAATTACTGCGCTTGATAATGAAATTAATGTAAAGACTTCAAGTTTGTTTTTATAGGTTTATGCAGTTTTAGATAAATTTGTGCATTAGCAAAACATAGAAGTATAGTTTAACTCGTTCAATTGAGTATTACTTTGTTTATTTCCCTTTCCTGCCCAATAATTGTGCTTAATACATTTGGTCGTGAGAGAATAGTTACATATGCATACTCTAAATAAAATGTATAAATAAGTACTTAGCATACACGTTTTAAATGGTTGTATGCGATACAAAAATATATTTTCTATCCACTAATGCATGCTTTGAAAATATAACGGGTAAGGATTCACCACAAAGAGCCAGAAACACAGTGGGGGCCATATTACTACATTTTCTTCTATCCAAATTGGCCCTATTGTTTAGAATTTAAAATATTTAAGATATTTCAGGATTTTTTGTCACACAATGATTATATAGATCCATAAAATAAAACAATGAACTAAAATAAAAACAAGGAAAATAAAAACAAACAAAAGGAGTGAAAAAGTTATCCATTAGCAGAACATTCATGTACAAGTATATGTTAATGTTTTAAATATAACATGCAAATATTCCAAATTTTAGCAGTACTGGAAAGGGCTAAACCATTGGTAAAGAAATGAATATTCGGTACTCTTTAAACAGCTTGCTATTGGATTAAAATAAAAAGAAATGCACAAACAAACCATGTATTTATTTTGTAAGGAATTGGACGGCACGGTATACTGCATGAATTATTAAAACTCTATGTCTGCAAGATGGATTGCCGGGTACATAAAATCGACTCGCACCTGGGGAACCATACTAGGTGCCTTTAGGGGGTTGTTTATCATGTTCTTATTTACCTCGTGGTGGAGAAAAACAGCCACCAGCAAACCCTACTTTAAATTCTACTTGGTATAAACGCCATAGGTCGTGTTAGTATTTTCTGAGTACTGAGGCATAAGATCCTATGTTGATGCTTGTGTGCCTCATTTGGTTGAAAGACTACATTCAAATATGGCCTGGGTCATTAGACTTCATTTAATTACCAAGGCATCTCTTTACTTTAATAGTTAAATACGCTTTTAACAGCAGCCTAAACTTTGGAATCGAAAGGTTAACCAAGCTAATGAATTTGGACTAGAAATAGTGCAACTCTCGGGCTACTGGAATGGTCGATTTATTGCTGCATTGAACACTGACCCAAACTGAAAGAGCTGCTATAGACGCGAAGAAAAATAAGCAAAGCTAGAACAAATTAAATGTAATTTTTGCAAGCATCTACAGGGATTTTTTAAAAACATTAAAATATTTATCGTACTCATAATCCGAAATTACTACAACACTATCAATTTTTCTTAAGGGAGCTCAAAGAGACGTGGAGAGAAATAGACTTCGTGAAGATGCATCCTGAATTATTATTAGAGTAAGTGATACGTAAACATGAAAGTAAAAACAAGTCATAGGAAAAATATGTGCGAACATGTGATGTTGAAAATGAGTTAATACACCACAGTAAAATACTTCACATTTGTGTATTACACAAAATGCAAAATTTATTGGCCGTAGAGAAGTCACCTACTCGAAAAGCATTTTGCTATGTAACATTTGTTCCAAGGCCCAAAACCAGTTCAAAGTATTCTGTATACATTTTTCAACTTTTATATTTTCACTTTTATGAACAAAGTAATTTCAAAAGTCAGGTTGCCAATTGTACAACTCACTACCAAAGCTTTTTAATCCACAAACTTGACACACACACACACACACACACACACACACACACACACACACATATATATATTACAGGTACAATATAGGTAGCTTAATTTATTGTTTCATTTGTTATTTTAACAGTATTGTGAAATAAATTTTTAAAGAAAAACTTCTACAATTAAAATACTTATTGGTTATAAAAATATTCTACTTTTATAATATATGGAAGAGCATTTGGCTCCAAAGGTATTAGTTGAAAATATGTTTTAACAGTTGTATTGGAAGAGAACAAATATAGCACAAATTTAAATTGCAGAATAATGCAAGGCTTATATTATTTCGATTGCCAGATTAACTGAAAAATAATAGATAACATTCAATTCCCAGTCATATAAACGAGATATGCCCACAAGAAGTTGATGCCTAAATTCTATTCTGTTGGATAGAGCTCTTAAAACGGAAGCTCTGAAAAGCAATGCATTTAGTGTTATTTTATATGTTGTCAAGTCTATTCATCTAACTAAAGTAAAACATGTTTCTGCGAGTATTATAACGGAATTTATACAGTGTGAGGGCAAGGAAAATAAGGAACTCATAAGAGGAAAAACGGAAGGAAAATTAGTACGCCGTTTAAATGTTTGATATTGAACAGTAAAGCAACACTGATTATTGGTAGTGCAGTATTAAAATCAAGATTTATTTATTCTTTGAGTTTATTTACAGACGCTCTTTAACATCTCAGTTCATCAGCGTCTCATTCAATTCAAGGTGTGAAAACGACCGATAAATTTTGCTCAGATGACCATTCTTTCAACGTTCTTTCACGCACCGCAAATCTACGACACGGAACCCATGGCTGTACTATCCTTCCGAAGGAAACCTAGGAAATTTACGCTCGAAAAAAATTCATCGACTCAGGCCGGAATTGAACCCGCCATCTTGAGTCTACGAGACAAGTGTGGTTACCACCGGGCCACCAGGACTGATAATTAAATTAAGGTTTATTATTATCAGTTTGATGAGAGTAGATCAACACAAGAAACGGTAGAAAAATTCTTGGAAGACAAACAAAATTATTAGGAAGAAGTGGACAATAAGTGATAGAAACAGACCATCAGAAGAAGTAAAGCTATTGAGTAAAACATAAGCGTTAAAACTCCGAATTACGATATTTAAAATACGTTTTAAAGTTAAAATTAAACGATTTATTTAAAATAGATTTAAGGTAGTTAAATTCTCCTGTGAACTGGGTCACCCCAAGAGACGTTAGCCCTTAACCAGTGCGGACTTCTGTAAATGGCAAATACCGAGGCCGTCAAAAATGTACACATACTTTCACATAGATATCTATTTAATATATTTCAAAGTTGGACAGAAAATAACAGTACTGTGTAATATGATGTCTGTAAACATATATGACTCACATACATTATGATAGCCTTGTTACGTGACAGGTAAATCAACAATGAACAAATGATGCTAAGATTATCGTATAATGTTCTGCAAACAGATGTGGCTCACATTGTGTTATGCTAGCGTTGCTACAACAAAATGGAGCTAAGATTATCGTTTAAACAGGGGAAAGCAATTTTGAAGTGGTATTGGAAAACCGAGAATGTTGTTGAAGCTCAAAGGCAATGGAGACGTGCGTACAGAACAGAACCGCCAAGTAACAATTGCACGCATTCGAAACAAATTTGAAACTCGTGGTACTGTAAGCGATGTTC
The DNA here is from genome assembly GCA_030762175.1 of Metallyticus violacea. Lineage (NCBI taxonomy): Eukaryota > Metazoa > Arthropoda > Insecta > Mantodea > Metallyticidae > Metallyticus > Metallyticus violacea. The sequence continues at coordinate 26,904,215 of CM060843.1, read as the reverse complement.
ACAAGGACAGATCTGGCAAATCACCACATTACCATCTAGATGTACGTGCGTACCTTGATGACAATCTTCCAAGGAGAGGACGAAGAGATCCGATTAAGTTTCCACCGCGTTCTCCGTATCTAGCTCCTTTGGGCCTATGGGGAACTGTTTAGTATGTTGTACATCGTAGAACACCAGATACACTGGCAGCACTTTGGGAAGAAATTGAAACGGCATGTGCTGCAATCGCTGAGGAAACTTCGCAAACGTTGCTCAAGCAGTAGTTCAACGTACTCAGAAGTGTATCGAGGTCGATAGTGGGCATTTTGAGCAACTGTTGTAACTGTACAAGTCTAAGATGATTAGTGCTCATCATTTTCTCTTTATGTGAATTCAGTTTTGTTATGTTAACCCTGCCTTTTCTTTGCTTGAAGTGTGTATGTGTTTTTGACACTCTCTGTATTTCATGTCGAAAACAGTTTTGAGAAATAACAGTAAATATATATAAAACAATGCACATGTTGCAACAAGGATTCATTGAAATATATATTGTTGGTTTGAGAATAATAAATAATGGTATAACATAAATAGCAAAATATATGAAATATGTGCAATACATTTTCATTAAAACAAATAATAATTCAATGATAAATGTAACAAAACTCGAACAGCTATCTCTAACGAGGCTACAAGAATATATGCATAACGATTAAAGAATCATTCATAGATGCATTTATTGAGATAGTTGCACAAAGCACATGTGACTACCAAAAGCTCATGTTGAAACTGTTGTTTCAGGTTCTGCAATTATACACCGACAAAAGGGGGGGGGGGGGTTGTATTCGGTTAGATTCCCGCCAGGACAGTTCTCCCTGATAGAATTTTTTCCGGTTTTTCTCGATCTTCATGTATTGAAAATGCTGGGAAAGTATCCTAAACTTAAACCTGGATGCTTTCTTTCTTCAAAAAAATCTTTTCCAATTTCTCATTTCATCTCATGTATCATCAATGTCCTGTGATACCTCAGCAGTAAAAAACTGCTTAAAAACTTATGCACGAAACATTTTATTCAAGATAATCCTTCTATTACTGAGGGTAATCATCAATGAAAAGGGCTTGCCGCAATTTAAACCAATATTTCACAGTTGTCGTGAATAACAAAGTGTCTAAAATAAAAAGTAAAAATTATGACACCACGAAGAACAATTTAAATGTTAGGAGAGTATATTTCTGTTAGGGCGCCGAACGCAAGGTAAAGTGGGCCCGCTATAGGTTGCTGTTGTGATGGGTAGCTACGGCTATTATCATTGAAACACTTGAAAAATATAAGTATAGATCAGGTTAAAATGTAATGGCTGATTTTGGTTTATAAGTCAGTGGCTTTGTTCGACTTGGTTTAGGCAAAGTGATGTTAACTTTAAGCATAAAAAGTAATGTGTGCAATACATTTCCTCAATATAAATGTCGTTATTCTTAAGTTTTTTAATAGTGTTTGAAATAGTTTTTCTTCTAAGGAAGGAAGCGTTCTAGGCCTAAGTTTAGGGTATCTCCCCGGCATTTGCCATTTATGAGGACTAGGAAAACCTGAAAAAATCTCAGTTAAGGAGGACGGTCCTAGTGAAATCGAACCCCAGACCTCCCCTCATGACTCCGCTCCTTAACGACCTCCGCCACCCGTGGCGGTTTATTCTTACCTGTTGCAATGTCATACATTCAGGTAATTTGGTACGCCAAGGCACTTTTGATTTCCGAATAGTCCAGTTTTATGCCTGATTCTAGGAGAGTTGTGCATGTCTCCAGAATATTATTGAATCTTCGCAAATGAATACATTTACGTATTGGCTTCTTCATAATTCAGAGCAAGAAAACATTAACTTTATGCTTTCTTCCAATAAGGAATACCCTTGGGTTTCGAAAAAAAAATGCACCAAAATTTAACCATAGAACATTTACTTACCTCTCGATATAATGGTGATATTCGTTTTTCTGAAAAGGGCCGGTTTTATCATTAGAGAGCTCCGTTTAGTCAGTTTTCACACTCCTTCTGGTACACATTCGAGATTTGCAAGTCGGTCTGGTGATGTAGTGGTAACCATACTTGCCTTCTAAACTCAAGATCGCGGGTTCAAACCCGGCTAGGACCAATGTATTGTTTCGGGCGTAAAAATTCCAATGATGGCTTCTTTCGGAAGGTAAAGCTGTGGGTCCCGTGTCGTACATTTACGGCACGATAAAGAACATCAAGTCTGAAAGGAGAGGCCTCTAAGCAAAATTTGTCGGCCGTTTCACGCCCTCAATGGAATGGGATGCTGATGACCTGAGATGTTAAAGAGCGTCTATAAATAATATATATAAACAGATTGTACAGATGCTTATGCTTATACTTGTGCTTATGCTTATGCCTATGCTTTGAAGTGATAGCTATCTCCACAGACCAACAGCGGCGAAAAGATTGATATCGCCATTGGATTCAGCGGTAAGTAAATGCAATATAAGTAACTTTTGATGCGGTTACGTTTGTTCGAATCCAAGCGAAAAGTTTCTCATGAGCAATCGACTTTTTAAAGAATATTACCATTAGTTTTGTAGGTAGTAAATGGCATGTTACTAAATTTTTATGAGGTTTTGTTTGTTGGAAGATAGAAAACAGTGAGTAATGGGAGCCCTCTAATGAGAAATGCCAGCATTTTACAAAGAATGATCCAATTCAGAATTTTGTTTGTTCCAACCCGAAGGATTTCCCTGTGAAATCAATTATTATAAGAGTATGAGTTTTATAATTTTTCTCGTGTATGATGTTATCGTAAAGAACTTGGGTTATTCACTGTGTCTAAACTTTAATTCAGGTTATTTCAAAACACAAAACGAAAGGCTCGTTGTGTATTCGGCTTATTGAAAATGTTATAAACACGAGCAGTTTGAAGTAGTAGGTTATGAATACTTTAGAGTAAACCATACTTACAATTTTGTGGATCCAAATTCAGACATGCGCTGCGGCATCTAGAATACAAAGAGGAAAAATAAAGTACAAAATGATACATCAAGGATAATTTTCCCCTTATTTAATTGAATTTCTGTGGCGTTTTTAGTTTAAGAGCAAGGGCTATCTAGTTCGTTACACCACAGTGGTCCAGCCATTGGAAACGTTTTATCTGAATGCCTCATTACATCTTCACAAAGTCTAATTGCAAGCGGCCCATTTTATTGTTGTAGTGTGTCTTATTCAGCTCGTGTGTTTCGTTTAAATAAATCTTTGCTATTTTTCATTTCTTGTGTATGATTGGTAATTATTCTGCACGATCAATCGAAAGTGTGCAGAACTTTCGAAGTTACTCCTGTACATAATTACAAAACATTCCTGCAAAAAACATTCAGACTGTAATATATCTAACAATAAAGGTAAGTTTTGTAAACATTAAAGAATTAAACCAGCAATGACATGAGAATAACAATAAATAAACAAATGAGGACAACAATCTGAACACATAGCATCTAGACCTGAAATTTATCATTTAAAAACAACAAAGAAGAAATTTAACGGGGATAAGTTAGTCAAAATGTCGAAATGAAGTTTTTAATACAATAGATGGTTTTTTTTATTTGGTTTATTTATGAACGCTCTTTAACATCTCAGGTCATCAGCGTCCCATTCAAATCAGAAAAGAATAATTTTGCTCAGAGGCCTCTTCATTCATGATTGAGGTTCTTTATCGTGCCGTAAATGTTCGATACGGGTCCCACGGCTTTACTTCCCTTCCGAAGGGATTATTTTTACACCCGAAAAAATCTTTCGGTCCTAGCCAGGATCGAACCCGCGATCTTGGGTTTAGGAGGCAATTATAGTTATTACTACACCACCAGAACCGAATATAAGATAAATAAATTGTAGAAGAACAGCTTACATTGTGTTTAACAAATAGGTATGTCGAAACTTTGGGGAAACATTCCCTAATATAGAGAGTGCCAATATGTTATATGAACGCGGGGTTTTTAAATTCTTTATCTCCTTGTTAGAGCCCTTTGTCCACCGCTTATACAAAGTGTTATGAAAGTTAGCATGCCAGCATACTGTCCTGTGACAATAATCCCACAATAGAACAATTACATAATATGTACAGTAGGTAAACATTCACACTTACCTCTGGTTAAGTGGGGTGGAGGTGTTGTAACTATTTTTAGTTCCTGCGTTCACTCGTTCCCTATTGTTGTGGTCGTCCTTGCTTGTTACGCCACTGACTTCATTGCCTGACGTAGCACCGAACACTTAGTGTCAGTTCTGTTTGTTTACGGACCTCGTTCCAGTTACATTGAATTAGGGTATCCATATGCCGAGTTGGCAGATGCTCATATGATCATGGATTAGCTGAAGGTATAATCTTAGTGCTCGTATTCTGCCACACTGTCTCACAATACGAGATACTTCAGGGATAAATCAGCACATCAGGGAGTTCCAGCGACGGCTGTTTGATGGATGTATCCGTGCTAATAGGAGACATTTTAAACATGTCATGTAGTTTTCTCTCTTTCTGTTTCCCACAGGTCCGGTTTTGAATATTCTGCTATTTGGTACAGGTATAGAAAAAAAGTTTCTAATAAAAATAAAGCAATTTCGGACCCATGTTCATATTATATTTTTATCCTGAATATGTGAGTCATATTTCTCCAAAGTATTGGCATACCTTTTTGTTACACCCTATATATAAAACGTGGAAATAATATTTGAAAACATGTTCATGTAAATGAGGTTCAAAGCATAATGATTAATTTTTTAAACATCATCTGAATCATTCCTTTTCATCATTCAGCTCATGGTAGCTAGGGAGAGTAAACTAATCAGTACGCTCTGAATGAATTACTCACTCATAGGAGAGTCAGATTAGCGCAAACAGACCAGTTCTATACGATTAATTTGGTTGTTCATTCTCTCACTAAAGGCAAACTAACGCTGGACTGTAATTCTAATATAGGAAACTTTGCTCCATGTCATAGATTCATTTTGAGCAGTTGTTTTCATTATTATAAAACTGTAGACAATTTTCCATTGAAATAGATTTTAAAGGAAATTACAGAGTGCCCGAAACGAGGAGGAATAAGTGAATAAGTTAATACATTCGGTTCTATTTATCATTAAATTATTAAACCTTGAAAAATGTCAGTGTTATGCTTAATTTTATAAACAAATTCCATGTCTGTAATCTTAGAATGGTTAATTTTTAATTTGTAAAAACGAAAATGGTATACTTACAGTCTCAAATTAAAGCAATCTGCCAAAAAGTCAAACATTGCAAGTCTGGTAACTAAGAATCTGCTAACAAAACATATCACCTAAAATAAAACAAGCTCTGAAGACATTAAAAAATGCAGATCAACAACAACAAGAACAACTTTTATCTAATAGTGGTTGTGAAATTGGCCTTACCTCTAAACAAGATGCCTGTTTCTCTGAAAATCATCATGTAAATTGGCAGCTAATGAAGTGGATAAACTTTAAACAGCAGTGAAATACTTTTTATTTAATGACACTTCTCTTTCACAAATAAGTGGAACAATTGCATTGCTTAGACTGTATCAGTCACCTTTTTATCACATGTCAAAAATGAGAATGCAGTGTTGCCGATGCAGTGGAATTATGGATGACCCTAAAGTTACCTGACAATGATGACAATCTTCTAAGAAGAGAAGAAAACAATCCATATATTAAACAGCAATTTTACCTCACTCACAGTATCAAGTATAGAATTCCAATAAAGACTTTTTTTAATGTAGTTAACTCCCGTTTTAATACTGAGACGTCAAGGCCGATGGACACTGATGATACATAAAATGAAATGATAAATTGGGAAAGGAGTATTTTTTTAAGGAAGGAAGCGTTCCAGGCCTGATTTCAGGGTTCCTCCCAGACATTTATCATTTATGAGGGCATAGGAAAATCTTAAAAAAACCTTAATCAGGGAGGACGATCCTAGTGGGAATCGAAACCCATACCTCCACTCACGAATCCACGCCTTAACCTCCGTCGCCCTTGACGCTTTGATTGAAAAGCATCGTGACCAACTGGAAGGATTCATATTGGAAACCTTGCACGAAGGTTTTGCTAATTTTCAGCATTATCGGGAAAGGTAGGAATATTTAATAATCTTTAGACAACGGGATAAATTCCCCAAAATGTCATTATTTTTTACCAAGAGGCACCACAAGAAATTACAGATTTGGTTAACAATTTATTAAACAGTCCAGCTAAACTGAAGAGAGTTTGTCCTCTGTGTTCTTTATGCTAACAGAAATCGTGTTTTATTTCAAAAATCAAAACAGTTGGTTCTTATATATTACTCTCTTAAAATAAAAGATGTGATGAATATTTGCTAAATTTTGTTTAATATGTTATTCAAAACACACAATGCTGGAGTTTCGATTCAATAATAATATTATCATAATAACTGTTTTAAAACCAAGCATAATCAAACCGTTATGCTATAAGAGAATTTGATGTAAATCTTAGATACCTATCATAAGAAAGGTGCAACGTGCCGATTTTTTCATAAAATATTAGATATTGTACTTAAATTTTTAAACTAGTATGCAGCAATACATATCAACAAGGCTAAATCCAGAGGAGATTGTAGAAAATTCCTCGGAACCGCCATAAGATGACAGTGATGCTAACACCCCAAGCTCTATCCTAACAAAGATACAATGTGCCATTAATTTGTTTTAATTTTATGCCGTTGGTCCGTTGTTACAGATTTACCACACGTAAAACAACCTCAAGCCCAAAATAAGCGGCCTATGAACAAAATTATCGGACGTTTCACACCTGAATCGATGAGATGCTACTTACGAGGTTAGGTCCATAGTTTCCGGCCTAATCATTTTCTAGGTATGATAAAGAAAAAAAATATTCAATATAGTTATATATTTGAATTAACATTTCAATTCCCTCCCCAAAATAGTCACAAGTCTTGTTTGCAAAATGAGCATAAACAGCATCCATCACTTCTTCGTCATATAAGTTCCCTTCCTGGAAGCTCTTGTTGAGTTTTTATAAGAGTAAATAGTCACTGGGAGTTACGTCTGGGCTGTAGAGTGGATGGCCAATCTCTTTAAAACCACATTTCTTCACAGCTTCCTTTGCAACTAGAGTTGTGTGCAAAGCGCTTTGTCTTGAAGAAGGTGCACACCACACTCAGCTATCCTCGTATTTTCTCTTTGATGGAAGCATGTACTCTGTGTAGTAGGCCAGCATAGTACTCCCCATTTACCGTGGTGTATCTCTCCGTGAAGTCAATGAAGAATATTCCTTCACAGTCCCAAAAAATTGTGGCCAAGATCTTCTTGGTTGACTGAGTGACCTTGGCCTTTAAAGGCGGTGCTTCGCCAGGTTTACGTCACCATTGATTCTCTTTTGGACAAGAGATCATAGTAGAGGACCACAGTTCCATCTTCTGTAACAATGGTTTGCAGAACTTCTCCCTCGTTTCCACGGCAGAGCTCCAAAAATGACTGACAACAGAAAACTCGTTGCTGCTTTTTGACTAAGGAAAGAAGTATATGCACTAACCTTATTTATCTTTAGTTAAGACGCGGAATGTGAGCGGGAGGTCTGGGGTTCGAATCCCGCCAGAGCCGTCCTCCCTGACTGGGGGTTTTTCCAAGTTTTCCTCAGTCTTCATAACTGGCAAATGCCAGAAGGTGCGCTAAACTTAGGCCTGGGACGTTTCCTTCCTTAAATAAATCCTTTCCCACATTATCATTTCATCTCATATATCACCAGTGTCCACCGCCTGTGAGCCTCAGTAGTAAAAACGGGCGTTAAACACAATTAAAAAATAAAAAACTTGCTGCTACTTGTGTAACTTTGAGCCTCCGGCCATCCATAATTTCTTCTTCTACAAGAGCGATGTATTCAGGAATGAGCACCTCCAAGGACCGACTTACACGCTCTTGGTCTTCAATGCTTTCTCGACACATTCGAAAAAGTTTATCCCATTCTTTTACGGTAGAATATGAGAGGGATACTTCCCCATATACACCGTCCAATCGCTGTTTAATTTCATTTGGAGTAAGTTCTTCTTTTGTGAAGAATTTAATAACTAGTTGATGCTCCATTTTGAACATGTCAAAATCTGGTACACATATCCTTCTTTATTGCAACTATATCTGAACAACTGAACACAGCGGAGCGGAAGTTAAAGCTGCAATTATTTACTTAATAGATAAGGTATGACACCAGATAAGGCTTTTGTGAAGGCGATAATCCTTATCGGCGAGGCCGGAAACTTATGGACCTACCCTGGTACCAAAGATGTTAAAGAATGATCTTATTTAAACCTAATAATATTAGTAATATAAATTAAATTTAAGGGCAGCATAAATAAACAATTATTTGTAAACATTTGGGAACAACTATTGTCTTGATATAATTATTATTCTGTTGTATTGTGTTAACCATTTTTAGGTTACAGGTGATGTATTTCATGTGAGTATGAAGAAGGGGAAGAATTGAGGCGAAAGAACTTTTATTCCACCAACATTCCTTTTACTGGAAAACAGAACAGCATTACACTTATATAGAGCAATAATTGGCACATAGCACCCATGAAATTGTTTCAGCACTTAGCATTTTCATAAATTGTGAGTTTTATTTATTTTTCAGTCTGTTTGTTTTTATTTTATCATCAGACTAATGATAAAAATTTATTAAAATTGTAATTTGTGCCTTTGATTTTATTCTCAAAATTAAGGTCATTCATTTTTTGACAGAGATGTATTTTTAATAACTTGCTGCTTGTAAATTAATTTTTTTACACCTTTCTACTATTAAGTATCCAATTATGCTAAATTTACACTTCATAATTTTTAACTCCATTGGAACTAATCAGAAAAAAAATATGTTCATTCATTTATATATAAGTATTTAAGGTAAACAATTTTACATAATAGTTCATAATTAGTAATTAAAAACTACATGATACCATTTTTAAATGTACATTGTGTATTATGGATCAGTGAACAATCTTTAAACACGGATTAATAAATAAATATGCAATGAATTTTTGCATACGAACACATTAACAGAATACAAAATATATGGTAATTAATATTTAAGTGGCCAAAATAAATTAAATTCTACTTCATTATTTCATGTATACAAGTTTATTACGTTACATATTTATGTGTGAAATATCTACAAGCCCTGCACAGAATGTAGCAAGACGTACCAAACATACAGACGAATTAAAGAGGCATGGCCTATCATCAAATTGGTAATTTAAATTTCAGCTCTTTTAGAACTATTATAGAAATACTGGATAACTTTTATTGAAAATTGTCTCTAATTTGGTCGTTAATCTCTCTTTGGCACCTAATTTCACTAGATGTGCTTTATTAAACAGAATGAAAACGCCCAATTTCTTAATGAAATGGTATTTTAAACGTTTGAACATCTACTGGGTTCATGGTGTACTTCTGTGGTCCCGTAAGCTTGGAGTGCACACGTGGAATCCCAAACCAATATTTTGTATAAAAAGAGGCATTTCGCCTAGTTTTGGGGTGTTCCCGATCATATAGTGGGCAATCTCGCTCAGAAAGTCGGCACTCTCTCAGCAGTCTTATTCGGGCAATAACAGTCGGGCAGCAGGCAATGCCAGTCTCGATCATGTAGTGGAAAATCTCAGTCAGGCAGCGAGCATTCGTGTTTGGCGATCTCCTTCAGGAAATGGACGCTTACATTCAGGCAGTCGACAATATTCGAGCACTTACATTCAACATTTTACACTCGGGAGTAAGGGCACAGGCATTCAAAGATCCAGGGTTCGTGCGTAGTGAACAGCCCTGTTAGCCTTGTTAAATACTCGTGTTAACACAGGCGTGTAACTTTTATACCAAGTTGAAAGCATAGCCGGTGATACGATTGTCTAATCTTCAGTGAAAACCAAGTTATAAGTGATCGGAAGCTTTATTTGTCAGAGATAGGCGTATGATAAAAGTCAATATCTAGCGCATTATCATGCAAGTGTCAACTCGGTGATTAGGAGATGGTTTACCAACACCTGAATGTCCGCGGCTATCAAAAGTAACAAGCTTGCCGGCGCGCAGAATCAATTAGCTTCTAAGTCAAGGTTACGGTGCATTCATCTCCCTTTCAGTGCAAAAGCCTTTTTGTAATGCAGAAGTATGCCAATAAATACACTCGTCTGATCTCATACCTTCTCGTGTTTTTGTTGTGAATGAACTTTCTACCCCCTTCTTCCGTTGTGTGAAGGCGACAAGCCCTGAGACGCAGATAACCGGTGAAAACGGAGGTTATTTGCTACATCCACGCAATATCAGCTGACTACGAGAACCGGGCCACCATCGTCGGAGACTCCGACGAAAATCACCCATTACAACGCTTTCACTTTACGACATTCTGCTAAAGTCAACTCTATTGGTGTGAAGTGCTTTCCTCCTCACCGTATGCAACTAATTCGGAGACGGTAAAAACTGGCCTTTTGTATTATAAGTTTTAGAGTGATACAAGAAAGCAAATTTTGCACTTGTACAGCCGAGTTTAACAGGTATACTTTATGAGAATCGTAATGGTGTATGGGCATTAGTGATTACTAAAGAATATAATTAATATAAGAATGATGGGTAAGATAGCTTCTAAAATGATTATAAAACTGTTATAAAGCAGTGATCTTTAGCCATTGTAGCTATTACTTGAAATTCATCAATCAAAGAAAGGAGAAAAAACATTAAAAAAAACATAATCGGTCATAGTATGGTCTGGTCTCCAGATACAAAATTATATTCCTTTTTAATTTTTATGCTAGGATTATCGCAAAGAAAGATTTCTTGCTTTTGAGGTTTTAATATGAAGGGAGTAAAGATACAAATTACTGAATTTCGTACTTTTTTGCAAAAGAGTGTGCCTTGCAACTGTTCTTGCACCCCACTCCCCAACATGACATAGATATGTGATTTTATATAAATATTTAAACAGCAATAATGTAGTATGCTGAGTAAGATAATTTGTAAAGTCGTTTTGTAAGGATAACGAATTAACATTTCTAAGGATTGCTCCTCGGCACTCCTGTTTCGCCTGGAGCGATCAGCTGTCGCTCACAAAAGAAAAAATTAACGCTTGAGCCGACTGCGCAGAACAAAAGAGATTTTGTGTTCCCAATGGCGAAGCGAAGGGTTGACACGTTGGACATCCTACAAGGTACCGTAACAACGCAATGAACCTTACCTGTCACCTAGACATACGATTCTTCGGCAGTCAGTAACATAAGCTTATGTTCGAAAGTTCAAGAGAAGACCCGAAACATGAGCTAAAACTCTCCTGTTAGAAACGAGGATTTTAAGAACTCAGTTGATAAGTTGAAAGTGAGAAATTTGAATGTAAAGAGTTTTTTGTTTTTGCTATTCAAATGGTTTCGTTATTTTGGATTAATCCCGTGAGTATGGGTAAGAATGCCCTGTGATATCTGTGAAAGCGACGCCACCACAGTTTAAAAGTGATATAAAAAGATAACATTCTCCACAGTTTTCACTTACAGTGAGGCATTTGGAGTTGGCAGTGCAGTTTCTCATTCGATTGCTCCGGAATTACGAAGCGACGCAGCCAATCGCGGCCACTCTTCTTAAATCTTATTTCGCTTGCTTCAGTTACGCTCTCAGTTGGGCAGCCAGCTCTACAACTTCAATCGGGCAGTTCACAGATTCTCAGATGAGCAGTTCTCGTCTTAATTGCAGTTGGGCAGTCGCATTGGTTTTCGGTCAATTACTCAGTGTGCAGCAATCAGCTTTGCTTCCGTCCCCAATGTAGTCCGCAATCTATCAGCGTAAACGTCGTCATGTAGGCAGACACACACACGCAGCGGGCCATGGCCAAGCGCATCGACGAAATAAAAACCTCAGTAAGTCTATGTATTCTGGTTGATTAATTTGCAACTACTTCTCTCCCATCCTCCTCCCATGCAAGAACAGGCATGAAACAGAAAAATACCTCAGGGAGTAGTCTTGTCTCGAGATGGAGGCAAGATCTACATTAATTATTACAAAATAGCTGCGATTAGGTGTCTCGGTTGCACATCTACAACACCAGCTAATATATTTGTTGGTTCTCCAAAGTGGGGCTACATAATCTACGATTGCTTCTTCATACTTCTTGGCGCCCAACGTGGGGCCACCACGTCGACAAACTTCCACCTCAACCTATACCTTAAAAGAAGTGTCAATGACTAATCAAAAAAGTATCCAACTAAACCGAAGTTTTTAAAGGAATTACTTTCACAATTGGATTTTTTTTTTAATAAAATGCTCGTTTCGCTGTTTATTTTATTAAATCGCATATTAGAGAGTGTAAGTGTTAACGAAACATTTCTAACTGTTGAGTAAAATTGTAACCGTCGCTGCATCGTGTACATATGTCACATTTTTATTCCAATATTTTTTTCAAACCCTTCATGAGGGAATTCTTTTGTCGTCCGGAACACATGTTTTAAAACATAAGAATAGGCAGCAATACAACATCACCATGTATGGTACGATACTACTCCGCGCTTGTTACACACATCTAACTGCCAGAACCATTCTCAAAGCCGTTTCCTCTCTCTGTCTCTGTCTCCCTCCTCCCCCTTGCTGCCCTGTATGTTGACCCTTACCTTCAAGCGCAGCCCTTCAACTTTGCGCCAACCTTCCACCCGCTTTCATTTCAACCATTATTCGTTGAATAGCACCCCTCCCCTTGAGGCTTATCTTAAAGCTTCGAGCAGTATTCTCCCAAAAGACCCTTCCAGGCTCGTAGAATGTGATGTCCTTCTATATGTGATTAATGAAAGACTGGGGTCTTTACTAACCTTAATGTACCTCGTAAAAAGAACACACTGGTCTGCTGTTATAATTACTGTTTATTCTTAGCTCCATACCCAGTTAAAATAATTCTTGAAAAAATTAGCTGAAATTTTGTAAACTATTTAGTATATTTCTAAAACTGCAAAATAATCTATTCACCTAAATATATTTGTAAATAGAGAAGCATTAAAACTTAACAATACGAAAACGATATAAACAAATCTTATTTAAAATCGCTAGTGCAATAAAATATGTAGATATAAGACCTCTGCATACATACACCAAATGCTTTCCATTTGAATCTAAAAAAATGTTTATTTATGGTATTTGCACAAGAGTTCGGTTTTAATGAACGTTTTGATTCTTAGAACTCTAGATATTGAGGCAAAATGGCTGACTGAGTATAATATATCTTTCTATCTTGTTAAAGAGAGAGACAGAGAGAGAGAGAGAGAGAGAGAGAGAGAGAGAGATAAAAGGGACAAATATTACGTGTACACTCTCCGAAAAAGACAAACACTCACATAATAAAATTACTTGTACTCTGTATATACAGAGTGATTCCCTCATATTGAACTTATAAATCCTTTATAACTTAAGGCACCTAATTCAATGATGTTTATGAGAAAAAACTTTGGTATATGACAATCACATTCTCACATCAAGTATTTAGAGTGGGCGCCACCAGTTTTCCAGCACGATAATTTTCACGAACTTACTCTCGTCCCACTCCTTCACAAACATTCGATAATTCCATGTGAACTGCGGTTATTTGCCGTTATATGGAAGAAAATGGAGCAATAGACCTGTTCACACCGAACTCAAGATAACCGTAACGACAGTATGATGATTCCGTAACGGCAGTACAACAGACAGATGTGTCACACTAATACAGCAGACAGCGAACACACAATAGACTTTTACGGGCATTCGCGACACATGAGCTAGAGAATAATACCCTTCCATAGCCAGGTTTCTCATACATAAAGATATGTTCATGTCAAATTTGAATGAAATAAATTTATTAGCTTGTGAGTTATAAGAAAAGTCAGCGCATGAGAGTGAGTGAAATGCCCGATATCTTTTGTCAATTAACATGGAAATTGCATTATTACATCAGCAATTATCAATTTGCTACTACATCATCTAACAGCAGCTGTTCATATTATTATTATTATTATTATTATTATTATTATTATTATTATTATTATTATTATTTTATTATTATTATTATTATTATTATAAAATAAATCCTTAATTAAAACATACGCCAAGGTGGTAGTTTAAATATAACTATAAAAAGCGCAATAAAATCATATTAACAAACAGTAAAATGTAAGTATTGTGTATACAATTAAACACATGCTAGCTAGTTGACATCCTTGCCAACTTGGGGGTCAAGTTCAATCCCTAGTAAGGACATGTTCAGGTCCTTTCACAGGACCTAAAAAAGTGAATACTAGGCATCAACGCTGAGGACTTCGGGCCTGTTTGATTCGTCAATTTTAATCTTTCTATTCGTCTCCAAAAGCTTGGCAGTTGATAAGACGTTAAATGCTTAAAGATTAAAGTTTATCTTATTTTAAATGAATCGGCGTGAAATCCTTCCATGAAGAGTTTATATCATTTGTAGCCCACGCCAAAATAAATATAATATTAATAATAATAATAATAATAATAATAATAATAATAATAGTAATTGAGCCCATATTACATTGGAATTAAGTGATGTTTGTAGAAAGGAATAAAATATATTTTTAAATAGTGTTCAATGTCCATTTATAATGCTAAGACATCAAAGGCAGTAGATACATGAGATGAAATGAGAAATTTGATAAGGACTAAAATGTTTAAGGCAGAAGTTTAGGCTACTTCCCTGGCATTTACCATTTACGATGATTGAAGAAAACCTGGGAAAATCCTCAGGTAGGTAGGATGGTCCTGGCAGTAATCGAACTCCAACCCTGCAACTAAGAGTCCATGACTTAACGACTTCCCTTGACGATATTTTTATTTTTGCGGTGTATATAAGAGATTGGTCGAGAATTAAATAGAACGGAAAATTTAGATAATCCTTAAGATTCAACAACAGTACAATAGGTTCCTAGGAAAATTGTAGTAATGAAGGTTTTGAGTGTCTTGAAGGGGAGGAAATAATAATATCAGTTAGCGTAGTTTCTGTAACTCCGGAATGAAACTCATTAAATTTCGAGAGATGTGAGACTTCCAGGTGTTCCGTCAGAAACTTAAATTTGCACATATCACGAGTAAAATAAAAGTTAAAGGTTATTATAAGTAATTGTTGTACGCATGTTGACACTTCTTTTTGGGGAAAAAATAAAAAGACACACACTCTATTGTGTCTCTATTAAGACACACACACATACTAATAAACAATATACCAGATAAATCCCCTGCCTTTGTTTTTTTCCCCGAATTTATGCAACATGACAGACGCTCTTTGGGTCCCTCTTCACCGTTAACTCTCCACCTCACACATACACGTAGACAGAAGACCGTTTGAAAACTCAGTGAATAAGTGGCTTAAGGCAAAGAAGGTACTCGCGGTATAAATGCATTCCAAAAACATCGTACACCTTCACTGAGAACTGCACGGCTTCTATACATTTTATGAACTTTTATTCTACTATATATATTCTTACTTAGTCCATGGAAACTCCCATTGAACAACCCCTTTCATATGCATCAAATATAAAAATCATTTAAGACAAAATGGCGGATCTGTGCAAAGCGGAGAGTGATAGACTACAAACAATTTAAGACACATCTACATAATGTTACGCTTCGTTCAGTGTTATGTTCTGAGAATTTGGGTTTGAATCTCACGTAGCAGGTAGACTTTCTTTTTACCTCTTATTTTACTTTTTTCGAACAATGCTGTAGTATTATGGAACAAAAACAATTATGTAAATATTATTAATAAATTACATGAAAGGGAAGAAAAAGCTTCAAGTACATGCATAATGAGTCAGTAACAAACTAATAGTTCGAAAATAAGTTTTTAATATCAGCATTAAATTTCATCTATTCAACCTTGTAAAACCGCCAGGGTGGCCGAGGTCTTAAGGCGCGGGCTCGTGAGTGAGAGATCTGGGGTTCCATTCTCGCCAGGACCGTCCTTCCTGACTGAGATTTTTCCAGGCTTTCCTCAGCCCTCATAAATGACAAATGCCGGAGAGGTACCCTAAACTTAAGTCAGGAACGTTTCCTTCCTTAAAAAAAAACCTATTCTCGATAATTATTTCATCTCAGTATCATCAGTGTTCACCGCCTGTGGTGCCTCAGTAGTAAAAACTGGCGTTAAACACTATTCAAAAAAAGTTTGAATCCTTAAAAATGCGAAGTGTCCAGATAGCTGTACTGAAACCTGGCATGAAGCAACCTTTCCTGTATTTTGTTGTAGGTACATCTAATCTTTCTACCAGTCTCGGTTGTTACTCAGGTATACACATCAAAGTATTCAAACGACGAATATGTTGTCATGATGTTGCTCTATGGTGAAGCCAGATGTAACGCGGCGGAAGAAGGTGATTGTACGAGAAACGATTTCCAGGAAGAACACCAACCTCAGATACGTTTCGAAAGCTTGAAAGTAGCTCCCGTGAAACAGGGACAGTCAAAAAATCACCTCCTGTTTGGGATGTTCCAGTGGCTTCTAGAAATAATGAAGAAACGATGCGTATTACAACTGAAAACAATCCGCAAACCAGCTCTAGGGCCATAGTACAGGATATGAACATTAGCCAGGCATCAGTTTGAGAATTTGCATGCCACAAAATTTCATCCCTACCATCTACATTTACACGAGGCTCTCCACGACGTGACTACCAAGTGTGAGTGGTATTTTCGCAATGGTTATTGCAAGAGGCGGATTCTTAAGTATGTGCTCTTTATGACGAAGCCACATTCCGCAACAACGGAATTATCAATCGACATAATATGCACTAATGGAGTATAAGTAACCCTCACTGGGTGAAAGAAGTTGCATTTCAGGTGCAATGGAATGACAACGTGTGGTGTAGTATCCTAAATGAACACCTAATAAGATCATATTTTTTCAAAGACAACCTCACGGGACCGCGATATCATCAATGTCTCGAAGAAGATCTGCCGCTTTATTAGAAAATATGCCGTTGACGAAACGGGTGAGAATGTGGTTCCAGCAGATTAAGCGCTACCACACTGGTCCATATCGTACGGTGATATTTACACGAGTATATCGGGAAAATGAATTGGGCGAAGGGAACCAACCAATCGCTTGCGTTCTTCTGAAGCAGTATTTATTGGCTTCAACCTCCAATCATTTATATTACTGTAATTATTAATAGTATATCGTATACATTTGATCATATTTGTATTATTTCCTATCTTTATTTCAAGTTAAAGGTTTATTGTAATATTTCAAACACTCCCTAGCCAAAGTGCACTTATAGTAAAGATGTTATGTTGACTTGACAAAAGGGATATAGAAACCTGTACTCCTTTGCATTTTGTATTTGTGTATAGCTAATATTGTGTCAGGCAAGTCATGTTTCGTTAATTTCCTGAGAATGCCTTTAAAAGGGTCGCTTTTAGGACCTCTTTATTATATACGGGCAAGGACCCTCATCTTTGTTATGTTAGGTAAGAAGAGAAATTTGTAAAACATTTGTTATTGCGAGAACGCGTGGGTGTAGAGAGACTTTTAACCTTTAGAAGGAAAAGTTAACTGTATATTGTACAAAGAAGAGCAAATAGACAGACTTGTAAGTGATATGTAATGCAATAACCAATCAGAAGGACCGTATGAAAGCGTCCAACAACCAATAGGAAGACGTAAATAAGAGGGAATTTTTAGAATGTTGTAAAGCGAGATTTCGAAAATCCAGAACCGCGCCTCGACCAGCGGACCATGATAGCCATATATAAAGATGCATTTTGACTATAATTCGCGGGTGCGTAGATATAAAATAAATAGCGGCAGCAGATTCATCTTATATATAGATTACTTTTTTCTCGCGAGCAAAGGACAACAAGAAAAATCTAAGGTACACTATTGAAAGTATATGACATTTACATCAATGAAAGGCTGGGTGGATGCGGCCCTCGTAGGAAAGAAGCAAAACACAGGCAACCGTACAATATTAGTTTATCATGACATGAGCAAAAGTTACACACGATTCCTTACACAAGGTTGCAAATCCGTCAAAGGACGGGTCTCCCAGGTAGCCCATGGTGTTTAACAGCCTTCGAAGTAGTCTCCAAGCACATCGATGTTCGTTACCAACGATGGGGAAGACGCCGAATACCATCTGCTGCATCAGAGTTGCTAATGTGTCCCACTTACGTCGAAATGCTATCAAAATATTCGCTTTGTTAACCAAACGTTTCCCAAGCAATGGCTGATTCCATTTGGGAATGAAAGCACAGGGATTCGGACGAATAAGGCGGATGTTGAAGAGCTCCCCATTTTCACTGCTGTAAAAGACAATTGACGCTGTCGATTGTTAAGCTGACGCGCTATCGTGGAGAATAATGGCGTTGTTTAAAAGTTCTGACCGTTTGGTGCATACGACATGACACAATTGTGACACCAAAAGAGAGCTATAATAATGGACATTCACAGTGGTTCCCTCATGCACTGGAAGACACACAAGCAAACCTTGAGTCCATCACCAGAGTGACCATGCCTTTTGTTGGTGAAGGATTTTGGCGAAACTTGTATTTGTATGGTGACCTAGGGTGGCACCTTTCACTAGACTGTCGCTAAATACTGGTTCATACACCCTTGCCCGCTTTTCATTGTTGAAAGTAAACATGGCATCCCCTTCTTCCTGAAATCACGATGACATTTTTTGTAGGGAATCCACTTCTGTACTCCACTTAATTGAAAAGGCACCCACTTTGCACACATTTTTCACATATTCAGGTCCTCCCGTGAATAAAGCAGTGCACGGTTTTTGCCGGAATTCCCTTTATCGCTTCCAATTGTACAAGTGTACAGCGCCAATCATCTCATAAGCGCTGTTCCACCACCATCACCGTACATTCTGGTCCGCAAAAATATGACGCCCACTGCGCGGCAGATCGGCATCCGACATTCTGTTCCTGTTGAAGGCCTCTCTCCACTTCTCTCGCCACTGTTTGATAGGGCAAGCATGCGCACCCTGTGCTTTTCGTAGCTCTGTGTGGCATTCTCGTGCATTCATTTACGGATAAACGCTATTTTCACTATTCCTGAACACTGTCGCTCACCACTAAACTTCGGGGCGTGCTGAGACAATTAGCTCTGTTCACATACTATCTGGTGGCTTCATTCTAAAGTATATTCCATAAAATTTCATTCATATATTAAATTTGTTGCGTTATTCCTTATTCGCGAAAAAAGTGCCTTTTGTCTCTAGTTACTCGTATACGATACATATGAGAGATTATCATAAGTCACGAAAATTGTGTATATATATATATATATATATATATATATATATATATATATATATATATTAAAACACCTGGATAGGAAGTGACGATAATTCCTAGAAATAAAATGACATTAGTATTTATTTTTACTCTGTATTATCTGTGCAAAATCGCTTTCTCTGCCGACCACACAAGATGTAATACAAAATATTTAAATGAATATGTCGTATATTATCTAGAGCTGGTCAAAATTAGCAAAAAACTTCCTAAGCATATATATATATATATATATATATATATTGTGTGTGTGTGTGTGTGTGTGTGTGTGTTTTATGCCCACAGCAGTTCATTGAGTGCTGGTGCTCTATGTGACTACCATGCATTGTCACACATCCTTCAGCCCCGGCCGCAGATCTCCACCTACAGCGTTTGTTTGTGCCATGTACTAAGATATTTAGTGCTTCATTGGTAAAATTTCTTAAAGTTAAGGTCGGACTATCGGGAAGGGCATGATGTTCCTTTTCAGCCAATCCATCACCCACTAAAGTCTGGATTAGAATGTGGCACGTTGTGCAAAAAGTGGGATGATGTTCCATCGAGTACGAACCACACACGTTGCTTGGAAATGGTACGTACAAGCTCAACTGACTTTATGCGCAAACATTAGTTATCTTCAAAAGTAAACACAGCCAATAAAAAAGGTAATGAGTAGAAACGGAAAAACAAGAGGATATTACCTTCTTACTAGGCTCTGACCACAACAAAGAATAGGATTTTCTTTAATAAATATTGGTTGTGAGGTTATGTGTTGATAGGGACGTTTTTGCTAGTTTTAATGCACTGTGCCTGTTGTGAAAATATGCGATACTATTACTTTAATTTCTTGTATAGGAATTATATGTGTTTTAGTATGAAAAGTAACTTGCGTTTTGAATAGAGCAATGTTGATATGACATTAAACAAAAGTTTAAAGGAAGAAAAAAACTATGTAATATTTCTGATAACCTCTGTAGCCAGCAATTCCACTCTATGAGTTATTAAAACGGGATAAGAGAAATTATCGACAACAATAAATTATTTTAGCGTATACAGTAATAGTGTTACCCGGCATGCCAATCTAATAAACTGAAGCAGGAGCTTGAAAGATGTTCCAAACTTGGATTACATTATGGCTGAGCTAACTCCCCTTCTGTTTACTTGTATCACGAAGTTTAAGGGAAGAAGAAGAAGAAAAAGGAAGATAATGGATGTTTTGCAACTGTAACGTACTAAAGTTAGCCC
Source organism: Metallyticus violacea (assembly GCA_030762175.1). Taxonomy (NCBI): domain Eukaryota; kingdom Metazoa; phylum Arthropoda; class Insecta; order Mantodea; family Metallyticidae; genus Metallyticus; species Metallyticus violacea. The sequence continues at coordinate 26,883,695 of CM060843.1, read as the reverse complement.
TCTCTTAAGCATGCAACTCAGATATTCCGTTTGATGCGATGTTATGAGAGGTTGACCCAAACTTGGAAACTTGTTTGGGCGAATTACTGACAAAGGGATCTCGGGGTTAGGGCGTCCAATGGACAGTATTGTGGGGAAGGCTTGCTCTTAAAGCCCTCTTTGTAATGTGTTCGCTTCCACTCTTTTAAGCCTTAGACTCAAACTGCGTGCATTAAACTAGACTTTCTATATAGTCTACTTGCTCGTATTAGGACTGTTACGGGTTATGATTCCACTATAAACAAAGCTTATAGCTCACCTTACAGTTTAGACATCCCCATTAAATATATGGAGCTGCCCCCTTTGCTTTAGGGTGATACAATTTAAATAATGCACTCTCTAAGAGTTTTCAGCCTTTTTTTTTTATTATAAACAACTTTCACAATTGAGCATCCGGAGAAGGTTACGTCTTGTCATTTTGTTCAAAGTGTGAACGACTCAGAAGAAGCTCATAAATTGTGGGACGAAACGTCGGTTTAAAATCTCGACATGACGTGGCCTCCTCCGGAAGTATAGTACACAGGCCGTGGAAGCCTATGCATACAGCTCACTATTCCCATTGTAATCCTCCCAAGCTAATAATGACTCAAAAGTTTTAAGGACGAAACATGCAAATTATTTTAATTTTATGTCACTACAAAATATTTAATGTATTATTATTATTATTATTATTATTATTATTATTATTATTACGTAGGCACGTTTTACAAAAATATATTAAAAGAAAATAAGATATTACTAAAAAAAGGCCCAATTAAATTAAAACTTGAATTGAAGTCATTCTTTATATACGTAACAAGTTTAAAATTGAAACATACTTCGATAAACTGAAGCTAGAACAGAATTGCAGGGCATTCATTTTAGGATTATACAACAAACTTTTCTGTTAATAAAAAAGCAGTGATTGATATTTTCTTTAGCACTACTTGCTTGTGTAAAAGCGCACTTTAAAAGTGCACAATGCAGATCAATTTCTATCACCAGCAAACTTCATTGTATCTTTTCTAAGTGCAATAGAGTTGAAAATCCTGACAATGGCACAAATGGAAGTAGTGTCTAGATGTCTCCTTTCGCCATTTTATGGTTGATCATATGTAAGAGATCAAACTTTTTAATTGGTTTTTCATCCAACGTATCTCTTTCTCCCAAATAGGCTTTAGCTTTAAAAATTAATGTTGCCAATCATCACTTGTTCAGTTGTCAGTTTAAATGGCTTTAGCATTATATCCACACATTTATCACAGTTTCCAGGAAAATGGCGGAACATTTTTCAGTGCTCTCAAATGCTCCAGAAACTCATTTATGACATTTTCTGGACACATTTGGTCATTTGCATGAAGAATTGACTTTACTCTCGTGACATGAGGGAAGAGTAACAAAAGGAGCAAAGAGCTTGTTTATTGATATATTAATGGCGAAGTTAGTAATTATGTTAATGTAATCATGACCCAAAAAAGTTTATGGTTTCCTGAGGAGATTTACACTGAAGTGTACTATGTAATATATTATACAGTGTTATATTATAATGTATATAATGTATTACAAATAAATGCGTCGCTCAAAATTTAAATAAACTTTTATTTCACAGTTTGTTGTCTTATTTATGTTTATTTTTATAATAATAAATCATATAATGCTAAAATATTAACAGCTTTATTAGAAATTTTATATTTAATAGTTGAAAATGTTTAACTATTAAAACCATTGGTTATCAATAATATTAATTATGAAAGTAATTTAATATTTGTTGTATTATATTTATCCTATTTTTTCTGGTAGTTGAACTTATGTGTATTATTTGGAATGTATCCACAATAGAAGTGAATTAGGGATTTAACACTTAATTTATACTTAAATTCGTATAAAATAGATATTGTCTCGTTCAACAATTCATACAACCCTCCAATTAAAAGACTAGGTAAAAAATAAAAAATACGTAAACACATTTAAATTTCTTCACGAATCAACTTCTAAAGCTAAATCCTTAGAATAAAAACCAACCAAAAACTATGTTAATGACTTAATTATCAGATTAAGAGAGGTCTACATCTGTTGTCCGAGGCTCCTGTCATGAAAAATCTAAATCTAGCTCAGTTCTTTCCAAAGTTCACATTCCTGTGTCCTAGCTCTAAACAGACATGCGAAAACCTATTCTTAAATAAAAGATGCACTCTTAGAAGGTGTCAGAAATTATAGCTGATCCTATTCCATATAATGGTAGTTACCACTGTGTTTTCATGATGAAAAGAGTCAAGTAACTTCTATGTAAGTCCAGTGAGAGTAAAGGGAATAAATATATTGTCTAGAAGCACCTGTAATTCTAGTCATCGCTTTACTGGATATGGTAGTTCAAACAGCATTGTATTCTTTAAGCTGATACAAGTACTACAAATAACAATTCATAAAATTTTCATTATAACTGCTAATCATTTCATTTAATACATTTCAAAACTGGTAATTGCGTAAGTCCCAGACTTTGATACTGATATTTACCTTGACCTTTCTTTTCCAAATTTCCAGTTTTCATATGATGGCTTTTAAGAAATCCAGTAATATTAAAATGTTGTATTCCTTCCTTGTACCTGAAGATATAATTTATTCGCCTGCTCAAAAATGTCAATATCTGCTTAAATAGATGACAGAAGTACATTGTTAGTTTTGCACCAATTTCAGCACAATCGTTGTATTTCCAGAAAGATAAGACCCACGCGCTTATACTATGCAATTTTTCCTTGTCGATGATAGATGAATGCCGGAAAGGAACGTATTTTAATACAATTCTACGATGTCTATCAATAACGTAAAAAGGCCGCCCTAAAATGATCGCTTGCAAAACATTTTAGTTCAAAAATCACATGAAAAGGAAACAAAAATGACAAGCTATAAGACATACTTATTAAATAAAAAAATATATTAATGAAAATACAAAGCACGAGTAAGCAATTTAAAATATCACAAACCTCATTCCGACCTGATGTCTCTAAATTTTCCCCCATTTTGAGAATCTATTTTATTTTTTAATGCTCAATATAAGGCCCAGTTACACACTTTATTAACTTAATTTTATTCATACTCTGTTTAATTCTCTTTAAATTCCGTATTTCGATTTTACTGCATTGTTAGGATCAACAAATAAATCAATAATCTAAAAATGTAGCAAGTGTCACACAACATCTAGGCGTGACTGGGGGTGAGGAAGAGAGGACGAGGGGAGGTCAATACGAGTTTAACTCTAGAAGACCTATTCTTGTGTGTTGTATGACAGTGTATTAAGTATTCATTAGGCGGCGTAATACATTGTATTAATTACGTTAATATGAATAAATTAAGGTATTCTATTCCCCAAAGAGTATTTATTTACAACTCGTACGTGCAAATGGAATTGAGTCATAATGTACAAAGATTGCTTCAAAAAAGATTTCTTGATATTGAACCTCAAAGTCGAAGTTCGACTCACAGATTGGTAAATAAGTTTCGTGAAACGGGAAGTATTCTTAATAAAAAGCGTACATAGCCAAGTACAGTATTCACAGAAGAAACATTAGATAACATTGCTCTGGAACTTTGAAGCCGGAAATAAGGCTGCCTATATTAATTTTATAACTTGAGGCTGCAGAGTTATATTTCTAAAGGCATTAGATTTGTAAAGGATAATTATTATGTATATGTATAAGGAAATCATTTAGAAATAGGTATAACATGAATTGAAATAATTTGCAAATTGTTCTTATGTGTATGTCATTTGACAGGTGATTGTATCTTACAAAAGGGTTTTGTATACATTTTGTGGTCAAAGATGAGAGAAAGAGACAGAGATGTATACCTGACGCCTCGTCCACTGACCACTCCTTAGACAAGGCTGAGAAAAGGGTAAACTATCTTTTGTTAGGTTACGAAACTTCTACCAAGGAATACTTAGGAGTTCACAATAGGAAAACATGTGGCTCTAACGGGACAGTATTTGAACAAAGTCAGACGTAGCAATAATTTAAGAGAAAATGGAATATCAGAACGTAGACGAAAATGTTTTATTACAGGAAAGGCGGGGGTACAAGGTATTGAAAACAGCCCATAAACCGTGCGTTATCTCTGAGAACATTTAGAAATCTACAACTAAAGGGAGGCAAAAGATATTTCAATAGAAATCAGCGTGTAAGCAAAGTGCCGAAATTTATGACAGGTTGTTCTTGGAACATCGAGGCTCGTGAGAAGATATTGTAGATCAAGGGGGAGAGAATAATTCTAGCCAATGGGAATCGGATAAAAGTCAACGAATAAGGAGAACTTAGATACAAATAAATATTTTTAGGATAGCCAATGATGAACATATAACACGGAAAAAGGATAATATACGAGGGAATTTAATTTAGCGAGAGGCGTGGCGATGTGGTAGAAAACTCGACAGAAGTCAGAGATACAGTAAGACGAGAAACAGACGAGACAAGACTCGCAGGAGAGACACGAGAGACACAAGAGAGAGATATACGGAAGCAGGCAGCCTAAGTCATACGAAAGCAATCAGTCTAAGTCATTTCTAAAGTCAGTCGAGGGCAGTTTAAGTCATTTTAAAGCGGTCGAAGGATTCTAAGTCCTCCTAAGGTGATTCTAAAGTCAGTCTAAGCGAGTAGTGAAGTCAGCGACGAGCAGTCAGGAAGTAGCCCCAATATGTATTTTTGTGAATAAAATATGTGAACAAGTCAATTGGTGTATCTTTTGGGCAACACATTTCTCTTTCCCGTGGAACTATACTGATCCACGAAACACTCCAGTGGACCCTGAGATCAAATTAAACAGAATTGGAGCAGTCGTCATCAGTGAGAAGCCCGGGCCGACATCGAGACCACGACCACCAGCCCAGCAGCCAACAACATTACGCCCCCGCACAATCCATATATTCTTGCTCCAACTTTACCCTAAAAATCACTTCAATGACTTTCTCAGCAAACGGGAATGTCCTAACCGTGTTAGAACGGTTTCGAAGCTACGCCTATAAAATTACTAATGGATTCTGAATAGTGCACGTAACGAAGAAAGTTATCTTAATGTAATTTTCTTTACGGAAGAATGTTTGTTCGCCCAAGTGGGTACGTTAATATACAAAACAACCGATACTGGGATTCAAACCTGCTTCATGATCAAAAGATAGGACTGTGGTACGCAATTAGTGGCAAGAGAATAATACGCTCTGTTTTTTTTTTAAATTGTTTGAAGAAACAATTATTCGCATTAGGCATGAATAGAATCTTTTTCAACCATTAATAAATTGTGAGGGATTGTAGTAATCATCAAAACATATGACTACCTTGGTTCTTCCCGATTTAACGCCATGGGATTTTTATCTGTGAGGGGCGTTAAAGGAAAACGTATACAAGACAAATCCATGCACATTAGACTAACTGAAAAATAATATTCGGGAAGAGGTTTTTCCATTTCTCAGAATTAAACGAAGAGCGTAATGGTTAATTTTATAAACGATAATAGAAATGTGTGGAAAATGAAAAGAGGCAGTTCCAGCTTGATAATGGTGAGTAAATGCACCTTTTAAGTGTTTAAGTATTAGTAATAACTTGCGCGACTCCCGTTCCTGCTACCAGCTCGAACCGACCGTCCGACCGGCCATTACATGTGGAGCAGTACCGCGAAAGAAAAATCAACAATTGCGTGCAAGTATTACGAAGAACATTAATAGTAATATTGTATAATTGTTATAATGGTCACCCAGACCACCATATGGAACATTAGAATATTACAAAAATGTAAATTTTGTATCTTTAATTCGCGTTTTTTTAATTAGAACTTCACCTATTTAAAAAACTTCATTTTTATAAACACTTAGCACTCAATAACGTGATTAAAATAAGATAAGCCTAAATTTTACACGTTGTTAACTTTGGTACTCTCTTCATTAATTAATAAAATGAAAGCAACCAAAATATGTTTTTACTAATTTCAACAAAATTTTTACGAAAGTAAATTTTAATGTGAATTTTCAAACTGCTTTCCTTCTAGAGTGCCGTTTTAACGTTTATTTCTTTACGTATTCCTGTAACAAAAATATTTGTTAATGCTTCCGAATCTAGTTTAAGAAAGTTTCTGAATCTCCTGTCAGTGTGCATAAGACCTTTTGACTTCAATAATCTCATAATAAGCGATCTAAGGGACTCATGTTGGCGTTTTTGTTGCTCATTGGTTCCAGTTCATTTTATAGAAAGTTTCATATGCGAATGTTTATAAACAATCTTTGAATTATATGCTTGCGCACCAACTTGCTTAAAGAGCGTTTGCCGTACATCCTGGAGAGGTGATTCTAACCAGAATCCAACCAGAGCATCCAAAAAATTGCAGTTACAATGGTAGAAGTGAAGTGGTCACTTAAAATGCCAGAGTATGTTTTAATTCTCCACTCTTGTTAATGATTGATATCACGCATCCGATGAGGGTTTTGTGCTGCTCAATAGTGTGCGTTGTGGTGATTGATTCCTCCACGATTCATTAAATCAATAGATGTAGATAGCAATCTGGGTGGTTATTTATTTTACTTACTTACCATTAGTTCATATGTAAAAGTTAAATATCTCTCACATTAGGTAGGCATCATCCTGTAATAGAAACAGCTAAAGTGGGTGTACCTTATTCCGGGAAAAATTCTAAGTACTGGGAAATTCATATACTTGATTATTTTGTAACGTTCTTTACTTATATATGTGGATTATGGTATAATTAGCATTTTAGCACTTTAAAATTAGAAAATGAGCATTTTGATTTATACATTTAGCATTTTGTAGCGTTTATAGATTAGCAAATTATCATTTTATGGCATTTTGAAGAAAAACATAATTTCAATTGATTCTGATAAACTAGTATGTCTTAAAACAATATTATTGTAAAATAAAATTGTCAATAATTAATAATTTTAATATGTAGCTCTTAATTTGGTATTGTGTTATTTTACAGCCCTAAATTTGATTACATTTTATTATCATTTTATTTATGTTGTTTGTCTTTGTTAAAGTGCAAAAGCAGAAATGACGATAAATTTATGGCTCTTTCTTCGTTTTTAAGAATCAGATGAGGAATATTAGTCTCCAAAAGCTTCTTCACTGTGTCTTGAACAAAAACACTTTTCCATATTTTGCACTTTTCACCTTATTGTGCATCACTTGGATAGTGCTTGCCGCTGCATGTTGTTCCTCTTCTGATTAGCACTATCTTGTGCACTGCAAGTCCCCGAAGTGGGTCTAAAACATCTTCTTTTAGCAGTCTAGAGGCTGATTACACAATTTACACATTAAAATTTCACCGTCACTGATATAAAAACTTTTATGTTTATAATTTTTTGCCGCCTTAGCACTCAGCAATTGTTGACTTGACTTACGCGAAGGGAATGAAAGATAAAAAACTCCGTAAAATGTGTGACGGTCGAACAATGAGGTTTGAAGGTTTTACACTACGCAGGAGGGACTGCTTTCCGCATTCCAGAAGTATGATGGGCAAGTGGTCAAGTGTGTGATAAACATTCCAAGGATGTACAAACTGATTACTTGAAGTTTCCAAAATAAATATCAAAGAAAACTTTTTATTTGCAAAAATAACTGTCGATTTCGCATTTATATCCTAGTACAGTCAATTTCGCATTTCGTCGCTCTATATCATATTTGCAAAAAACCATCATCCCTCTCATTAAATACCATTGCAAGTAGCTTTTTATGCCCTATTTGTTTGTTATTTGAAAACTTCTTAATAAGCCAAATGGCATATTTTTATTCTGAATTGACAACTAAAAAAGAATGTACTGAAAGAGAAATTATGTTGCAGTGACAGTTTCAAGTGACATGACTTAACAATTTTGAAATAAATTAAAACAGATTGACTATAACATGCAAGTAACAAGGACAAAAAATTGTTACGTATTCAATTTAAAATAACGAATTTTCAATAGGATTATATAATTTAAACAGAGAATTATTGAGCGCAGCAAACTTATGATACAAAGCTTATGGGTCCCATTAAAAACAACTTAAAATGATTTTCTACGTGGAATGAAATTACTTATTATTCTTCCACATAATAGGCCTTGAAATTTATGAGAATATAACAAACCAAGTTATTTATTATTTATCTGTTAAATTAAACGAGAATGCTTAGTTTTCTAGCTTTTATGGTTAACAAATTATTAGGTAAACATGGAAATTTCAAGAAAAGAAGAGGAATAAAACAAACTTAGTGCTGTTATTGTGTCTGCACAAGCAACTTTTAACATAAAAATTAATTTATGAAAATATAGTTTACTTACTTTAGGAGGACATTCTTTTGCAAGTAGTAAAATATTGGTCTCCGTAGTTTAGATGTGAAAGAACAATTTACAAAAGTGCAAAAGATGCAAGTCAGGCAAAATTATGTGCTTTCAGCAGAATGTTTACCTTACTTATGACCTAATCAAAGAAGGTCTATCAACTGCTAGAAGTCTAGCAGAGATAACAGGCTTTTCAATTATACAATAAAAGCGTTAATCAATGATTATTTGAAATTACTTAAGATGGATTTCACGAATGCTAGCGCATGAACAAAAGCGAAAACCATTTCTTCCAAAACTAATTTGTCCTGTTTAACTACACCCAAAAATAAATGAATTTTTTATAGTTAATCAACATGGATTCATCATTCTGGGTCTAACTGATCGAAGATCTCTACCAACTCTTTATTCCTCTGAAGGCAAAATTATGAATACTATTTTTTGAAATACTAATGAAACTTTAATGATTAATTATCTGGAACGTGATCACATAATTACGATATAAAATTCCTGATAAAGAAGAAGAAAGCTGTCTTGTGGAATTCTCTTTCATCAGAACAATGGTCCAGCGCACAATAACCTCGCTTTCTTGAATGCAATTCATGATTCTGGTTCTGAACTGATAGAGCATACACCGTACACCCGACCTGGCTCTAAGTGATTTTCATTTATTTTCAAAGATAAGAAAGCGTCGGGAAACAGAATTTTTAGAGCGGCAACGCTGTTATGGTAGCAGTTCAGGAATTGCTCTGTGATCAAGATTAAGAGAAAAGTTTCTCTGCTACAACATACCTGTGTGCAGGGGTTATATTAAAAAGGTATGTTTATATGTTTGGAAGGAATATTATGATACTCAGGCATAATCGTCACTCAGTGCAAATGTTGCGTCCTGGTCAACTCTACAATATGCATGCAAATTTTCATTTAGATATTGTACAATTAGATGTATTACTATTTCATAGGTAACGGAGCACTTTTGTCTTATATATTAAATATCTCTTTAGATATGATAATTTTTAAGTGGCTTCAACATAAGAGGGTAGGTCCATAAGTTTCCGGTCTCGCCGATAAGGATTAACACCTTCACAAAACCCTTATCTGATGTCATACCTTAGCTGTTAAGTAAATACTAGCAGCTGAGACTTCCGCTCCGCTGTATTCAGTTGTTCAGATATAGTTTCATAAAGAAGGCTGTGTGTAGAGGATTTGGACTGTTCAAAAGGGAGTTTCGAGCTGTTATTAAGTTCTTCACAAAATAAGGACTTAATAGAAATGAAATTAAACAGCGATTGGATGGTGTATATGGGGAAGCAGCCCCTTCATATTCTACCGTAAAAGAATAGGCCAAACTTTTTGCAATGGGTCGAGAAAGCATTGAAGACGAAGAACATGCAGATCGGCTCTTGGAGGTGCTCACTCCTGAATACATCGCTCTTGTGGAATAGGAAATTATGGATGACCGGCGGCTTAAAGTTACACAAATAGCAGCAAGGAAGGGCATTTCTAAAACAACAATCCTTCGAATTATTCATGAATATTTAAACACGAATAAGGTTAGTACAAGATGTGTGCCTAGACTTCTTTCCTCAGTCCAAAAAAGCAATGATTCATCTGTTGTAAGGCATATTTGGAGCTCTACCGTGGCAACGAGAGAGAAGTTCTGCAAACTATTGTTACAGGAGATGAAACGATGGTCCTCTGTTATGATTCCTTGTCCAAAAGAGAATCAATGGAATGGCGTACTGGCGAAGCACCGCCTCTAAAGGCCAAGGCCACTCAGTCAACCAAGAAGATCATGGCGACAAACTTTTGGGACTCTGAAGGAATACTCTTCATTGACTTCAAGGAGAGGAACACCACAGTAAATGGGAAGTACTATGCTGGCCTACTACACAGACTACGTGCTTCCATCAAAGAGAAAAGGCCAGGAAAGCTGAATGGTGGTGTGCGCCTTCTTAACGACAACGCGCCTGTTCACACAGCTGTTGTTGCAAAGGAAACTGTATTGAAATGTAGCTTCAAGCAGTCGACCATCCACCCTACAGCCCAGATCTAGCTCTCTTCTCAAAAGTCAAGACGGACCTTTGACATTTAAGTTGACGAAGAAGTTATGGAAGTTGTTAATGTCCATTTTTCTTACAATACTTCTGACTATTTTTGGGGAGGGGTGGCTTGAAATGTTAATTAAAAAATGTGAGAAGTGTATAGCAATGAAAGGTAACTGTATTGAAAAGTTAAATATAGTTTTTGTGTTTACCATACGTATAAAATGTTTAGGCCGGAAACTTATGGATCTACCCTTGTACACTAAGTTTATGCAAAGAGAATCAACTTCATTTAAAATGAATCAGGCTATGCAATGCGTGTATTTCATATATTTTAATATCATGTAGTGTTGGAGTTTGCGCTAAGAATCTTTGGTCAAGAAGAAAAGGGATGAAAACAAAGAAAATGTTCTAAATTAGCTTATCAATAGAAAAAGTTCCTTATTTGCTCAAATTACATGTTTGAATATCCACCAAGTCTTATATTAAAGTATAGCTTACAACATGTTTCAAGTGCTTCAGCGACAAGATTAAAATACAAAGCCTTAGCACATCCACGCTTAATAAACAAAATGCACACAGAGGAGCGCTTGCGGTAAAGAGATTTCGTATCAAAAGCTTACACCAAACAGGAAGCTCTTGCGCTTCGAGCTAAATGAAAGCATTAAATCCATTCTCGAGTAAGGTACACCGTACACAGAGTCCATGGTGTAACTCACCACCTTCCAATTAGAGCTAGGAGACGGAACATAAATACATTAAACGCAGGGAAGCGCGTAATCCTATACAGCGTATCACCATTCCTAATGCAGATGTTGCACAAGAGAGAAGTTTAACAAACAAACTGATGTATGATCTCATTTGCTTTCCTTTGTAACAAACCGCGAGGTGCAGGAAGAGGCATTCAAGGACCTCCCTCTGCGGTCAGCTACTCTGTCTCTCGCTTTACCGTGTCCCAGAGCTAACTTCCTGCATTACATGAATCAGGAAACATGAGCGTTTTAGCTGACACCTGTTTTATCCAACGTTAAAGGATGTTCCAGAGAGCTGCTTCATTCCTTTGTCTAGCGCTTGGAGCGACTACACAGAGTTCAGATTCTGTAGAAAGTGCTTAACACAATTACTGCCAAGATGCAATCTGTAGTTCATGGCAAACATAGTTGGGATTTTGTATGTTTAACGATTAGGGGGGTAAATAATGACCAATTGAATAACAATTTCACACAGCAAGTCCTTGACGTACGACTTGAACATGTTTATAATTACTTAAAGTTGACGTGTAGACCTGGTTTTTGTGTGTGTGTGTGTGTGTGTGTGTGTGTGTGTGTGTGTGTGTGTGTGTGTGTGATTTATTTTCACTTTTAGTACGCTATGAGTCAGTACAAATCCTACTTCTATTATGGCAATCTTAAATATGATTAATAAATTACTAACACAAGTTAAAATGCATTTTTCATCACATTACACTTATTTTTTGTTATAATGCCATTTTTGCGCCACCTGTAAAAACAGTGAAATGCCATTGCGCACACAAGGAAGCGCTCCCACTTAGCGGAACCAAATGGAACAAAATGTCTCCTAGCAAAGTATTCAAATGGGAAATACTAGAAAACTCGCGGAAACGAATCGAAGGGAATTCCTAGGCAAGAATATTTATTCTCTGCTGTAGTCTTTTGTTTCGTATACAATCGTAAGTAATCGTGAGTTTTCGAGGTAATGAAACATTTAAATACAATTTGAAAGCAATGTAGCATAGCTTATTGGAGGTTAGAACGCAATATTGCACATTATGTAAAGGTTAAAGAACGAAGAAAAATAAATTACTCTATATAACTATTCATACATAAATGATAATATCATAAACATGACTGCAATAATTTTGTCCGTGATAATGCATGATGTAAAATAAGCAAATTTAAAAGCCTGCAAAATTCAACATACGCATTCCTGGTTAAAAAAAAAAAAATGAACCCAGAATTTTCGTTTAAAGTTAGGATCTTTCATTCGAAAATAGTGCATACATTTTATTTTATCCAGCAGCTGAAGTTATAAAGCGTTCGTTATTTCTTGTTTAGTAGGGTGCCATGTACCCAGGATTATTTAAAGCTTGTTATTTATTTCTTCTTTCTATGTATTTTCACATAAACGAGTTAGCGGTATTATGAACTCCATTTTCTGGCGCCACCACCTCGCTTAGTTCACGCGATTCTAGTCCATTCCATTAGATAGGAGCTGCAGAAGGCATTTTGCTGCATTTCGCTTTGATAACATCAGACATTTTGATGTTCAAACGCTTTTTTTTTTTTTTAGATACACTAGTTGCATGCTGGACTATGAACTAAATCTCTAGGTTTACCTCAGCCCTGTGCAACTCTAACTGGCGATTTAAACCTTTATTAATTTCCCAAAAGTTCGTTGTGACTGATCGAGAGCTCCCGTGGACCTTCGAGGGCTCCCGCTACCATCCCGCGCAATCCGCTTCTGTCATCTCTAAATATGTAACGATTGTATAATTGTAATACTTTCGTGGCGCATTCCTTTCTTCTTTCTCTTTCTTACGTAGCCATCTCAGCATCATGTGTGTGACCGCCACGGGTGGCCGAGGTCGTTAAGTCTCGGACTCGTGAGCGGGAGGTCCGGGTTCGAATACCGCCAGGACCGTCCTTCCTGACTGAGGTTTTTTCCAGGTTTTCCTCAGTCCTCATCAATGGCAAATGCCGGGGAGGTACCCTAAACTTAGGCCTGGAACGATTCCTTCCATAAAATCCTTTCCCAATATATCATTTCATCTCATGTATCATCAGTGTCCATCGCCTGTGGTGCCTCTGTAGCAAAAACGGGCGTTAAACGTTAAACACACACAGCATGATGTGATGAGCAGACCGGTTGGTCATCGGCGCAAATAAATCGTATATTAGTGATACCAGCAGTTCTACTCATGCTTGGTAGCAACGCCACTTCGCTTATAAACGCAGCAAATAGACCCAGGTTGGGGATGGATACTCCTTGGCTGTTTAATTCTAATTTGTTAGGCCCCGAGCATTCTTCATAACTAACAGTCCGGTAGAATGCGTGCCTTTCCGGGACGTCAGCTTGTGTCAGCGGCCACCAAGTCCTTGCTTGTCGCTTTTGCAAGCGGCAAGTACGTAGGCATATACAATAACTTGACGTTGCACGCAGGACTGAAAGCACTTAAATGCTACTGCTGGTGCTAAGAGCCGTTACCAGCAGCAGTTGAGTGCTTTCAGCCCTGCGCATGGATTCGAGAGACCTTACGTCTTTGTGCGTTCGAGTCAGTGACCTAGAGTTGGTACTTCGAAGGGGCATACAGAAAACGAAACCATAGGCACAAGCTCTTCTTTGTTTCCAGAGCAGATCTTTCCTTTCTTTCTTTCGCTGAGGTTACTTTTTTGGCGTTATAAGTTTATTGGTGAGTTTATATTCATTTCCAATCTTTTCGGCTCTAAATTTCTCCGCAGTTGAAAATTTGTGTAATTATATTTTCTTAAGTTTTTTCAGTATTAATGAAACAAAAACGTAATTTAATTGTGAGAGCAAAAGGATGGTTCATTTTCTTATTTTTAAAACTGTGGATTTTTCCTATTTTACTCTTTTGCACTATTGTGTTCCACTTTCCATGGATTTGTATTACTACCAGTTAATATGAATAGGCATGCAACTTCTTTCACACCGGCCTCATTTTATGTTGTATTCTTGTAAATTTATTTCAGCCACGTTCTTTCCGCATGGCAATGATAATTATTGGCTTATTGTGAGGGACAGTTGCGTTACTTTGCTATTTTTGAATTTTAAGCTATAAACCCTTTCAGCCAATTCATGCATCATTACTAACACCATTTTAACTGTCAGTTCCGAACACGCCTTCCCTCATCTCCGCCCGAATTTATTATAAGAGATTCAATAGATATTGGAAACACAATTATCGCCAATTTAGGTAAAATGGAATAGTTATCGATTAACTAAAAAAAGAACAAAGAAAGAAAGAAAGAAAAAAATAGGATGCAACAATGTATCTTTAAAACATTTATTCTAAAGTTTTCAGCGAATTGTTAAATTTGCTTAAGGTTACATTGTTATATATTTGCCCGGCAAGAAACGTGCATATGTAAGTCAAGGTATTAAGTCGTGTTAATTCAGGAATTGCATTAAAATATTTTATTTTTTCTAAATCAGGATATTATTGTATGCTTATACCTTGAGAATGGCTAGAGAGTAATTTGATAAAACCATATGTGGTAAATGTAGCAAATGTAATGCATAAAGCTTCTGATTTAATATTTGTTGTTTTATAATGTTTTCAATGAGGTATGGTATACACTTACACTAATTGCATGTTAAAGTTACCTTTTCCTTATCCTCCGCAATTTGTTATTCAAAATTCAAAAGTGTATTACATGTATTATATATTTTATTCATATTGATAATTTCACAGTTAGAATTTGTCCCGTACTGCAGTTTATCTTTCCAGGCCATAATCACGGGATTTTATTCCAGCGCACTTGTGTGACATTAATAGGAGAGCGTTGAACTCAGGTTATTAAAGATTATTTTATTAGTACCATGCTGCAGTGTATATAAATAATGCGATAGCGTAATAGCACAGAAAGGATTTTCAAATATCCGAAGAACAGAATGTGCGTCGTCTCTGGATACTGTCTTGGTGGGAGCCACAGAGAAATAAACTCTTCACTTTTACAAAGAGGCCAGATAGGAAAATTTTTGTAATTTAATATTTCACAAGGAAGTAGATTATAACTTCTAAAAGTTATCTGTGTGTCCAAGAAAACACAAGTTTTAAGCATTTTTTATTTATTTTTCAGCACAATCACCTTGTAAAACAATTCATTAAATCCAACGATTCTCCAACTTTTAATTTCCTCAGTAAAATAAGATGTGTTCAATTGCTAAAAATAAGTGTCAGTCTCAGTTTCAACCACATCATTTGATGTGAAATTCGCTCATCCAGCCATTTCTTCAGGTTTGGAATCAAAGTCGCTGGGAGACAAATCTGGCGAAAATGGCACACATTTGATAGCGAAGTTCATGCAGAGATGTGTGTGAAGGCACATAATTCTACTGAAATAGAACTTTCTTTTTCGCAAAGTGGACGTTTAGTCCTTCAGTTGATCCAGTAGTGCGGCGTAATATTCTCTTGCGTTGGTTCTACCCTTCTGGAGGTAATCATGAGAATCCCAGAACTCCGTAACCATGACTTTTCCTGCAGATGCAATCATTTTTGCTTTCACTGGTGCACTTTCACCTGTTGCCACCCACTGTTTTGGACTGTTCCTTCGTCTGTGATGTGTAGTGATGAATTCATGTTTATCTATTGTTATGAAACTCTTTGGAATTGGGTTTAAAGAAGTCTAAACAATTTTTAGTTATTGTTAACAAATGCGGCAACCATCGAGCTGTAAGCTTTCTCATACTACGTGTAAAATGTGGCCCTTTTGTATTTCTGCTGGAATTAAACCCTTCAAAATGAAGTATGTACTTTATTACAGCTGTATTTCGGTTTTATTCAGTTTGTAGAAAATGTTAACTCTAGTTTGTTTGCACGATCGTCACAAACAAATGACTACACTTACACGTTTGAAACTTTTCAGCGCGCAATCTAAAGGATTATACTTAACAACTATCATAGTAATTTGTCATCTTCACGACATCTCTGGGGCAGGCCGAGAACTTTAAAACCCTCGAATGTACATAAAGGAAAATACGCAGCGGGCTTCCATCACAGTTATGTAAACATTACTAATATTATGCATACAACTAATGCATTCTAAATAGAACCGCAGAGAAATGTCTTACAATCCACAATTTTATGACATGAAAACATACAGCGTTATATAGTTGTGTTTTTATATTCTACTTTCTGGTTAAGAATACAATTAACTGATCAATAAGAGACAAGTGGTTAGATGATTCTGGTTCACAACACCATTTTCAATTGTTTTGATTAGTTTGTGATAATAAAACAACAAATTGACGATTGTAAAGGAGGGAAAATTACACGAACAATTTATCTATAAATAAATTCAGATATATATATATATATATATATAAAGCAAAACACGAAAGACAATGATTGATAAGGACGGATAAATTACACATTCCACCATGGAAGAAAGAGGAATCCTTGAGAATGTATATGATTCCTCTGCAAATATTTACAGCACTGTAAGGATAACCGAAAGAATGGAAGTCCTATAAATTGATCACCTATTTTCCATCGCTGTAAAAAAATTAACATTACTGTTATATATTTTCCAAATTCGGATCATAAACGTGTATAATATAAAACCGCTTTGAGACTCTGTTTCATTTGATGGGAAAATAATTAAAATTATTTCTAATGCTATATCTCATACTTTTGCTAATATTATCTAAAGAAATCGTATATTTTATTACATCTATATAATTATATAGATTTATTCTATATAATTATATATATAGATCTATATATAATGCAATGTAGTTAAGATAAAACTGTACGCTCGTTGGCTATCTAACCGAATATTTTTGTTACATGCATTAAAATAATTGTAAAGCTGTAGGCTGTTTGCTGCTTATGCTGGTCAGGGAGGATTATTTATGTTTGTTATGCTCTCATGTGTTATGTTGATAATAATTTAAAATATGCATAACTGCAAGACACGGCAGTAGAGATAAACTGACGCATGAAGTACTGCAAAAAATGCGATAAAATCATATTAATGACCATGTTGATAAGCGCCGTCACTGTTGAAACTTTGCTTTAATATATATAGGTGCACTGAAGTAAAAAAAATTAGCTTTTATATTTGTGTTTCACTGCTACTATATTCGATATACCTTCTTTACAAGCTTAACTATCTCTAGTGGCATATTCTGCGACTAAGACATTAAGCCTACTGCATCATGTATGAACTTGTGTGCCTATTTTCTGGACAGTGTTTTGTATATTTTAAAAGTGTCTATTGTGATTGGGTTTGTTATTTAAAAAAGGCTTTGCAAACCATAGTCTAATAATCTTATTCCTATATACATTTTTCATTTTTAAATTGTGTGAAATTGGCATTTTTCAATATGAATGTACAGTTCATGCGTACATCACACACACACACACACACACACACACACACACACACACACATATATATATATATATATATATTTGAATTTATATGAAACATTAGATTTATTTAGATGTCACTATTTTTATATATTTAACTATTTAAATGTCAGAAACAAAATTGACCAGGAGTATCTGGTAATCCAGTGCCATAGCCAGCAGATTTCATCGGCATGTAGAATCTAAATATTTTGTGGTGGCGTAATAGCTGTGAATAATATGTTTATATTTAAATTATGATAAATAGCTTTGGACAAAGGAAAGCACTTAATATATTTTGAAGCATATTATTAGTAAATATGTAGGGTGAGACTTTTAATTAAATGACAGATACTCAAATGTTAAATTTTCTGTATAGATGCTTTTAAAAATAAAATTTCTTTAACATTTAATACTGGTGAAATGAAAGAAAAACATATTAAACTTTCAGTGCGTATTAATTTATGAAGACAAATTGCTGTATTAGAAAAAGAAAAGAAAACATTATAAAAATACACAATTGTATAAATTAACTCCATTCTGACATTCATAGGTTAAAATTTCATCATTCAGAGTTAAGCTTGAAGTTTTAAATACAATCGTTTTCTTGAAGCTGTAGTAGTAACTCGCCTTCTTTTGTTTCCCATGGACGCCTCTCTTTACATATTTCACTTTTTTCTCCAAAGTTGACGGCCGGCCACAGTTTTTTCTTCTTGCTTTGTCATCCTGTGTCCCGGAACTGATAACACGTCATCGAACAGAATTGATGAAAGTGCCTCAAAGTGCTGTTTTATACGAGAATGCCGCTGAATCATAAAGAATTTTATTTGATAAGCTTCAAGAGCGCAAAATAATTATTCGCTGGCACTCACTACCCATTTGGAAAAACTGCCTTCTGACGGGATAAAAGCAAATTACACTTTGAGTATGACACAACATAGATAAAAGTCATTGTTTAAGAATATATTTATTAGGAATTGTTTTTATGATCACATAGTAGCCAAAATAAATTAATAAAACATCGGCAATAATTTATGAAAACGATTTTATTTTTATTCAGCAGACGCTATTTGTAGACTCACTGATAATGCAATTCCAGCAGAATGATGCAACGGTGCATTGGAGACAGTTTAATAGAATAATAAGATAGTTATACAGGGTGGCGCAAAAGTAACTACAGAATGAATTTCAGTTAACATATGATTTCACTTCTTTTTATGTTACATTCAAAAATGTTCCCTTCTTCATTTATTTTTAACTGCATTGTAGATATGTTTCTAGGAAGGTAATACTGTAAGGGGAAAAACAGGAAACAGGAAATGAATCGAAACTAACAGTTGAAAAAGTTAACGAAAGAGGAAAGAAGTTTTGCTGTAAAGATGGGTTACCAACGAGGTCTAAGTGCTGTACTGAGGGAATAAAGAAAACATTTCGAGTCAGATCTACCATCATGTAAGGCTAATTACAGTGTATTTACCAAATTTGAAATTGACGGTTCTTTTTAAAATGTACGTCATACTGGGCTACCTAGGACTAGCAGGCACTGAGGAAAGTGAACTCAATGTCTGTGTGACTGTCACGACTAGTCCAAGTAAGTCCACAAGACAATTCGCGGTAGAATTTCCAACAATGTCACATCAGTCAATCTAGGATGTTGCATCAGCAGAAGTTCAAAGTGTACATCTCACGTCTGACTCAGGGTTTGTTGAAAGATGATCCAGATATTTTGTGAGATTATGCTCGATCAGTATCGACATGACCCCAATTTCTTTTAAAACGTTGTGTGGTTGAATGAGGTCACCTTTAAGTTATCGGAACATTTAAATCGACATAACTGTACTTATTGGTACACGGGAAACCATCATGTTGTTTTGGAGGAAGCGCAAATCAACTCGGCGTAAATGTGAGGACATGTGCTATAATTGGGTCGCACTTTATTGAAGGAAATATCAGTGGTAACGGTACTTGGCTCTACTTCAAGAGGTTACACCAGGAATCATCATGCATTTGCACAACTTTGATCAACTCTGCACCCAGCACGATGGAGCTCCTGCGCATTATGCTACAGTTGTTCGGACGTACGATGATGATGATTGCAATAGAAGAGTGCTAGGACGTCGTGCAATAATTGAATTCCTACCACGATCCCCCTGATCTTACACCAATGGGTTTCTTCTTTTGGGATATGGTTAATGACCAAGTGAGCGGGGAGGGAACCACAAACTGTTGAAGGGCTGACTGTTCGTATTTAGGACTCTTCCACAATATGGACAACAACTTTCACCAGTATTTACATGCGTGTCAGAGTGTTCTGGGTAGATAGTGCATTAATGCAGAAGAGAAACCATTTGAACATAAAAAAGAAGTGTTTTGTTAACCATGATTCAATAAGTGTGTAGTTAACTTTTGCGCCATCCTGTATTATGTTAGGCTTTTTAAAAACAATTATATAAGCAATTTCCCAAAACAGCTTAACCAGGACATACCTGTAGCATGGCTAACCTTTCCTTGATCCCCTAGGTGCAACAGGGAATTATTCCTAAGTGTTCAGGTAAACATGATTATTTTCAGGTAGATTACCAAATCGCATCTTCTCACAAGCAGAGGTAATGTCTAGCACTAACCTGATACGTTATTGAGACTTACCAAGGTACCTTGACCTATGAATACGCACACACACACACACACACACACACACACACACACACACATTTATTTGGTAGTTCTTAACTTTATGGCCTGAAAATGAATTTTATGCAAAGTGGTCTTAACATGTGTTGAATAATGTCAGAACTAAGCTTTGAAATGTGTTTGCGGGGAAAAAATAGCAAATAAATACTACAAATAATTAATTTATTGAGGACATCACCATGCTTGACCTTAGCAATATAGAGCAGAGCAAAAGACGAACAATACGCTTACCAAATTATTGCTTTGGTATTCGATAAAAATTTTAATCCACATTTTTAAGTTTGTCTACCAATTTTTAATCAGATTCCTCAGCTAAAGACTTATATCATGCATCATTAATCAGCTTATTTGATAATTTCAGAGAAAACGTTCCTAGAAATTGGGATATTGAGCAAGAGATAGATGTTTTTCACTTTTTTTTTTAAAATGTAAAGCTTCAATATTTTTAAAACCTGCTTGAAAAAGAAGAAGAAGAAGAAAACCCATTCCAGACTACAAAATTAAAAAAATTACAATTTATTTTTTATTTAAAATACGCTCCTGCATTCTTCTGTTCCCTCATTAACCGATGTATTATAATAACACACTAAATAAACTGTATTATTATAGAACTATATTAAAGAGTGTATTAAATAAATTTAGTTTAGCGTAGTAAAGTAAAATATCTTCTATTCATGTAGTTCAGAAAATGCTTATCAGCGAGTTTTTCGTGATGCTAGAGAACATTTCGGCCATAAGAATATTAGTAAAAATAATTATCATTGATTAGCTTGACGAATAATTCACTTTTATAAATTATTCAGGTTTTCTTTTAATCAGTTTTAGAGAGAAATTAATTTTGGTTAGTACAGGAGTATATTGCTGCACGTATTTTTTTTTTTTTTTTTTGAATGGCGCTCAGCTCCCGTTATTACTACTGGGGCACCACAGGCGGCGAACACTGGTGATACATGAAATAAAATGATATATTCGGAAATGATTACTGGCTGTATGAAACTATTATACATTTCATTATTGATAATGAAATGTTTGAGCAAAATTGTTAACTTATCAGTATTTTTACATGTTAAGCATTTTTTATGGTTACAATGAATTTACTGTTTTGTAAGCATTGTTTTGGTGAAACAGAAATAAAGAGGAAATAAATATTTAATAAAATCAGATTGTAAGCTTTATACTAAAATAATAGACAGTATAGGAAATGATAACGAAATAAAACTTGTCAGAGGAAAGGGCTGATGTTTGTAATTTGAGCTCTACAGTTCCTTGTCTCTGGTCCGTTCAAACATAATTGATTGGGACTGTACTTGTTACAATAACTTTGGACATATTCTCAAAAACATTCTCAAACTCAAACAGGGCATAGAAATTTATTTTCTTCGTTCCATTTCCCATCCCTTACTCCAGACAAATTTAATGTTCATTTGTTACGAATGCCTTGATCTTTCTCTTGTGCTTTATTCGTTATATATGTCACATAAATGTCGTAGCATGGCTTTAAAATAAAACGAACCCAGAGGGGGAAAAAAAAACAAAAAACAAGAAATGGTGCGCCAGACAGAAACAACTAGTTCGCGCTTCCACTCCCTAATGTGTTGTGTCTTTCACGTTCGTATTATGCCAGACTCCTGACCTGAATACAGAGTGGGTTAGCTTGATATGCGTATGCCAACTCCAGTTTCCTTGTTTGTGTATCCTAGCTTTAAGTGTGCATACATAAGAGTAATGCCTATTCTTGTATATTAAAAATACATCATTGTTACCGTTATTTTTGCTTATATATAAAAGAAAAATAAAAATAAAGCAACACTATTAACAATGTAACAAATTAACAGTAATTATAATAGTACAAAAGAATAAAACACTAAGAAAAAGTCACACTCGAGATAGCTATATTTCGGACTCGTAGAGTCCTTCTATGGCAAGAAGACAAGTGACAATATATATATAATACCAGGCGCTTCCGCCATTACGTTGCAGCCCAGGCTTTCAACATGGCAGAAAGCTAATCAAAACCTACACTGGCTGGGGAGGGGGGGACGCATTCTGCGACAAACTTCGTCCTAAATAAAAAGAAAATCTTCAATACAGAAAACAAAGGAAGGAAATGTCTTGGGATCGTTTCATAAATAACACTATTGGAGTTGCAAATAACGGAATTATATGTTTATTGATCGAAATAAGTATTTCATAATAATAAAAGTATTTTACCTTACATGAACCCGAGGTGGTTTCCTAGGCGTACTGGAGGCTTCTTTCATAGATTTCCCTTGACTGCGTTGCAAAAACCAAGGCAACCGTTATGCATAAAGCATCAGCCAATCATTATCCTTCCCTTTTATTGTTATTTTAAAGGACATGATTAGCATTTTAAACAAACTGCCTTACGCTCTGTTGCTAATAATGACTCTATATTGTGTTGAACTTATAATATTTACTACTATTAGTACCATTTGCAACTGCCATAATATTTATCTGTCTACAAATGAATGAATCGTGTTTAACGCCCGTTTTTGCTACAGAGGCACCACAGGCGATTGACACTGTTGATACATGAGATGAAATGATATATTGGAAAAGGATTTAGTTTTATGGAAGGAATCGTTCCAGGCCTAAGTTTAGGGTACCTCCCCGGCATTTGCCATTTATGAGGACAGAGGAAAACCTGGAAAAAAAACCCTCAGTCAGGAAGGACGGTCCTGGCGGTATTCGAACCCATACCTCCCGCTCACGAGTCCGAGACTTAACGACCTCAGCCACCCGTGGCGGTATCTGTCTACAAGGAAATCTTCAGATATGCTAAGCATGCAAGCTTTTCGAGTACAGAGAATAATTTCTGGCTTAAGTCGCGCGAGGTCAATATTGATGGACAGGTTGCTTTAGCCCAACTTTATCATGCACACAATATTAGTTTTATTTCATAACGAGTATAAACCTGTGTTCCAGGAGTTTCTCGAAGTGTTAACTGTTTGCATCCAAAATATATATATCATATATCTTTTTTAATGAAACTTGCATTCACTTCCTACTGTTCCACTTCCGAAATTCTTCTAATTACTGCCCTAATATTTTCTTTAATTTGCTCTACTGTTTGGGGGCGATTCCTATAGACTTTATTTTTTCCATTCTATTGGTAACATTTCAATAATATACCTATAGTTAATTAGTAACACGCTGTTAGTGCGCACCATTGAAGTATAATTACACGTACTGAAATAACCACAAACTGAGTAATAAAACACGAGGTCAGAAATAATACGTTGTTTCATTACAGCGAACTACTGCCGACGATCCACTTGCAATCATCCGTGCGGGAGACATGACTGTGTGACCTTGGCTTTAGTGCTTGCTGAGTTTTTCTGTTGCAATCCAAAAATAACTGTGGTCATATCGTTCATTTATATGAAATACGCATCCCTGTAACGAATATTCACAACATATTGAGTTATATTGTATGAAATCAACAGCAAGTGAAAAGCAATTTAACAAGTAGGGAGGAATGGTTAAAATATGTTTGCATGTAAAAAGGGAACATAACTAACTCAGGTAGCGAACCTGATATTAACACTGATTGCGTCTATCAGTGTATCAGTTGCACATATAGCTTGCAGCAAATATCATTGATCAACTTTAAGGATGGAGCACGCCATTTAGAAAAGAAAGGAAATGGTGATAATTAGTTGTACACCTGTCAGAAGAAAACTTGCTTCTTAGGAGTGGCGAGTGTTGATTGATTCCTGCCATACAAAGATTACGTTTATTGAAGGAATGAATAACTGATCAAAATATATTCTTATGAGATTATAAATATGTATGCTTATTTTAAAAATGCTTTACACTTAACAAATGATAATTGCTTTGGACTGCACCGGACGAATTTCTGCACTAAACTGAAGACGAGAAAGGCTGTAACGATACAGCTGCGCAATTAAGAGTTCGCAAACAAATCACCCTCGTATGATACATACAGGATGTTGATGAACTACACGTTAATAATTTTAACGAGTGTAGAGATGTCGTATTTAAGCAACTTGATGTACGCAATGTATGGTCCTCAATTAAACATAACGCAGATTCATGGTGTTAAACATTTTGTCATCAAACTGATAAGTCCGTATTAAAGCCAAGCCGGGAAAAAATTGATTTAGAACATCTTTGAAACTGCCTTGCGAGCATAGAAATATTGGTTTTCCGCAGCTCCTTATCAACCTTTTTAAGATTTACTGCCATAAAATCCCTCAAATCACGAACTAATCATTTGACAATGAGATACCGCACATTTATCTATTGACTGCCTTCTTACTCTCTCTCTTTGTCATGCACACTGTTTATAATCCATTTACAAAATATATTCCTGGGTGTAGTTTAAGTTCTTGCACTACAGTAGTTTTATAGGGTTTCAACTTTAGTAGCTTCGTAGCCTTTCGAACAGAGGCATAGGAAATTCTCGTTTACTGAGAAAGAAATCGAAGTTATTTTTAAGAAAAATTTCCAGAGCATGTCCAATGTTATCTAATATTTCTTCTGTGAGTACCGTACGTGGCTGTGTACGCTTTTTATCAAGAATACTTTTCATTTTACAAAATATATTTATTAATTTGTGAATCGAACTTCGACTTTGAAGTTGAATATAAGGGGATCTCTCCTGAAACAATCTTCGCACATATGAGTCAATTCTGTATGCATGTACAAATGGTAAATAAATATACTATTTGGGAAATAGAATACCTGAATCCAGTAAATTTAACGCAATTAATACACTGAATTACGCAGCCTAATGAATACTTAATACTTTGTCACACAAAACATAAGAACTTTCCTAGAGTTAGCATCTTACTACTCTCCCCTCCGGCTCCCAGGGCGGATTTCAAGATGGGAACGAGATGAGAATTGCAGATTTCGATCAACTGCGGTTGACAGTACATGGAGTGATCCAGTGAAGAATAAAAAACCATTCAGTATAAGCTACAATTTGATTGAATATTAAAATATTAGTAAGAATCGATCAACTTAAACACTTTGAATACAAAGTTTCTTTGATCGTTGGGTAAAAGTACATAAATAATATGGCGTTCAAGGCATGAAAATAATCAGTAATTATTGCCTACAAACAATTTAACTTTGTAGCTGTGTAAGATATTTTAATATTTATGAAATTTAAATTTTCCAGTTTCCGAGGAGCAAACGGACACAGAGATTAATTTTATGCACTGGACATTATCTGGAATCTTAAAGTAATTGAAGATCAGAAAGATTTTAAACAATGAGTCAAAACGAAGTGTAGTTGTTTTTCACTACATTACTAAGAGGTAAAGCATTGCGCTTCGAGAAAAGGCAATAAGAATTAACAGGCTTTATATCTAATATTTTAATGACCACTGCAACCATTGATGATGGTGGCAATAATATTGATTATAATGGTACTGTTCAAAGATGATGTTTCTGGTGTTGGCGATGTAGAAAATAGATTAGTGGGGATATTTTTAGTAATCATAATTTCTCTGACTAAATGTCTTTCATCAAAATGAAATTCAATCAGAATTCAACTACATATTCATATTTTGTTCTTTATACATCTTTCATACATTTTAAAACTGTCATGAAAGTTACAGGGTCTCCAAATAAATAGGATTATAGTCCGTTGTGCTTATTCTTAATGTTGTGGTGTTTGGTTTGGAGAAAGGGTGTTTTATTGCATCCTATTCTAAAAATCCTGCGTCGTTAAAAGCACGGAATCTTTTGGAAAAATAATGTCATATATCTCAATTTAAGCAGTGAAGTAAATTTCTGGCCATAATATATTATGCTTACTATGCCTATAGTCTACAGAGGTCAAAGTAGAATTCCCTTCTAATTTTAATTTAATAAACATTTTTGTGATTAGATATCATGTTTTCTTCCTTTTAATTGTACATTTTCAAACCAACATACAAAGAGTGCCAAAAATGTATACACATTTTCACAGTAGATATCTATTTAATATATTTCAAAGTTTCACCGAAAAACAAAAGTAATGTGTAGTATGGTGTTTTTTAAACAGATGTGACTCGCATACATTTACACTCTGTGTTGCTGCATGACAGATAAATCAACAATGAACAAATAAAGCCAAGATTATCGTATGATGTTCTGTAAATTGATGTAACTCACATTACGTTATGCTAGCGTTGCTACAACAAAATGAAACCAAGAGTATCGTTTGAACAGCGGAAAACAATTTCACAATGGTTTTGGAAAACCGAGAATGTTGTTAAATATCAAAAGTAATGGGGACGTGCGTACAGAACAGACCCGCCAAAGCGAGTTACAATTGCACGCATTCGAGATAAATGTGAGACTCATGGTATGTATGCGATATTCACAAGGGAAGAACTGGGTGACCTCGCACAGCAGCAATCCCCGCGTCCTCGCCTATGGTTTTGGAACATTTTGTGCACTCACCGCAGAAATCTACAAAGCAATGTGTACGCGAGACTGGGATTAGCAGAACCAGCTTACGTCGTATTATTAAAACAGCAAAGTTGAAAGTTTTTAACCCAAGACTTCCGCATACATTAAATGAAGATGACCCTAATCGGAGGATGCAGTACTGTGACTGGTTTCGGAACATGGTGCAAGAGGATGAGGCCTTCATAGGGAAAGTTGTTTGGTCCATGAGGCACAATTTAAGTTAAACGGAACTGTTAACCGGCATAACTGTGCCTAATGGTGTGCATACAATCCACATGTTATTTTGGAAAAGGCTGTTAATTTACCTGGAATTAATGTTTGATGTTGGTTGTCATCTAGGAGTCTAATTGGACCATTCTTTTTGACTGGCCCAATGTACTTAAACATGATACACACATTCATCTTACCTTCCATTCATACACTCTATGGAAATGAGGAATTTTACTTCCAACAGGAGGGTGCACCCCCACATTACCACTGAGATGTACGTGCCTACCTTGATGACAATCTTCCAAGACAGCAACAATCGCAGCACTCGGGAAGAAATTGAAACGGCGTGTGCTGCAATCCACTGAGGACACTTTCGCAAACGTTGCTCAATCAGTAGTTCAACATACTCAGAAGTGTATCGACGCCGATAGTGGGCATTTTGAGCAACTGTTGTAAACGTTAAAGCCTAAGACGGTTAGTGCTCATCATTTTCTGTTTGTGTGAATTCAGTTTTCAAACGTTTTACCAACTCGCTTTCTTGTTTGTTCGGGTGGAATTTTGTAATTATTTTTTCACTTTTTTGTGCTTCTAAATGAGATAGAGACTTTAAATTTTGCACATAGGTCAGAAATAGATGACAATACAATGTAATATGGTAATTATAATGATGAATGGTTCCACGGTTCAAAAATATGGTTCCGCAGTTTTAAAAGCAAAGCAGCGCAATATCAAACACGAAAGTTTTAAAAAATGTAAGATTGAATATTAAGAACATATTTCTGTAATTTCGTTAATAACGCATAAAA
Source organism: Metallyticus violacea (assembly GCA_030762175.1). NCBI lineage: Eukaryota > Metazoa > Arthropoda > Insecta > Mantodea > Metallyticidae > Metallyticus > Metallyticus violacea. Next base: position 26,856,047 of record CM060843.1, on the reverse strand, counting down.
TATAAAAATTTAATAATCGATATTTTAAAATAAGAACAGTTGCTATGATGACTGTACAGTAATTAAATTATAGTGTAACTTATTTATATTTAATTCAACGTTTTATTTGAATCTAAAATGATTAGAGTTCGTTTTATTATATTTTAATAACAATACAGTCGCCATGGTAACTATTCAAATAAACAGCGCGATATCGAACGTGCAAATTCCAAGAAACGCATGGCTCAAACGCGATCAACTGAGACGATGGAAAAACGTTCTTCTCGACTCGCCAATGACACGCAACGACATGCTAAACATTTTGACATCAATACAGTCGCCATGGTAACTTTTCAAATAAAAACATAAAAATTAAATCCTCACAATTAAATTCTTACAAATAACATTTAATAAATCCGATTTCTATCACATAAATTAAATTGTGCTGGTGTTAACGTGTAACTGTGTATTAATAATGTATTAATAACTTCAACTGTGTAAATAAGTAGCGAATGAGTATTATATTTTATATAATATAATGAGTTACATATATTATCAAAGATTTTGGCTTTATTATTGAGGATTTTTTTTTGAGTAGTGTTTAACGCCCGTTTTCACTACTGAGGCACCACAGGCGGTGGACACTGATGATACATGAGATGGAATGGTAAATTGGGAAAGGATATTTTTTTTTTTTTTAAGGAAGGAAGCATTCCAGGCCTAAGTTTAGGTACCTCCCCGACATTTGCCAGTTATGAAGATTGAGGAAAACCTGGAAAAAAACCCAGTCAGGGAGGACGGTCCTGGCGGGATTCGAACCGCAGACCTCCCGCTCACGAGTCCGTGCCTTAACGACCTCGGCCACCCGTGGCGGTTTTATTGAGGATCTAGTACAAATGTATTTAATACTGAAATAAAAAATTTCAAAATTTACTTTGTGTTTCTGTATTGTGTTTTTAATTAAATAAAAACAATAATTAATAAACTGTTTCGATTTATCAATGGAGTATATAAAACAATTTTATATTTTAGGTGTGATCAAGAGAAAACAAAATGAAGTAAATCTAAAAGTTGCTCAATTTTTGTCAGTATTTAATCGAGATGTCTAATACTGATTGCACAATCACGTGCACACAAGACTAAAAAGTATAAAATAATTTAAATATTTTTTAAAAACCACGTTTTTATTTTCTTAATTATAAGTGAACTAAAAAGTGTAAAATAATTCAACCTAGCCAAATGCAGATTTATAACCCCATGCAAGTTCATAATCTAATAAACTTTTTTAGAAAAATTCTTCCAAACGAAAAAAGCGGGGCACATGCAATAGATAAAATTAATAACTGTTAAGGGTATTCATAATTTAAATGAAGCACACAAAAGGTTCAGACAAACTATTGTATGCGCCCCACGTTTTTTGTTTGGAAGAAATTTTCTTAAAATTTTGAGATTATGAATTTACATGGGGTTGTAAATCTGCATTTGGCTAGGATGAATTATTTTATACGTTTTAGTTAATTTATAATTAAGAAAATAAAAACGTGGTTTTTAAAAAATATTTAAATTTTGTTATTTTAACACACTTTTGTCTTTGCTTGAAGTGTATATACATTTTTCGGCACCCTCTGTATTTTATTAAGCTATTATTTCAGGGCTGCCTTTGCAAAGAGAAATCATGTATGGACAGCAATATATTCTCCTATCAGCGGTGTGGAAAAATTGCACGTTGTAAGATGTGGGCTCTATCTTGCTGGAAGGATATGATTGTACTGGAATTAACACAAGATCACTAATCTATCTGTCTTAAGAGGATGATGAGGATATATGGTCGACTTCTATGCTCACGTGTCGACTGATATTTTAAAATTTGTTAATTGCTTGGGAGATCTTCAATGCAAGCTAGGAACATAACACGTAAATAACATTAAAATATTTGAAAATTTTTCATTAGACCTTATTACATTAAGGGATGTCTAAATGTGTCCGAAAATTGTCAAAAATTAAATTTTTCTATGAAAAACGGATTAAGCCGACACTTGTGTAATCAATTTGAGGATTTTAACTCAATGCGAAAGTATTGTTAACTGATAAGAAACTTTCTCAAGTAATGAAGATCGTTCATAAAAAACTTCACCTTTAGTATGCGACTTCTTCCAGAATTGGAAAAAAACTGTAGCTATGCTTTGCTTCTATTTGTATCAACACATCTTTAAAATTGTTGTTTTTCTGGTGCATTTGAAGAGAAAACGCCGAATCTCAATGGAGATAGAACATTGTCTACATTGTGCCCTTTCAAGTATTCCTTCATATATCCAAAAAATGGTAAAGAACACAACTGATTTGCAATATTCTGCATTATAGGAAACTTTTTGTTTCCTGAAGTAATTTCCGTTTAAAATTGACATGATATGAATATTATATGACTTTTATTTAAGACTAAAATTCATGGAATTATATATAAAACTTGTCTATAAAATAGTATAATAATATATAAAATTCATTTCAATATTATATCTATAATACTTTTGAAGTAGTACTTGCCGGTCCTGATGAAGGGTTAAAGGGATACGTGAAGAGAAAATGTTCTACAATAAAACTATGCAATATTACTGAGCATACCAACAAATGCAGTCTAAATGCTTATTTGTGAACATAATGCAGAGTCTGCAGCTTTTTCTTCATGAACACAACATTACTTCCGATTTAAGACCTCCGACTATGAACTCTTATATGACTTAAGCACGATTTAAGCTAAATTGTACTTGGTTCTCCGAAGCAGGGGATTATATAATTTTCATCATAAAAATACCGCGCTTTGCAAAATTCTCATTGCATATCTCGGCGTTTTGTCTCGCTAAGCCTCCTTGTCAACTTGGGAGATTATAAAGGCTAGAGCAAACAACACGCAACATGAACCTCTCTCCTCTCTCTCATCAAAACGTGTTTGCTCACGTCGTTCTGTTAGCACAAACAAAGCCGGCTATGTCTTTTCAGAATTCTCTTAGAAGCAGATTAAATTTCATTGTACTCCAGAAAACAGTGCGAAAATTGAACAGCACAACCGCGACATAGCTCGTGTAGCATTCCTTCACATTACATTCACACTTCCCTTTGGTAGTCTTCAATGTTCTAGTCTACAGTAGTGTTGATTGTCTCAACAGTAGCCTCTAGTCGACGCAAAAGAGCAGCTTTTACTATAAGCATTTAACTTTCCTTATTTTGATATTAAAGTTATTATTCAATAAAGAATAATGGCGAAATATTGACTTGTTACATAAACATAAATTCGTTTTATTACTTCATCAATCCGAATTTCACTAAATGCTCGAGGACACAGTACCTTCTTTAGAGCTAATAAAATTCCATGTAACATGAGAGTTCAATTACCAAAGGGCTGTTGGCTATTTCAATAAGTGTCTGTAAATGACCTTAGCTGCATAAAATTGTACTTTACAATACTACACCTCGCTTTGAATTATATTATATTTAATAATGGAAAATATTTCGATAAAACTGATTAACACTATATAAAATAAAATTTTATTTACGTAAACGTATAATATTCAATGATCGTGTGATCAAAGCCTACCCCTAAATATATCCGGCAACTTCTTTATCCTAGCTATGCTTGCTGAAGGTGTGCCATGTTCTCAGATGTTAGTTCTTAAAATGCAACGAAGAAGAAAACAAATTTATGTCAATCTGCACTTGCATATAAATAAAGGCATTTGCACCATGCCAGAGCCAGAAATCAACATGCTAACCACATGCTAAAATGCCTTCAAACAGCAGTAATGAAAATCAAGGAATACGAATTCAGAATGTACTCAATTTTTCTAAAACCACAGTTTTACTTGCACCAAACATGGTAGACAAGGTATGAAACTTCTCCATTAGTTAATGGAGAAACAAATGATTTAATTAATATATTGTATCATCAATGAGATCTGACATTTCGTAGAAATAAAAAATAAAAAATTAAAATAAAACCTGTATACGCCACCCTGGTACCTGGTTTCCTAAACAAAGCCGTGTATATAAAACTTTCCATCTCTTACTACATTATTTTACAGATTTTTCTATTAACTAGATTAAAATAATTTAATAAAATAGTAAAAAACCTCAAAATAATTAAGTTAAATCAAATATAAATTTACCAATCTACTTCCCAATTTAATCTACCAAAATCTGCAAAATCTATCGAAATAACAATATTATTGGGAGTCAGTAAGAATTATAGCTGGTAGCCAGCTATTACATACTATGAATTTATTCCATTACTATAGTACTATACTCCTACTACACTGGTTACCAGCAGTATGTACGTGTGCCCAGTACTTTGGCAGAATTTCTCTAAATTAAACATTATATACTTAATTGTTTCCAGTCTCCTTAACTCATCTCAATCATAATAATCACCTTCTCTATAACAACTTACTTCACTTAAAGTTCATTTAACACTATTAATTTTTCCTACTCATTTCATTTATTTATCCTAACACTTTAACTCATTAAACACTATCACCTCGCTTCCACCATATCACTCTCCATCTTTTCTTTCCAACCGTCGCTTCTTCCATCTCTCTTGATCCTTCTGGACTCCTGGTTGCACCATTTCTTGCGCTCTGCTCCTCCTCTCCTGACACCACTTCTCCATCCTGCATCTCCTCCCGCCGCTCATTTCCGTGGATATTCAACACCCTTTATCTTCTTCTGTAATTTTCCTTCTTCCATCTTTCCCGTCGTTACTCTTATAGGTAAAAGCCTTCACCTTCCTTCACATTCTCTACTTCAGGTTGCAAATCAAAATTATCCCCATCTATTATAAATTTAGGTGTCTTCATCTCCTTTATCAATCTTTTCTTCCTTGCCTTTACCTTCTCCTCTAAAATTCTCTCTCTGTTGAGTTAATTAAAGTTATCTTGTATATTTTCTATTCTTATTAAGTTATTTGTGCTTTGGGGTTGTCTTTGTTGTATACGTATACGTTCTGATCTTCTTACTTCTTCCTCAGCTTCTTCATTACTTCTTATTATCTGCTTTTGTGGTATTACCTCTCCCTGTGCTAGATTACTTATTTTGAATGCAGCCTGCTCAAGGTATTTATATAGGCTCTTATTTCTAAGTATATTGTCAACTTATGACCGTCGGTCCTGGTGGTGTAGTGGTTACAATACTTGCCTCCTAAACCCAAGATCGCGGGTTCGAACCCCGCCAGGACCGATGGATTTTATCGGGCGTAAAAATCCTAAGTATGGCTTCCTTCGGAAGGGAAGTAAAGCCGTGGGTCCCGTGTCGTACATTTGCCGCACGAAAAAGAACCTCAAGCCTGAAAGAGAGGCCTCTGAGCAAAATTTGTCGGCCGTTTCACGCCCTGAGTTGAATGGGACGCTGATGACCTGAGATGTTAAAGAGCGTCCATAAATAAATAAATAAAAACTGATGACCACTTAAATTTTCTCTTTCTTCTCTCACCTGTTCTAAATAGGGTGTACATTCAAATAATGCGTGCTCTGGGTTATCCTGCGTTAACAAAATCTACACATGTCCTCCTGTGTTTTTGTTAATTTTTTTCCCAGTAAGTTTTGTAAGGCCCGTGTCCTATAAGGTAACGTACCATGCATTTGGTAGGTTGTATAAATTTTAGTTTTGATATCGCAAAAATGTTGTTAAATAAGTTGAAAGTTCTGCTTGCCTCGGCATTTTCCCATTCGTGCAGCCATTGTACTTTTAGTATATATTTTATTTCTTTTAGCTATTGCATTGATTGCAATAACTTCATCCTCAGAGCCCGGATCCCTGCTACATAACTCATTATTGAAGCAAAGATGCTCATGTGGTATGCTGTAATGGCGTTTAATGGAGTTTTAAAATTTAACTGAACTAATTTTGTTAATTTCATCGTAACGATATCGGATTTTTTTCGTATATATTCAATATGTTTCCTAAAGTTTAGTTTTTCGTCTAAGTAAATTCCCAAATATTCTGCCTCTTTTTGGCGTCTTATATCTTGGTTATTATATTTTATACATGGATCTATTTTGAGATTACCTTTCAAAAGCATGTTGTCTGATTTTGTTGGAACGACTTGGAGTTTAGTTTTAGTGCACCAATTACTTAATTTATTAGTTAATTTATTCGCTCTTTTTTCTATATCTGCTCTATTGTTTCCTTTTATTAGAAATAAAACATCATCGATATATGCGATGGATTTTGCCACATTTTCACCATTGTTTGGTTTGTCTAAAAGAGTCTCCAAAACCACGTCCCAAAAAATGAGTCCTATTGTCGAGCCTTATGGACATCCCTTAGTTATATCGCTGTAAATTGTTTCTTCAGTACCTTTTACATGAACCCTTCTATCTTTGCAGTAATCCATTAATATTGCGTATAGGCATTTAGGGAGATTTTTTCCTGTAACTCTCAAACAGTACCGGCTACTATAAATTATCGAAAGCGCCGGAAATATAAATTAAAATTCCAATTAAGTATTTTGAATTTGAATTATTGGCCATTTGCAATAGGTGATTTATTGCATCTTGAGTCGATTTTCCTTTTCTAAAGCCGAATTGATGGTTCATACCTGTCATGATCCCAATTTCCTTTGATGTTTTACAAACGAGTATTTCTAAATTTTTTCCAAGAGTATTTAGGAGACATATAGGTCTATATGATTTCGGTTTCTTCGGATCCTTGTCAGCATTTTCTTTAAGATAATAACTTTTGCAGCTTTCCAGCAATAGGGAAAGCGCCCTTGCCATATACAGTCATTAAAAACTGGATATAAGAACGATGTAATTTTACCTTTCAAATTTATCAGAACTTCATTAATTACTCTATCCGGGCCTGCTGTTTATTTCGGTTTTAGCTTATTTATAGTTAGCTTAATTTCCAACATATCAAAGGGGTAGTCTATTATTTCTATATATGGTGTTCATGTCTACTCTTTTTTGAATGTGCTGAATATATCCATGCTCTTATCATCCTGGGGAAGTAACTTGTCCAAAGAGCATTCACAGAGCTTTGCCAATCTGTAGTCATTTCCTCATTGACCTTTTTTTATTGCATTCAGAATTTCCGGTTTCTTAATTTTTTCCATAATAATTTTATAGGGCATTCCCCATATATTGGTATCTACTTCCTTTTCTACGAAATTTTTCCATGAGTTTGTCCTTGTTTCTTCTAAGGTAGTTTTATATTTCTTTTTAGCTTGTCTATAATTATTTAGGTTTCTTTCCCTTTTTTCCGCAATTATCGATATTTGTAAGTTATTTTCAGTTTCCTTATTTTGTTTCTTGCTTCTTGCAGTGCATCCTCCAAAGAGTGTTAACATTTCTTGGGTATGGTTGTGGGAACAGATTTGTCTATGGCCTTTCATATTACTTGGATAATGTTATTGGCGTCCTTACCAATGGACTCTGTTTCGTTCTGTACTTTTAAGTTTTCAAATTCCTATCTCAGAAGATTCCAGTCTGCTTGTCTGTAATTGTAAATTTTCTCTTCTCTCCTTGCTTTAAATTTTGATTTTCGTGTACTGTATTCGAAATAGATTAATGTGTGATCACTAATGGTCATAACTTCATTTAATTTATTATTTTACTATTTGAGCTTAACTTGCATAAAGTTATGTCAATGTTGGCAGTAGCACCAGCTCTATTTCGAAAGTTGGAGGGTTGTTGGGTTGATTATTGACAAAAATATTTAGTTCAGAAATATTCTTCCAGTTTTTCTCCTCTTTCGTCTTTGATGTTATTATACTAACATCAGATTTGTCATAGGCATCGCTTGTGAAAATTTGCTCAAATTTTTTAAAAGTGTTACTGACCTCTTTTATTTTTATTATATATGGGTCGATTGGATGGCTAGATTGAAAATATTGATTTTTGAGAATAAATTTTCATTGTCACGTGTTACTTCAATACAGTTTGTATGTGTATCTCCTGATTGTGTTATACTGTGACTATTTTTAAATTTGGATTATATATTATAATTGATGGCATATGATTTTATCCAAGATTTATTATCCGTGCTCTTGCTGGACTATGTGCTACTTTGTCTTTAAAGGAATAAGGTTCCTAAATGCATAATAAATCTAACCTCAGTTCTTCTGCAATTTCATTGAATTATGACATCACTTGTTTACTTCTCTGGGTTTTATTTGGCAATTTTGATTATTCATAATATAATAATAAATAAAATAAAACCTGTACATGCCACCCTGGTACCTTGTTTCCTAAACCAGGGCGTGTACATCAAACTTTTCATTTATTATTATAAACTATACAACACAATAAGCTCTTCTTACATTATTTTACAGATTTTACATTTTGCAGACATGAAAAATAATAGATTTCCTATTTAGCTTTTGAAAACTGTCAATAATGAATGCTAGTAGACGAGCATATTCTGGATATAGCCGCCGTCTCTAAACGTCTGTCATACAGACTTACGACCTCACGGAAATCTTCAATTCCTAATTTTTTGATCTCCGAACAGAGTATATTAAATTTTTCTTCCTCCCTTTGGTAGTTTCAAGTTACAGTCTTGAATAAAGGTAGGTATACTTTGGTAAGTTAAGATTGACATCAACAAAGAAAGACACACAATGAACTTAAAAAATTCGTATCACAATATTCTCATAATTCATATGAGAAGATTGTTTAGGAAACGTGGTACCAGGGTGACGTATACAGGTATTATTTTATTTATTATTATATTATATCAAAATTTCCATTTATCGTTATAAACTACATACATCACACGAGGTAATGACGTCATCGCTGATACCTGTTGCTCTTTTGCCTTTAGCGAATTTCGAAGCATCTTCAGCAACTAAGATACAAAAAGGATCAGTTGTTCGGCCATCTGCATGCGCTTAGCTTTGTTACAGTAGAGGGACCTTTAACTCCAGCCATCACCACCAGAAGAATCACAAAAGATGACAAAAGGCAACCTTTCCCTATGTCATAGAGTCATACCTGCAGGTAGCCTTGAATACATTTTCGTAATGCATGAAATGCCCCTGTTTGTCACTAATAGTTATATGTTTAATAAATATTACTATTTACATTATCTAAAGGAATTTACTCTTGGGCATGCGTAGGTGCGAGTACCTGCCACAACAGAAATAATGCGAATAGCTTTACGTAAATGTGCATGACAAACATGAGGCATTGAATAATATTTTATCCTTTGTTGATATTCTGACATGCAAAAGAAACACAAAATTTATGTGTAGTTCTGGACCAAAATGTCACATTAGATTAAGTAAACTCCCTGATAGGTCGATCTGGTATTTGCGACGGGTTACTTAAGAGCACCTGCATTTCCCGTATGCAGGTTTGCCTAGCTGTTAATATGCAGGATGAGAAGACTCACCCGGTATACAAAGGGAAAACTTACCTTCTTTTATTACACGCAACCTTACACATATCCATAGTACCAGACATGTAAGCTATCTAATCATGAGGGGGCTCGATTCTCACGGGCTGACCTCCCTGACTGATTTTTTTCAAGGTTGTTTTCAGTTCCCATAATTACAAATGCTAGGGAGGTACCCAAACATTTAGGCCCGAAATGTCTCCTTCCTTAAAAAGTATCATTTCAGAAATTTTCATTCCATCTTATGTATTATTGGTGCCCACCGCTTGTGATGCCACTATAGAAAAAAAGGGCGTCAAACAATATTAAAAAAACAGTCATCAGATATTCAAAATCTAGAGATGAACAATTTTATAAATTGACTTAAAACACAGCTTGTAAACAAAACTTTTTATAACATTAATGATTTGAGAAAACTTAACAATATAATGCAGAATTTGGCAATTAAGCAATATCTACCGTTATATATCTTGGTTTTTATGTGGATTTGTGAGACTGTAAACAGTTAATGTACTCTTTTAATACTTTAGTATGTTATTACTTTATGTTTTATTTAATAAGGTATAGTACTGTTGCATATACCGTTGTAAAAGAATTAAGTCTATTGCAACTTATCATTATCAAATGATTTGATTTCAATTCATTTCAATTTACTTATGAAAATTATTACGTTACTGCAAATCATTACGCGATAACAGTTACGCTCTTAAAATTTGTGTTATGTATATTTCACCACTAGATGGCAACATTCTTCAACTTTATTACAGCTTTTAATACTCCCCCTAGCCAATATGATGTCCATTAAAGGGCCTTTCACGCCTACCCACGATGTAATGCATTAATGCTGCAGCAGATTATCACAGACATCGAAGAGTAATGTGCTTGGGAGAGAGCTGGCTGTACCAACCAAACTTTATGTGGATAAATATGCAGGGTCCGGAATACAAATGGACATCGAGAGAGTGTTCTTATGTAGTGCAGATGGTGATATTTCAGTACGTGCAGGGCTGCAAAGTAAACTCGCTACAGAATCCTAATACACGGCAACTTCCTCTCAAAATATTTAAAAAATGAATGTACTATTTGTAATGCTGAGCCTGAGCTCATAAATACTATAATATTTAAAGTGTTAAATTTTGATGAGGGAAAAATCAATTTTTTGAAATGTTAATGAAAAGAATGGTGCTTTTGTTAGAGTATACTTCGAGCTCTAATCCTCTGATCTACAGGACAAGATTAAAGTTTACCTATAAACTTGTTCTTCAACAGAAAATTATATATTACATATAATATTTGCAATTATACTATTCTGTGTGTCTAATAAGAAAACAAATTGATTTTAACTTCCTTCACTTTGGCTAGGAAAATGCCCATATTTAACCAATTAATGTGAGCCCCAAATAGGCCCAGCATGACAATCGACCTCTAATAACCTTAATTTTTTTTAGAAACAACGTATTTCTAAGGGTACCCAGTGGGTACCTGCGGTCAGAATGTGAATTCCTCATCTCCTCCTCCAAATGGGCAGATTCTCCTATTAAAAATATCCGTTATTTTTGGGCGTTCCAACCTCCCAGTATAAACCAGACAATTTCTGGTCTCGTCTTTTCCCCTAGCATGTATATCTCTGTACCTGTGGTAATTTGATTTCATAGGAGACTTTCGTATTACATTCTGCCTCCATTTCCTGCCTGCTGATACCTTCTAGCCTTGTTCTAACCAAAATCAATGTATTTTTATTAGTTTCAATACCTCGTTGTCATATTGAACTCAGGTCAATTCATACGAGTCTTCTTTCCATCTTTGCAGCCCAAAACGTTGGTGTTATATTTTGCATCTGGTGTCTATAGCATTTAGCACGAAGTGTGGACTGCTCTCCCTGAATTAGTAGTCTAAGCCATGAAGGTGTCGTGGGTGGTGTATTAAAATGCCTCACATTGGTAGGCCACAGTTTGAAGTGGTTATAGGTGGCGGGAAGATTGGTGATGGAAGTTTGATTATTAGCGATGCAGTTCACCACTCAATAACTCTTCTCCTCGATCTACAGGATGTAGCTGGTTTTCGGGACCTGGTAGTGCCGGGTTGAGTGAAGGGAATTAAAGGTATTGTATTAACCAGAGAGAACACCTTGTTATCTGCAAGTTGACATCGTTTATTCAACAAAGAGTGCATCCCATGGCGTTTCTGTTCGGGCCGCAGTAATGAGACGTCGGGCAGACACGCGGAGCTGTAATGCTTGACTAGCAGTATGTTTCCTGACTGTTGGGAAGACGTGCCGAGCAGAAGTGAAGCTCGAACAATGCGCTCTCTGACTTCTTACTGCTGAATACTCGAATCTTGAATGCACATAAAAGTCCCCGAAAAGGGTGATTTCACGTCCTTAAATACTGAATAAGACTCGCTTGATCACGTGATACAGGGACGCTCTATTTTCCCGCCACTATGAATTTAGACATCCTCATAGGTTATCTGTGACTTCATGCAGCTCTCCTATTATTGGTTAGTCATATTATCTGAGCGTAGCCACTCGGAGATTCCTCCAGCGTTCAAATTCACTTGCTACCGAATGTTATAGATCAACGTCCTTAACGGTAGTATAGCTATTTAGCAGCGTGGTTCTTTACCAATATACAACCCCACGTTCCAATGAACAAAAGAAAGAATTTGCTCCATTGTCTGCCAAAACGGTCTCTCTGCTGTCCCAGCAAAATTCCTGCTTTTCTTGACATTTTTACAAACAGAACCCTTCACTTAAAGCTAGCTGAAATAAAATGTTACATATATTCTAATCAATTTCTCGCAATTGATGAGGTGCCAAAACTGTATCAGCCAATATTTAACCGCTTTATTTTATTATTAAGAGTATTCTTCATAGCAAACCACCTTCCTCATGACCTCATAGTTAGGCGTCCCTTTGAAGAGCCCGAGAGCGCTTTTCCAAAAATGGAGTTTAATTTTATTTACATGCTCAGCTCTTCCCGATCCCCATATTTCACTGCCATATAACAGACTGGACTTAATCATAGCATCCATCGTACATCCTCTCTACTGTATTTACTGGTATATCTAGAACGCGAACCGGAATACATAGTAACTCATTTAGTTAACCTCATGCTTTATAATTAATAACAAATAAGTGCTTATCCCATTTCGTGCTAATATTAAAGTTTACTCCCAAATAACAAACAGTTTTTAACATTTTGTATTTATTGACCATTTTTCTATTTCTGTCAAGAACGTGGCCATTTTTAAAAGATATTGTTTTGGTTTTGTTAACATTTACCACCATACCCCATTTCAGGGAATAATCTTTTAGGATGAGAATGTCTTTCTGCAAACCATCCCTTGTTACAGGCAAAAGAATTATATCGTTCGCATACAAAAATAGAGGAATGCATGTATCGTTCGCTTCAAGGGCGTTCATTTCCTCCGCTAACAGGGCACCGGAGATGTCATCTATAAATAGATTAAACAATAACGAAGATAGAATACATCCTTGACGAATTCCTCTACTGGCTTTCTACGTTCTGATATTGCGTTTTGGTCTACCTTAACACCGAATTTTACGTCGCTGTATCAGCATCACAGTCCTTTCATTTAGCTGGACGACTTTTTGACTCAATTTTAGCCACAGAACAACTTTCTGAATAAGTTCCCTGAAACCCCCTTAATAGGTAGATATTTATTGTTCGTTAGTCTATTCCCTTAATCGAGCACACAGAATCTTGCAGCATTCTTTAACGAACACAGGTAATAATGAGATATTGCCGGAGTTCTTGGTGCCCGTGGATTACCCTTGTCTTTGAATATCGACTGTGTTATCCCCATTGACCATGCTTTCTCCATTAAATAATTTATTAAACGCAATTCGGAGGACAACTGTTACTTATGATGCTACTTAAGAAACGTTTATAACCTTAGAGACAAAATGCCTTCAATTTCGGGTGGTTTCTCATTTTTTTAAGCCTTTAATCACTGATATAGTTTTGTTATTGGTTATTTCACCTTCTAGTATTGGTTCTGGAAAAGTTAAGAGACAGTTGGGGTCCTTTTCATTGCACTGCTCTGATTTTACCATATATTAAAACAGGCCAACCACTTTCTGGGTTTATTTGCCCTATTTTTCTGACCAAAATCTACACGTTTATCGTATCCCTCCGATCCACTTTGTTTTGCACCGATTTGCCAAATTCCAGTGTGACTTTATATTTTCTTCCGCTACAGTATATAAATGGTTGTACTTAAATGTGTTCTATACAGTATGTTTAAATAAAAGTGATGGCATACTTTCACAGAAGATCGAGTTGGTCCGGAAGCAAATATTTGTGGAGGCATGACTCATTCTTTACCATGGTCAAACAGGTCAAATAAACATGGTTCCAAGATAAAAGCTATGTTCTTATTTGTGTTGTGTGGTCCTTTGCAGAAGAAGTTATAATTAATACCTTTATCAATCAATTGAAGTTGTGCTTACAGTGGTGAGTACAAGGTAATGCTAAGTTCTGTGCACGAAAAAACACTACTACATTTTTTAAACATCGTAAAACAATGCCTAGCCCAGACAGGAGATCTAGTGGTATACCCTCCCATCACTTGACTTAATCCTTTGGATTTTTGCTATGGGGGCATATAAAGACCTTAGTGTACTTCATACCCTAACGTACAAACATTACTGGAGCATGTGTACTTTGTATATCAACAAATCCGATAGCAGAAAGATGGTTTTGCACGAGTGCATGATTTTTGAAATGTAGGTTTGAAAGATGTGTGATAATGCGTGGTAGTCACATAGAGCAACTCCTAAAGCGACTATTTAACGTACAGTTGCGCATAATAGTTTACTACATGGTACACTTTCTCAGAATATTTTTGTTTCCAGACATAGGCAAAGCATGCCTTTTTAACACACTGTCTTAGTTCAACATCTTTTGAACATTCTATGTAGTTTCTTTCATTTTCCTTTTCCTTCGGTTAAATTTATTGTGTAGTTATTAAAGTAAATCTGAACATCTTGGTTGCAATACAGCAAGCCTGTGCATGTTACATTCTCATATCTGAACCTTCTTCATATCTTTATCACGTTTTATGGAGTGCCATTACAGTATCAAACGTGGTTTAAATTTCTTGTACATGTTTATTTCCTTCACGTTGTTCTGCACAATCATTTAAATATGTATATGATTATGTGCTTATATTTTTATCTTAATTAGAAGTTTTTAACTTGTTCCTTCTTCATAAGTTAGTCGTTTGCTTTGTTTCTAGCTTATTTATGGAAATGAAAATAGGGAAAAGTGATATAGTTTTGCCGATGAATATCATTGAGGAAAATATTTTCACATTTCTACTTATTTGTGAATCAACTGATATACAACTTGTATTGTTCTTGCTGCAGCATTTCAGTATTTCATTAACAAATCTTATTTTACACATTCTGAAGAACGTGTTGTATACACCATTAGTTCTTATTTTATTAAGTAGCACGTCAACCAAAGCGCTATCTTTATTAGGGAAACAGTAAAAAAACTAACGATTACATACAACATTTTAGCTATTTAAATTGTAAACTGATATAAACAATTAGTAATTTAATTTTCTATTTTATGAAAGACTTAACGTAATGTTTTGTAGCAACCGTATCTGAGACAATCCATTAAGGGTAAACTAAAGTATGGATGACATTGCTCAGGAAATTAAAAGAAGAGAACCAGAACAGTTTTTAACGCCAAAGGTATAGAAAATAGTTTCCTGTCGCGAGAAGGAAAACACAGAAAATGATACAAATTTGCTGGCGTGCATCTCCAAGCTAGTAATGATTTAATGTAATTTTAAATTCATTATAAACAATAACAAAACCAATATATTAATGCAGTAGAGATCAGTGATGGTTAAATACTAACATTTTCAAATATAACAATTACATTACCAGTCTTATCATAGCCATTCTCATTGGACCAATTTAGAGCAGAGAAATCTTAAACTACATAAATTTTTGTTCTAAATTGAATTTGGTAAGGAAGCCCTCTAAGCCATATACTTCTTATAATTAATTCTTAACTGACTGGTTAACTGTAGGCCTTATACAGTTTATGTCAACACTGATATAATAAATGCATTGCGACGGATAATTTAAATAGTGAACAGCAAAATAAAATGAGAAATCATAAGTTAAGTTTCACAAGCTAAAAGGTTTTAATTAATAAGGCCTACGATTAATATTGCGATTTCTGTTTTAACCGATGACAGCTTTTCCTCTGCCGGCAAATGACCCGTCATTGGCCGCTGAGTTCGGACGCGATACTACGCGAAAGAGCCATAACTATAATTGACATAGTCTCAAAAGTATGCATTTTCTGTCTGACCTAGGTCTTCTAATGCAAATAGAAGAAGGTGAGCAAACGCAGAGGGTATCATTCAACGGTGTAACACAAATATCTTAGGAATTAGCTGTATGACAATCGAGTGAAACGACAAAAACTTAACAAGCAGTCTTATGGAGACGGTTAGGCCCAAAAGGGAGCGTGTATAATAGAGGGCTTTAACTATACGTAGGTATGAATAAAAACCCAGCTTATGTCTTATTGATTAGTCATATAAGTGTTAAATTAATAATATAATCTGATTAACATGTAAATAACAAGATTGTAAAGCAAGTAGTATAGGTTGTCCGTAAGATTTCCATACCATTACAGTGTAATAGTTATTTACACGATACCAGGACTTTGTGGTCACCCTGCTTAAAATTGTAAAGGGGTATAGTGTAGATGAACAGATATATACATGTAATTAAGAAGGGTGACTTGAAAAACTGTAAACCCTCAGCTTAATATTCTAGGCATACAAGGTATTTTTTTAAAACTGTAATTAAGGGATTAACAAAGACAGTAAATGATACAAGCACATCAGCAAACCGGGTTTTAGCACGGTCAACCATCTTCAAACGGTAAACCAACATATTATATGGTTTTTGTAGGCTGCAGAAAAGTCTCCAGTTCTGATCAGCACAAAAAGTATACTAAACTAGGAGTCTTCACCAAATCTGTCAGTATGTTTATACAGCTGACAGAGCTAAACTAAAATTAAAACAGAAACAGAAAGAAATTTCTTCTTACTTGGCAGAGTAGGTGACTTATTCTCCTCGAAAATGTTCCCCTCTTCTCTAGGAAATATTTTGAAAATTAAAATCCAAAGTCATTAATAGTTCAATAAATGACTGATGGTTAACCAGCTACTTTGGGCAATGCTGTTAGTTCCTTAGGGTATTCCAAGCAATGATCACCATGGTTAGGATACCGGTCTCGCCACGGACAACACAGAGCAGATTTCATTAGGAATGAATGGATCAAAGTTGCAGTGTGTGTTAGAATGTTTATTTAGACCAGCCTTCAAAAATAGCACAGAGGTGAAAATAAGCAAAGCAATAACATTCGGATGGTGAAATATCAAATTTATTTTTATGGACAAATCAATAAATTGAAAACTCCAATTCGAAATTCTGGAGTGACCCTAAGTTTGACTGTCAACCATAGTTGCTAGTCGACCAACAAAATGGTACCAAAGGGTAATGCAGAGGAGAATCTGGGAATTTTCCTGAAAGGACAGTTATCGAACAAATGTTTACACAATCTACCCGTAAAATTGATGTTTGCGAAGAGAGAACGAAAACAGCAAAGAAAATGAGCGCATGTAGCCACTGTGTGGTACGGGACCTCTGCATCGGCAACAGAGACCAAGAAAGATCGAATCTCCGATGAAGGAAATGTCAGGAAAGGAGGCACGCAAGTGAGGAAAGCGGAAAGTATGAAGTAATGAAGATAATTAGAGAGAAATACACGCATCACAGAATTTAGAAGTAGTTGAGAACTCCCGATTTAAAGCAGTGTAATAAATTTCATATTCCGAAAGGATTATTTCACTTGTGATACCATTTGTTTTCATGTTAGAAAGATACACCAGAAAATGCACTTGGATATTGGTACCTGAAGCGAGAAAAGGTATTTGTTTAATAATGGTCTGGCAAGGACATTTAAATTTTCATTCCATACCTGAATGGTTTGAGCAATAAATGCTGGAAGCAAATTTCCCTCATAGTGAGAACTATTCATGTGGATAACGTTGTGATGAAAATATTGCAGTGTAATTGTTAAATTCTACTCTGTATATCTCTCTAATGCACTAGAGCGTACCGCTTTTATATTTACCTCGGTGCCTCATTGTAAATGGATGAGCCTCAGCTTAAGATTATAATATTACTTTGTCTAAATTCAAATCCCATTTTAGCACGTTTTCTTGTTTTCGAATGTTTGTTTCAGTTCATTCCTGTTAAATTCTGTAAGATGACCTCTAAGGATTTGTGTAGTGTTTTGATGTATTAGAGTTTTACTAAGCTTGCATTTCAAACAGGAGAGACAGCGAAAGAGAGGGATGGGAAAGAAAAAATAAGTTATTTTGCCCTGAAACAAGTCTGTAAGAGGAATGGGGTTTCAATTTGACATTACTGTTAATTAAAAACTCCCCTGTAACTTCATCCCCATCTTTTGGCATGGACTTTTGGAAGTCTCCAGTAAAGTTCTGACAATGTTTGCACTTTCTGTTAGGTCACTTCAATAATTAACAATTCTCTTTCCTGAGGAAGCAACTGCTTTTGACTCTTAAAGTTATGAATGGAAATCATTTTCATAAAGAATTATTTCTTTTTAAATTTAATTGCCAATAACAATAATAATGTATATTTACAATAAAATCACGATAATTGCGTTTTCTTTTAGTCTTTGTAGGAGAAAATATAATTTATAAAGTCAGCAAAAAACGGAATGTGATTAATCGAATTTAACAGAAGAAAAATTATCAACAATACCCTTACCACTTCCTAAATTGTTATTATACAGAGTGATCGCCCATTATCTCCTCAGCTATTTATTATACCACATTAACTTAATAAATCCTTTTAACTTTGCCATAGGAACTTAACTGTCTTTGAGAAATATGTATAAAATTCTATGGAACTTTCCAGGTACCTCGAATTACGTTTCATCCATTTTAAAACACGCTTAGTGTAGCGTGTTAAATGTTTACGGAGCTGTCCATTACTTTCCATTGTTATATGGAATATAAATCAGTGGCAATTGACATGGATGCATTGATATATGAGAATCGTGATAATCTCAAAGGTTGCCATTATCATCAAGGCAAGCATGCACACGCCCATCCATGAAGCAGGGGCTCCAGCCAGCCATACATTGGGTGTCCTGGCGAATGTTTTTTAACAGTTCCCAGTTGATTTGCTGCGGTATGTCTTCTTTCATAGGAAATCTGATGATTAAGATCAGGCAATAAAAGACGCTTTTCGAAGTAAGACGCTATTGAAGGTATGACTGTAGATATCCTGTACAAATGTACAACTGATTCAAAAAGTCAGTGGGGGTTTCCATATAGTCTGCAGTGTCACCTTTGTAAGGAAGGATATAGAGTCAATAGAGCAGATCACAGTCCACTCTTTTCATTATGAATGTGCTTACTGCATAGAATGAGGATTTTTACTAGCCCAAATTCGATTATTGTGGTAAATGAGGACCACATTTGGTAGAATCAAACCTTAAAGGAGAAACGCCTATGATCCAGTGTATTGCAAAACTACTGCAACCAACTGAGCTCTTTTGCTCGTCAGGAAATGGCAGTGCTTGATATGTAAGCTGCTTATTTTCTTTTGCAGATCGTTGACACCAACATCTTCTTAGGGTTTTCAGGAATAACTCGTCAGACGCCTACTCCGTGCTTGTGCAAACATCAATCTCCGCCGAAGTTTCCGCACACTTCTGTGGGGAAACCTGCATCTGGCAGTTTCGAACGCTCCCTTTCGTGATCACCCAACTATATTACTGTGGTTTCCAGCTTCTCCACCAGATAGAGAGGAAGATTATGCCGGTTGATTTTTAACCCAAAATTGCACCATAAATTGTCTTTAGTACTTTTTATCGATGCAGTTTTCCAGCCCTTGCGGCTGTTCCACGTGTAGTTAGTTACCCGTTCATGTTCCATTGCATTTATTATAATGTCCGGAATATAAAGACAGGATGAATATTAATAATTTCGTAACAAGTACACGTCAAATGGATACTCCTTACAAGGTGTCCTTCCGTAACTATGTTTCTAATACACCAAGGTAATTATTTGTCAAATTTTACTGAATTAAATCTGTGAATTTGAAAGCTATAAGGCAAACATCAGAGGCAGAGAGCAAGTGAACATTTAACAAAAATGACTATAGTCTATGAGTTGTCCATTGATTAAACGTTGTATAATCAAGATGAATGTAGTTTGAAATACAGCATTCGAAAATAATGAAATATAACACATATACATTAAATGGTATGAGGAAAACACCAGCACGTAATTTTTTAATAAAAACTGGGAACACACTCCATGAATAAACGGCTCTGTGGCAGAGATATTACAAATGCGTATGTGTTTCTCTTATATACGTTTTGGAGATGAACTGCACTGGTCCCAATAAGCCATGATGCATGTAGTTCAAACTGGGAATAAGTTGAACGTATAACTAATACAAATTATACATAAGCACTGCAACGAACTGAGTTGTTTTAGGCAACAGAAATAACAGAACCCAACTATTTTTTTCATTACTTAATGCTTACTTAATAAATAAGTATCGTTGATAAATACAATTATCAACTATGTACCCTATTGTAGAACGCTAAAGTTGACATTAAGGGAACACAAAGACTGAAATATTAATAGATGGTATTAGAATAAATTATTCACTGAATTGTGGTAAAGAATTAAACGCTCGTTTGTCATCCGTAGCATTAATGGCAAATCAAAGGGATTCAAAACCACCTGCTAGAGTACAGGTTGGAGAACAATATCACAAATAATGCAGATAATGTAATTATTGTTTACAAATGTGTGACACATCTTGTCAATTGCAGCCATTCTCAATTTTCCGAGGTTTTAAAGTACATGCAGTTTCATGGAGCAATGTGAAATAACCAGAATTGCCAGTAGGTAACAACAAGAACAACCTGGCAGTCCGGAGTTGTGATGTTCCGAAAGATATGAGCAGTAGTGGCGTACAGAAAATTAAACCACGACAACCATCTACATATTCGCTTTGCAGTTTTTCCGTAGTTAACGCGTCGATTGGAAGTGAGGCTGTTATGATGTCAACAATGATGTAATTTTGATTCCACAATGCTTTTCATCGATCTGCTTGAAAACACTTATGTTTAAGTTTAATTACGACTTTTATCCTCTATTACAGTCGCTTTATGCATAGGTGTTGCGATATCACCATTTAGATAATTGTGTGTCAAGGTTCCGTCGTTTTTTATTGGGTCAGTTTTTAGGAATGACTTTATCGGAGAAAATATCATTTCTAAAGTCAGCAAAAAAACGGAAGGTGATTAATCGAATTTAACCGAAGAAAAATTATCAACAATATCCTTACCGTTTCCTAAATTGTTATTATACAGAGTAATCGCTCATTATCTCCCCAGTATGTTTAAACACTACAGCTAAAACTCAATTAGGCGAACAAGAAAGAGAAGTTGAAAAGATGTGCCAGACAGAGAGATCCAAATATGTTTATATGTCTTTTGGAAGATATAATTATTCCGAAAACATTGATCCGCAAATCCAGTAAAACTAAAATGACTACTGGATAATGATAAAGCAGAACAACAAACGAATCAACAGAGGACTATACTAATAACCATCACACTGGAAGAAGTTAAAAACTAATAACATGAATTTGGGATATTTATCTCGGCAAAAATGTACTCCTCAGCAATACATGTACTTAAGAACTATCACACCGCATTGCAGCAGCATGGGCAAAATTTAGGAGCAGAAATTCATATTTTAAATAGATTACACAATATGAAAATTAATAGAGAAATAATGAACATATGTATCCTTTCATATCTTTAATACAAATCTCATAAAACAGAAGTATTCAAAGCAAAATAGAAATAAAAATCTCTAGGTAGTATACTAAAGAATAAAACACCAAACGAGAAAATAATGAAGAAAACAGTCTTCAAGATGTCACCGCTATTTAAAATGTAAGTTAGCAGGACATGTGTGTGATACGGCAAGACATCAATAGAGGCATCTACAGAATCAGAACTTGAAACCCTAGAATCGACAATAGACTTGTTGATCGGACGAATTTTGAATGATCTTCGGCATTAGATGGGCTATGTACAGCAGTGAAACTTGCTAACCAGGAAAGTGACAAAGGAAACAAACGGGCCTTTCCCGGATTAACTAATCCGAACTCTAAATTGTCCATAAGTGCAGACAAGAATGACACGGTGACGTTGGAAGGGGAACAACAGTAGTACAATACATTTTGATGCAATAATATTTATCAACAATGTTTTTATACAATTAATAATTTTGGCTGTTACTTATGTATTTTCATCTGCTGGTTCCAAAAAATAAGTAAGAAATTTTCCATCGCCCACATTTTTTTTGGGGGGGGTTATTTTGAAAATATATGTTTTCTGTTTATTAGCGTTTGTAATTTTCTGACTAGAAGCAGTATATTACCTTTATATTTCATTTCACTGTGTCAACAATTGACTTATAAAGCGCGGTGATTGCTGCCTGTGAATTCACGAATCACAATAATTATATTTCCGTTCACAAAACTTTGATTGTACAGCTATAGTTCCCAATGAATAGAAGCTTTCTTAAAGAAAGAAATTAATATTTGTTTTCTTCCGTTATCATTTGAATTGTGGTAGAAATAGTGTATTATAAGGAGTAGTATATAAGAAGCATGTCTTAAAAGTGTTTTAATGATAGAAGCAATTTCTGTTACGTGTGTGGTGAGCTCACTTTAAAAGCGCAGTCTACTTCACTAGTTAGAAGAGCTTATGAGCGTCGTTATGACATAAAAATATACCAGAAAAATATACGGGCCCCGTAATTGTACAAAAAGTGTAACACTATTAACTGGCTGTGAAAACACATGCCTTTCGCTGTCCGTATGATATGGTGGGGATCTAAGGATAATTTGACGGACTACAACTTCTGCTTGACAAATATATCTGAATAAGTTTTAGTCCAGACGCTAATAATTGTCCATCTTTAGATTCAGAAATTCGACCGCTAATTATTGAACAAAAAAATAACTGGCAAAGAGAAAATCACTTAATCTAGGACAAGAAAATGTTCTTCACCAACCACTTGTAAGTTCTGAAAAAAATCTTATTGCCTCCACTGCATCTCAAACTAGGCTTGATTAAGAATTTTGTGAAAGAAATGGATCATGACGGGAGTGTATTTCTCTTTCTGAAAAACAATTTCCCAATACGTAATGAAGCTAAACCAAAAGGGGTCCTCAAACATGGAAACTGGTGAAACATACACATTTTAAAAACCAGTTAAATAAGCAGACTCAGCTGCAAAATTATCATTCAAAAAGTTGTCACAAATTTCTAGGAAACTTCAGGTCTGAGAACTACAGAGAATTGTGAGTGCGATGATTGAGAACTATAAGAACATGGTATGTGATATGGCTTTAAAATACACTTTATGTACTCCCATCTTAATTTCTTCCCTGAAAACCTAGAGATGGGGGGGGGGGGTTTCCACCAGGACATCGCGGGAATAGAAAGGTACTACCAGGGTAAACAGTGTTAAAATATGTTGGCAGACTTCTGTTGGACACTGAAGAGAGATGTTCCTCAAGCGAAGTATAGTTCAAAATCTACTTCAATACGTTTAAATCAGTAAATCTAATTTCAGCTAATATATATATAGATAAGAGAAAAGTGTTTCATGCGATTACTCAAAAGGCAGAGATTTCTAATAAACACTCCTTTCATTTTTCTGATTGGCATGACAAAGAGCTTGAGCATTGAATCCTGCTCATTATTTACTATAATGCTTTTGTTTTTATTCTTGAGATGCATATTTGGTCTACAGTACGGATGGCCACACCGTTTTGTTATAACCAGTCTGGACTGCTGTTCACAAATTAGAAATAAAGCGATGCGGGTTGCAAACCTAGATTAACCCGGCGTTTGCCATCCATGGTTTAATTGTAGTCCAAAGTTATATGCTTTTTCTTGATCTCTTTATCAAATGTGCCTTCGTCGTACGTACCAGATGTGAGAGCCATGGTTTTATTTATTTGTTTTGGAGCATAAGATCTATTGTAGCGTTCTTTGATATCCAAAATTTGAAGGTCCAGCTTCTCGTTTCTTATTGAGCATAAACTCTGCTGAAAAGTTTCTCTTGTCTTTTCATAAGTTAGGTATATTATTCTATTTTATCGGAGGTAAATAGCTAATGGGTAGCTACTGTATCAATTATATTGATGAACAAGATTCTATTTTAACGCTTGAAAGGCTGATTTAATATTCTTACTGTATCTGGTTTATTGGACACAGAACAAGCAAGCCCCTTTCGGCTGTTTTCCCTCAGTACACATTGTCCGAGGTCGTAACTGTTCATACTGTTTGTCACAAATTGGTGGAGATAAGCTCTAATGGCGCTGCGTCTAGAAATTCCATGGCAACTAACTCAGCCGCTTAGAGCTCATAGACATGCTCAAAACCATAATACCTGTTCACCATTACACCATAGCTTCAACATTTGTATGCATTCATCGTTCACCCTAGTCAAATACAATATGCATATTAAAGCACCAAATGCACTCCTGTTTGTTCGTTGTTTATTTTTCTGGAATAATTGTCTCAAGTTTCAGTCTTTCAATGTACAAATTAATGTGAAACACAATTCATCAAATCATATCAATAGCAATTATTTTATTCAAGAATTCTATTCCTTTAGTAATTCTTTTAGGTTCTGATACCACTTTCACAATATTTTTGCTGTCATGTGTTAAGATTAGTTACATAGACTGGTTTTCATTCTTTTTATGCTTTTGTCCCTACTATCGAAACTTTCTGCCATCATTAGAATCTTGGGTAAAGCTTTGATTGGATTAATTTAATTTTCAGTATCATTATTATGTTTGCTTTTAGTAACTATTTCCTCTTTTCGGGCTGAAAACTGATACACATTTCCAACTACTATTTTTATCTTTTGATAATTCTAAAAGAAGTATTTCCAGTTCTGATTCGTTCATACATATTTTGCCCCCAAAATAATGATCTAGCACAATTCTAGAAAATATAACGTTTAACACAATACTTTCAGTAAGAAAAGAAACACAAAACACCCAATAATACATATACAATATATTTACACTACTTACATGACCAAATGCGTCGGCTCACGCGGTGCTGTATAGTTGCAAGGTATTACTTTAAACGCGTGCGTATGTTACAGTTCTCAAAATGATCTAAAAAGAGTAAACAATTCCATTATAGGTACTGAGAAGGTGGTGATTGTTTTCCTAGCGATTTGCCCGTCACTGCTCAATGTGGAAGTTAAGAACAACGCACAAGTTAAGAACTTCTTCATTATTTGAAGAAGTCTATATTGTGTATTTTCTTGCTCGCTTCCTCTGTAACCCTCTAAAAATAGATTACAGCTTTTAATTATGGTAATTAGGCATTTTAGATGGAAATTAATAAGCGACACAAAGAAGGAATTGTGCATTTTGAATTATGTAAAAGGTCTAGTCGAGGAACAAACTTTTCATAAAAGATAAAAAGTTCATACTCGTTTCGTAATTCTTGAAGTACATTATGGAGTTCATATACAAATAGATGTTAATTTCTGAATCAAGGAAGTTCCCAAAACCTTACGCACAACTTGTACAAAAAGAATAGCTTTGCAATCATCGCCGCAGAGCGATTTTTAAATATATTGTATTTAAATAACTGAGCACCTAGTCTACATGCCACTTAATTCATCTGCCGAACTGTTTTTGTCATCACAAGTTTGAGCAATTAATTCAGATGCATAGCCAAATCTCTCGAGAGTACATAATTATAGCGATATTTGCTAACCCTGCAGCCATTCGATCAGTACTGATAACACTTAATCCTACAAATCTGTTGACTAATCTAATGTTTTAATGTAACTAAAACACAGTGGATAACTGCGAACGGCTCATTAGCATTAAACATCATTTACCACTATTGAAACTAATTGAGTTGTTCTGTTTTCTGATTTAATTTTGTCATTGGTCATACAGGGCTTTCATTTCAAACTTGCCATCTGAATAAACTACATATTTAAATTACATTTAATTTACACAAACACTCAATTTATTGAGAGGGATGTTTAAAACCAGTACTGATTAAATTTTAGGTTTGTCCCCTCATCCCAGCCCCCCCCCCCTCTATTTTAAAATATCAAATGTCGCCCCAATACTATGATTCTTACATTCAAAGAGTACTCATTTGTTTTCTCCCATCTTAGTTTTCTAATCATTGTTTATTATTATGCTCTACAATTATATCATTATTACTGATATAATGCATTTTTGGAAAATACATTTCCTCGATTTTCATTTTCTCTGATAGTGATGTTGATTAACACAACCGTTAGCAACCTGCAATAGCAATAGTGCAATAGCATTATGACTTTAAGATCGATTATTGGGTATTTTCCGCCTTTCTTTGCTGTGTTATCATTCAATAACTGGAACTAGCCATATAATAACGGAAAATTCTCCGTGTTCACTTAAAAGTGTTCACTTAAACATTAACAGTTGTGTTTTCGATTGTGTACTGAATATGCTTAAGGAAAAGAAAACACTGCAAACAAAATTTAAAAATTCATGTTTAGTATTGCGGAAAATAAAATTTCATTGTAAATTTTCTAGTCTGCAAGTAGCCGCTGGGAGAGTTTTACTGCGATGCAGTATTTGGAGAAAAACATAAGCACGAGATTCTCTGTCTACAATATGTTTCTTCTTCTCATTTGGTGCCACAGCCCGGAGCAAGCCTTGGCCTGCCGCAGCGACCTATGCTTCCTCTCCTTTCGTCTTATGACTTCATTGATAGATATCAGAATTGCACGGATGTGTGAGATCAGCATGCCGGCACTCCCCCGGTCTCCGGGGCTTTCGTGATCGAAGAACGCGACCTCTCCATCAGGCTGCTTCCCAATTGTACTCACGAGGCTGGGTGAACTGCGTTCTAGACCTCCCTAATTTAGAAAAATTCCTTTATAAGTACCGGAAATCGAACCCGGGCCTCCCGCCAGCTGTGGGCAACGCTAACCACTAGACCAAAGAAGTGTTTGCTTCTACAAAATAAGAGCACAAAAACTGAATCGACAACTGAAAAGTCCGCCATATGAAGGTGTGACTGATTCAGCTGTCTCCAGATTCAAATTAAGAGGTTGACATATGTGCAACTTCACAGAAACAGCAGCCTGAACATTATTAACCTTCTCACTTTTGGTTTTACCTTCACGTAATTCCTATTCTTTATACCTCAATATTAGCAAACTTCAATTGTTTGAACTTCATGCGCCACATTTGTATTCCATATCATTCATTAAACACTCCCAGCAATTCCTATACCTTTTCCAAATATTGTATTTCTGAAGATACGAAATCTCGAATGTTGTGGCTCCGAACGTAATTTTTTTAAATACCTATTCCGAGCAGCAAATATTCAAATAGGTATATTTTCTTGATTATCCGATACCCATTTTCCCGAAGTTATATTTAAGAAGAGAATATAACTGACCAAATAAACTGTGTACTAAAATTCGGAAATATTCAAAACTAGATATAGGTATCGTATTGTAGAACAATATTTTTTAATTCTTGTCTGCTACTGAAACCACCTCTTCTTTGGGAACGGACGTACAGTGTAACCCAACTTGAACTCTTCAGTGATCGATCCGGTGTCAGTCTGTACTTCTATGAACTCTGTCCAAATGCTGTAGAAATTTTGGGTGGTCCTTGCCCACAGCAACTTAAAAAACCTGTGAAAATCCGAGCTGGTATTGTTTGTGCAGTGTTGATTACAAATAGTTTAGTTAAACTGATTCCAGAGAGTCATTGTGTACCGGGGGAGTTTAGTGCGTGTTCTACATCGAATTCTAGGTCCATATACATAATTGATATCAAAATTATTGATTTACTCGTTAACACATTTCCTTAATTTCTTGAAACGCTTAAAAATTCCTGCGACGGGTACAAAAGCTAAATATCGAAAGAAGCAAGCGCAATTACTTTTTTTATTTTTCCATTTTCGAATTGTTCTATGGATGCCCCGGACTCATAATTTGAGCGAGATAGTGTGACCTCAGTCAGTAGGGTAGTAACATTTTTTGTTAGAGATTTCGAAATCATTCTTGAACCTTTTCCGTATACTTGTTAAATGGGTGCAGGTTTCTCCGCCAAGACATTTAGCAGACTATTAACGTTGGTATTTATTCCTTTTCTAGTTAATTAGCAAGGTATACACTTAAGATATTTTGGTTACAATTATGATAGCAAAATTCCCATGAATAATGCTGATCAAAGCTTAAACATGAAATTTAGAAACCAAGTATCTCTTCCCATTAGCAATTTCAAATTAGTTGTTATGCAGAAAATAATCACTCGATTAGTTTGATTCCTTCCCTTGGAGTGTATTGATGTAGTGTGCATTTCCAGCGATTGATCTTGTATACTTTGCCTTTGATACTCTTGCTTAATTCTGCCAAATAGTCGTCTTCCGCCGAGGCAGTCCAGGTTCGATCCTAGGGGCAGTAATATATATGGGGGATAAGTGGCGCCTGAGTACTCTGAGTACTCTGGTTTCCCTATCATTTATTTCTCTATTGATATCTCCGTCTTAAGCTTCATCATTCACCGTAATGTAATCCGACTTTGGTCGTTGCGAGCTTTTCAAATGGTTTACTCTACTACCCTCTACCGCCCGTGTGCAGAACTGCAATGCATGGCCGGCAAGTGAGTTGGCAATAGAAAACAGACACAAAAAATCTGCCACTTTGGAAGAAGCAGAGTGCGCCTGACGGAACTGCATGAAGCTCACCGCGAAGAATCCGAGAAGGTTCGAGCTTCGAATATATTTGTGCATTATTCTTGATTATTTGTTTCAACCTTCTTTTTCTTCTTCTGTTAGGATGATACTGTGAGCAGGTTCTTCATCACCTCGAATTACTTCCAAATCTGCACATACCCATCGTCTTGGTGGTCTAGTGGTAACCTACTTATACCTCGTAGACCCAAGATGGCGAGTTCAATTCCGGGCAGGGTATTGGAAAGGAAGTGGGTTCCGTGTCATATATTTACTGCAGGTAAAAGAACCTCAAGCCTAAAGAAGAGGTCTCTTAGAAAATTTTGTAGGCCGTTCCTCGCTTTAAATTGAATGAAACGCTGATGACCTGGAGTGTTAAAGAGCGTCCATAAATAAACCAAATAAATATGTACTATTCATATATCCAAATGGTAAATTCTTGCGTAGAACATTCCGCCGAACGAACTTGGTTACAGTCCCAAATTATCTTCTCTCCAGGTCCATTTTTGCTCTTGAGGTAAACGAAGTTATTGCATAGTAATTTATTTTGCACTTTCCCTATGTAATATGCAATTCTGACTTCATTTTGTTCTTATACTTGCACTGTATTATATTTTAGCATACAACGGATTTATTATTATTATTATTATTATTATTATTATTATTATTCAAGGATACGTCACCATAACCTGAAGATCTACAGTGCCAGTTGTACTCGTATGAAAGATGATAGCTTAGCTGAAGGAGTTCAGGGGACTTTGTACCCTAATTTTCCTATGGATTTACCAAAATAACGGAGGAAAGCTGCGATGGAAATAGTGAAACATGTATGTAGGGGAGAGATGGAGAATGTTTTGATAATGCTGAATTAATTAAATTGGATTATTTTAATTGTAGTTGCTGTTTAATCGAGGTCCACCTCTTCCTCTCCAGATGTTGTGCCTTGAATTATCGCCTTTGCCATGACTACAGCTCGGCAGATCGTTGGAGTTTTGTGACAATGTTGTGCCAGAAGGAAAGGATTGAGAATCTGGCAGAAGATGGAATAAATTCGTGTAATTGTATATAACAAGATTCATTTACTATTTTATATATTTTTGACTGTGTTGGTTGGCCGTTAAGTCTTGAGAAGTTTTTGAGTGTTCTTTATGCCACTCTTGCGCTATCTAAGCTGAACTACCTATAACAAAGTTCTGTTCTATACACACTACAAGTGATTCAGTAAAACTGTTCACTTTCTCTCTTTACTATTATGCTTCCATATTCATCTTAGCGTCACTATTTAGCTTTAACTGTAATACCGCAGTATCTTTTCAACATTCTAACTGCAGTGTACTATCTGACTTTTTTATGAGTAACACTGTGTCTTAGCGCCGTCAGGTCGCGCACTGTTGATTGGCTGACTGATGATTTGATGATGACACTCTATTTGCTTGCTAGGCGCTAACTAGTCAATTAGCTAATTCCAGGTTAGGTCCATAAGTTTCAGGCCTAACCCTTTTTAGGTATATTCCTTCCTCTGGCTTCCTTTGCAACGAAAGCTATGTGCATAGGTACGTTGTCATGAAGAAAGCACACACCACCACTCAGTTTTCTCGCCTTTTCTCTTTGACGGAAGCACGTAGTCTGTGCAGTATACCAGCAGAGGACTCCCCATTCACTATGGAGTTCCTATCCTTGAAGTCAACGAAGAGTATTCCTTCACAGTGCCAATAAATTGTGTCCATGATCTTCTTAGTTGACTGAGTGACTTGGCCTTTAGAGACGGTGCTTCGCCAGTTTACGCCACTCCATTCTCTTTTGGACAAGGGATCATAGTAGAGGGCCATGTTTTCATCTTCTGTAACAATGGTTTGCACAGCTTCTCTCTCGTATATGCCTGACAACAGATGACTCGTTGCTGCTTTTGGACTGAGGAAAGAAGTCTGGGCACCCATCTTGCACTAACCTTATTCATGGTTAAATGTTCATGAATAATTGTTTTGTTGTTGTTTTAGAAAGGCCCAACCTTGTTGCTATTTCTGTAATTTTGAGCCGCCGATCTTCCATAATTTCTCCTTCCACAAGAGCGATATTTTCGGGAGTGAGCACCTCCAAGGGCCGACGTTAGAATATGAGGAGAACGCTTCCATATACACCGTTCAATCGCTGCTTAATTTCATTAGGACTAAATCTTTTCTTTTGTGAAGAGCTTAATAACTGCTGGGCACTCCATTTTGAGCATGTCACAATCTTCTACACGCGATTTACTTATTTTGTCCTGTTATTTGATATTAGAAGGATATTATTTTGTTGTTAAAATGTTTTAATTATAGCCTTCTTTATGCAACTATATGTAACAATTGAACCCAGCGGAGCGGAAGTGACAGCTACACTTATTTACTAAAAGATATGGTATGATACCGGACAAGGATTTTGTGAAGGCGATTTTCCTTATTGGCGAGGCCGGAAACTTATAGACCTACTCTCGTATATTAGATCCACTTGTTGTCTAATTACATCACAATCACTGGTTGTCCGCTATATATTCGGTTGTTTGTTTTCTTCCGTGTTATTTTCTCGGTGTTATTTTCCCAGGGTCTCGAACTCTCTAACTCTTATTAACAATAGAGTTGTCCGGTCTGGACGCTACAGTACAGAACAATTTTTACAGTACAACTTTTGATTTTTTTTTTTTTTTACTCCATACGATTTTCTGATGGTTGCTTCTACTCGTACAAATAATCTTCCCGAATTCCCTGATTGGATGTGATCTTAGATCTTTATTCGCGCTGAATTATCTGATTGCATGTGATCTTAAATCTTTAATTGCTCTGTTTACTTTCTATGTCTCGTTAAATTCTCTTATATTATGCTATTCAACTTACACGGTATTGCATCAGAGTGGGTTTTATTTTACAGTTCGTTGCTAATCTAAAAAAAGCTAACCTTCTTGAGTGCTCTTATGAAATAAACTCTCCGACCTTCCTTACCCTATTATTCTTCATGGCCTACGGGAAAATCTTTGTTGTTCAACATAAACATACAAAAAATATGCAGGGACCCTTAATGTTCCGGCAACAATTTTCTCGTTTGAACTCACAGGAAATAAGTTCCTTGAATGAATACAAGGCTCAATACAAGTTTCACAAATTATGTTTACAAGGGTCAATACAAGTTACATAAATAATAATAATAATAATAATAATAATAATATAGTATTAGCATTGATGTTTGTTAATGATAACATTGATAATATAGAGGTGGGGATTGAAGCCATTAATTATCGCCTCAAACATCCTGAAAAACTCCGTCAGGAAACTAACCCAACCGCGAAAGTGAACTACTGAACTATTGTTTTTATAACTTACCCAGTCTTGTACCAAAAGCAGTTATTTGTTGGTTACATTTGCAAGATCTAAAATAGTTTGTCTGCAGATGTGTAATGCATGTCGGGAAGAAGGATTCGGGAAAACGGCTCTGATGTATTTAATTCGGGAACTGCATTTGTGAAAATAAGTTTTCGAAAGGTAATTCTTCAGGAAAAAAAGAAATCTGGTAATCAGATTCGGTAAAATGTCCGGGAACGTCTTTCGACGAAAACTCATAGTTTATCGTGTAGGTTTATTTCTATGTCAAACCGTGTCATTTATTTTGTCTATGGTAGTAAACAGCAAACGTGAATAGACTTTTTTTAAGATATTATATCGGTTTGAAAACAGATTGTAACTAGAATGCTGGTGTTATCTTTCTGTCGAATTTGCTTCTCTGATCCTTAAAGGGTTTTACGCCTAATTTCCAAAGTTAAGATATCAATTTAGAAAAAAAATTAAACAAAGTTGTTTTATGAAAATTTGTACAATTACATTTAAATTTCGATATTTGCTTTTCCTGTTCCTCTTATTACTTTCAACGAAATTTCTACGACGCTATCTAAAATATCCACTTTCTGTAATGGAATATGACAAAATGTAATTTAGTTACAATGATTAAATTAAAAGGGAATTTAGCTTAAGGTGGATCGTATTGTGTTTTGTGTGTGTGTGTGTGTGTGTGTGACGGGGAGAATATTTCTGTTATTATTGTAGCATTTCGCTCTATGAAACTAAAGTTTATACATGTTTATTGGCTTGAATAAGATATTTACTTATATGGTGGGCTATAGAATGCCAATGTTTTTGCACCTGGAAAAACTTAAAGAAGGTTTGGGTCCAAATCTGATTTATTTCACCATTTTTTTTATCATGGTTTTAATTTTTTATAATAAATTCATTTCCGCAATAAAGCTTATCTTATGCTTTAGTAGTTTACCTTATGTACGTTTTATAATGCATACACAAATCACTTATATAATTTCAGGTAAATGTTTTGCTCATCTCGTAAATACCACTGAATTTCATCGCACTATGCTTTTATCTTCTCTGGAAAGAAAGAGGAATTGTCTTGTGATAGGCGCTAGATTTTTCAGTAATGGTAGACCCATATGAAAGCAATTTCAGAGGTTTTACAGCCTTAACGCATCCATCGTAATGGATAATGAGTTATGAGCAAAGTTCCCATGAAAATATTGAAAAGAAGAGTACATGATGCGTTTAAGGGTAGCAGAATAATGAGATAGAAGACGTTCGTTATTTTGCCATGTAGTCACGCACATGGCGTATCCAGGGGGCTGTTATTAAGGTCACGTCAGTTCCAGGAAGATTGAACGCACACGTAACAAGGAAACCACCGTTCTTTTATAAACTTGTTTCTTTAGTGTATCGAGGGTAGCCTGATCTTCGTTGCAAGTCAACTCCTTGTTTGCCTTCATGTCTATATTCAGACTTTACTTTCAAGTAACATTTCAGCAGTAACATAATGACGACTTTCCTGAGCAAAATGTTTTCTAATCCTTTTAAATTGTATTTAAATATTGTTAAATATATATATACCTTTTTTCATAAAAGTATGGGAAATTATACACAGTTTATTATATAACGTGGGAAATACTTTGGTCAATTAATAGAGAAATTAAGAAGAAATAAAAATCTATATGATAAATTCCCTAAATGTTAACATTATTATTTTATTAATAATATTACTATTATTATAATTATCATTATTCATGTTTTACTTGTCTATAGTTATTCAGAAAATGCTCTAAATGGTCAACATCAATTGCAATGCAACTGTATATTTTACAGCTAATCTTGAATTGTAAGTGGGAAGAAAATTAAAAATGTTCTATCAATGGAAAATGGAGTGATTATTTTTGGTCTATAGTTAAACTTGATAAGTTTAAAAGAATGTATATATAATGTAAAATTAAAGATGTGCCGCTATAGCAGTTAAAAGCAGATTAACACATTACTTGGCTAGACTATAGTAGGTTGAAGTAGGTGTACAGCAATAAAATTGGATTTACTCTGCGAGAGACGAGGTAAGGGTAGGATAAGGTGATGTTGGGGGCTGACTTCAATAAAAGTTAAGGTTCATTGTACAAAAAAAAAAAAGCCGGAGAAAAATCTGAAGAGCATAAAGAGATATCTGCAACAATACAATAACTATAACAACTCTTACTTGTAAGAGGTTTTTGCTATTTTAGGGAGTATACATTTTTATATATCTATTTAATTGTTATATTATTTGTTATACGATATAAAACAAATATTTCGTTTGTAGTGGTGCATTTTGACGAACATCAAATTCACTGAGAGGGGTAATTCTTAGAATTTCATTAAATGCTTATATAATATTATCAGTAGTTTTTTAAAATCAGTTTTAGAATCAGAGGATCGCCTCTATAAAATAAATTAGATATCTTAACTCCATTTTTT
The DNA here is from genome assembly GCA_030762175.1 of Metallyticus violacea. Taxonomy (NCBI): domain Eukaryota; kingdom Metazoa; phylum Arthropoda; class Insecta; order Mantodea; family Metallyticidae; genus Metallyticus; species Metallyticus violacea. Next base: position 26,821,963 of record CM060843.1, on the reverse strand, counting down.
AATCAGGGAGTTGCAAAGATTGGAAACATAGCATAACCATTTTAAATGCTGCGTTTAAGATATATTCTAAGACACTATGCTTGAGATATATAAAATGCACTTGTTAAAAAAAGTGTATTTAGACCAGGTAGTTCTTGCAATGACGATCTATTTGCATTAAAAATACAGGTGAGTAAAAGAGTAAAATTTTATTGCTCTTAAATACCACGTTAAAGCTTTCAATAAAGTCATAAATAGAAAGAAAAATTAAAGAGCACCTAAAATACAAAAGTCTATATAAAATGACAAGTATCGTTAATATTAATACCATTAAGAAATAAATTATTAAACAAAATTAGAGAGTTTAACGTGGTTGTAGTCTTTTGACTGTTTTGTTTAACTTGTGTGGTTGTGGGTGTACCAGAACGGGTCATTGGGTAAAATATGCTTATTAAAACTATTCTGTGTACAGGCGAAAATATAATTTTGGCTAAATCAGAAGATGGACCACAAATAACCTACTTTCATAGAAATAATAGTTGTTTTAAGTATCTGAGCTATGACAACCGTGTCAATTGTGATTATAACACTTATAAAGTATTAAATTTCAATGTAACTAATTTGAGATCCTGAGACATGGGTAATGAGAAAAAGTGCGTACTGTTTTGGCAGCCCCTGTATTCCGTGCTGCTCAGAGACATAGATAACGAGGGAAAAATACAAGTCTAATATGATAAAGCTCTTGCTTTCAGTAAAATAAGCATAACTAGAAGACAAACTTTGCATATTTTTCATAGAAGAAAAATGTACTGCTCTACTGTTAAAACTGGAAATATGAGCAACACTCAGTTAGAAGAGATCTAGTTCTATTAAGAAAAAAAAAAACAAATATTTTATATCACAAAAGGTCAAAAGATATTAAGAGACTCAAGAAAAGATTGAATTAAGTTATACAATCTGATCCATGAAGCATGTGATGATAATATATAGGTATAAAATTAAGTAAGCCATTAATTTTTATGTGCATATCATATCAAAAGTTAGAAGTATGATAGAGCATAAGTGGAACGTGATCTTATGAATAAGTACTGAGAAGCATTTTAAATAGGGTAAGGTCCGGGGAATCGGGTCAAAAATTGTTAAATTCTTAATAGCAGAAGTCTTTCATGTAAATTCCGATCACTGTACATGCTTACAAACTGCATTATTCTATAAACACATATCACTATTTAACAATTTATAAATATTGTCTAGAGTTCCGTAAAATAATTTGATCATAGTGCATGACCCTATTCGCCTTCCTCAAGTAGGATGAATCGGGTCAAAGGGATGGGTTAGTAGGGTCAGTAGAAATGTTGAAATATCATATGAGAGCCACACATTTCCCACCGAGAAGTTTCTATTTTCCCACTGCACCCACACATCTCTCATGATGCCATTCTTTTCTCTTGCCTTGACAAAGAATCCAGTCACCAAGTTTGACGGATTTGGAATCACTGCATTTTATCTTTCACAGTTCATATGATGTATCGTTATCATCTTCATCGGTTACTGATGACTCTGATGATGACGTACACTGATTACGTATTTGCTTATTACTGACCTGCCTGATGTTACTTGCTTGTTGAGGAAAGATTTTTCGTTTTCTTTGTAACTTTACTGCAGTCTCTAGAATATTTTTTGCAGAAGTCAGAAGAACTGCCTTTTGCTTCCTAAGAGAATGTTTTGGTGTCCTCTTGTTTGGAGACGGCAACAGCTCATGGAATGAGATCGAAAGGTTTAGAAATTCGTTCTCTTTCTGTACTGGGTTCGCTAAGGCTAATTCAGGTTCAATGACTTACAACCAGAAGGCAAAAACTCATGTTCAGTCAATGCATTTTCATTAACCGGATAGACGCCTGTAGAACGAAATCCGCTTCCTGCAATCGCCCGTGTGGCCGCCTTCATCCATGCTGCCTTAAAAGCCTCCCAATAGTAGATAGTTGATCTTTCTTTCTTCTTTTGCTTTGCGTATGAATTGCATACATTCATTGTGGAAGTAGATTTTTAACGATTTAAAAAGTTATAACTATTTATGCTTTCACGGCCGGCGTTAATCCAATAAGCCCGGATATCTCATTTTATTGGATTAAAAAAGCTACCTGTCCTGTGATTGTAAGCGGTGGGTTGTGCGGCTGGGTAGGCATATCATGCTGTTTGCTTCACAGAACTGGAGCCTGGTAAACTTTTATGTGATGAGCGTGAAAATGTTTCAGTCACCATAGAAACTCTTCTTCTTAATCCATCCGGATTGCGACATTGATGCCAGCGACCCAATCGGGAGACCATTACCAAATTCAGGTAATGATCTTTTTCTTCTGAAGATGGCCATAGGAGGGGTGAAGCATCCTGCGGCACTAGCACAAGTCGCTCTACGCAAGTCTGTGCATAAACGGGTCTGCTTCCTTTTTTTAGCAAACACTTTCTTAGTAGGTTTATTGTTTAGTTGATAACCGGATTCATCTGCACCATTTGCGCTTTGTGTATCAGATCAACATCCTTCATAGTTTTCTTTAGCAAACAAAAAATTTAGCCACATCTTCTCTATTCAGGCCATTGCGCCGTGCAAAAGAGAGCTCTTCTACTTTTCTCAACGAAAGTTTCGGGTTTCGCTCTCTGAATCAAATTAACCACTGTTTACCTTTTATTTACATTCGAGAAAGTGTTTTATTTTATTGGACACAAAGGCAGCTCTCCTGACGTCATTTGAATCCAAGGGAAATCCGCAAGCACTCAGTTTCAGAATTCTTGAAACTAATTATTGTTCCTGATCCTTAATACATATTGTTTGACCACCCTTTACCTTCACTGGAGTATCCTTGCTGCTTTGCAGCCGTCTTTGAAGACAGGAATGCGGGCTCCAAACAATTCTGCAGGTGGTACTGGCTTTTACCTTCAAGGAAAGCTTTAATTGCCTTCTGCATATCATCCACTGTCCCCTCAGAGGTTGTTTTTCGTTTGTATTTCCCTATCTGTAATTATAAATGAAAAAGTATAGCAAAAACTTAAAATGCCTTTTTAGAAAACATTGGTCGTTATTACCCACAATTTTGTGACCCTGTTTGCTGGAAATACAAGATTTTGGTTGACTATGTTGGTACATCTGCACAAGGATGATAAAGCGCGGGAACCAACATAACCTCTGAGAGAATGTTTTAAGTAATTAGATAACTGATGCTCAATACATAACTAAGAAAATTATCCCAACCATTTTGATATCACTTTTATACTATATTAAATAATAAAATCAAATACGAACTCACTTCAAACAGCACAATGTTACGGAACAAAGTACACAGCGATAAACACGTCTCACACTGAATTCTTTCCTCCAATTTCTGGGCAGAGTTGTAACAGTTGTTGCCAGATAGTAGTACTTCCTTAAGTACGTCTTCTTTTGATGGTGAGGACGCAATTTAAAAAATTGACCCTAATCGTCTTTTGATCCCATTCACCCTTCCTTACCCTATATGTTTCTTAGTTTACTGCTGAGGTATCACAGGCAATGGACACTGATGATACGTGAGATGAAGTGATTGGGAAAGGAATTTTTTTCTAAAGAAGGAAGCGTTAGAGACTAAGCTTAGAGTACCTCCCCAGCATTTGCCATTCATGCGGAAAACCTAGAAAAACGCTCATGAGCCCGTATCTTAGCTATCTTGGGCAACAGTACAGCTTTATTATGTTTATAAATACCATACGATGATATTTGTTCAAATAAGCAAATGCTTGTAATTATTTCATTGCGTTATAGAATAAAATGTTAACTAAATACCCACTATACTACTCATAAATTTCTTGTGTGTTCTTTATGGATGTACCCATGTTCGTGAGGAAAGGCACGCCACACCTCATTTGAGTTCCACACTGGTAAGAGCGACCCAGATAAATAAAATGCTTAACTTTAGGCCAAAAGAGCTGTAGTTAGATGAACAATTCAGTTAGGCTCTTCCGAGCTTTAAAAGCAGGGAGATGAGTGTATAATGTTATCTTTACCAAGCTAGGCTTTCTTGTTATTCGCTTGGCTCTTAGGTACACATTTTCTGATTTTCTCTTCCCTTCTTTATAACAATTCTACTCGTGGGCTTCTGGTAAGACCACCTCTTCTCTTTGTATGTATGAGGAGGTTCAAAAGGTGTGTTACCGCACCCCTAAGGGCTATTTCCCCGTAGGGGAGGTTACTTTGATCTTCTACTAAGGTATCAAACGGATTATACACCTACTCAGGACTTGATGCTGCTTTCTTCTGCCATCCCATCATCCGACCCACTACAATCCACAAATGCCTTTCCCAAGACCGAAATGGAAGCCACAAAGCAAGGGAATAAAACTGAAGCAAGTACTTCAAAAATACCTCTGCTCTTTTTTGAGGAAGATAAGAACAAAACAGATGCATCGTAAACCGAAATAATAGCAATAATCCTAAAAAGTACTAGCTTTTCTAAAAGAAATTGTTTAGTGGTTCTTTTTAAAATGGCACACTAAACATCCCTGATAATCGTTATGCGTTTGAGATATAGGTGAGAAGTTTCCTGCTCTTATTTATACAACATCTTCTGGTAGATAATAGCACTTTTCTTTCGCTACGTGCGCCTGATTGATCGATTCCGTAACCATCTGAAGGAGTAATTTATGCCAGCTATTATTTTATTTTTTATTTTAATCCAACTGAGAAAAATAATCAAGGCTTTTGCTTGTTTAGTGGCTCTAAGGATGAGTAGCCATATTACTAGCCTTCATATAGAGAATGCGAGTTCGATCCTTGCGCCTAGATGCAATTGTTGTGACAAATAAAGAAACGTTTTTTCCAGTCTTTCTACAAACTGTTCCATTATAAACGTTATGCTAAAGGTGCAGGGTTTCTATATGGCCAGTACTCGTAGCATCTATTCCCAAGCGAGGGACTATTAATTTGATCAAAAAATGAATGCGTTTATGCCATTAAATTTATTTTAAAGGGCTGTCATTTTATACAGAAAACAAACACGAGATGTTTAGAGAAAATATAGTTTTTTAAAAGAGTTTCTTTCTTTCGACAATAGGTTTAACTGGATTAGCATATTAAACTCTGAATTACCAACAAAACTAATTCTATACAATCGATTTTAAAGTTCCAATTCCCTCCCGCTCTTGCCCTCTTATTTTTCTAATTTTTCAAAGCGTTGTCTTATACCAAAAAAAAATTATTCATATTTTCAATAAACAATGAAGCGGTTTGGTATGGCAGCCATATTGGGTGTCTAATTAGTCGGCTCCAGCAATTATAGCGTAATTATGAAGCTATTTAGCAGGCTGCGACTATTGTGCCCCAGGCTGGGCACAATCTTGAAGCGATTTGTATTGACTTAAAGTGATCTCATGTAGTGATGTCAATTTTGAGAGGATTGGCAGATAGGTTCTTGATCGGTACTGTGTTATTGCTCACGCTTCAATGACAACAATTTCTCAAGTGAATTTGGCCATTTTGTTGACTCATACTCAGATGGACCGGAGGAGGAATGCAATAGATAAATGAGCACAGGATGCGACAAAATTTCTCTTGATATTTTATTATTTACAAAATCGTTCACATTCTAGTGTTTTCCTTACGATAGACTTAGCTACGCCTATACGAACTTATTTGCCGCATGTGAAATTTATGGATGAGTGCCGCGGCGCGTAAAACTGTAAACTGGTGTATCTTGCCACGTCTAGATCATAACTGCGTATCTCTTCAACCTCGAACTTAGAACTGCCTCTGAGAACTGCCTAAATGAATCGAACTGAATGTCTCAGTGGAGTGACGCCCTTATACATTATATTCAAATATTGGGCCAACGAATACCACGGAGTCACAAATCAATCGCAACCTTTGCGCCTATCTTTAAAAGTTCAAACACATATTTTCCATTGGCTGGTTCAAATTCACATGCCCTAAGTTCCATTCGCCATTTTTGAAAGTTTAAAATATTTTGTTGGCATTGGCTAATTTAAATGTTAACTGTACCAGCCGATCGGGGTCAAAGCCCTAAACTATTTAAATATCTTTCAATTTATTAATCCTGCAGTAGCTGTCCCTTTAAAAAGAAAAGGAATTCATATGCGACCCTCACATTACTTCCTGTGAATAGAAGTTTTATGATCTTTGTGTTGGCTTTCCAGGCTTCCGTAGCAAAACACCAAGGAACTTTCTCTTTGTTGTTGACACATATAAAATATTATGATTCGGCTTACAGAAATATACATTATAATTATATTTCAGTGGGGGGGGATCGGAGGAACTGTTTTAACAACACAGCAGAAGATTTTGTTGCATTACTAGTTTCATGTTAGTTTACTGCAAATATATATTACACAATTATACTTATAGCTGTATGTTTTATTAAGAATATCACATTCAATTGTTACTCCACCAGAGGGTTGATTCAGGCGGTAAAGTTTGTGGCTCGTATTCGATAGGTCCCCTTGGGTTTGGCCAACCTGAATTTGGATATTCTCGTGCTTTCTCCTAATTGCCTAGGTGAATGCTGGAATAGATATTTCCTTTCCGTGAATATTCGCTTCCCATTTCATTTCATTTTAATCCGTTGGTCCGGTCACAGAGGCAAAAGTGCCAGGCAATGCGGACGGGCACTGCATGCGGTGCATTGCATTTTGGAAAGATTTCTATGTCTGGTAAGGAAGCGGCCCTTTTGAGGAGTTCGAATTTTTGAAACGGAGAATTCTGGCGTCGGGTTTTCCATCTAGAAACAGTATTAGGTACCACGTCTAATGTGCTTCAATGCTCTGTCTCCTGGCAACCCTGTGTCTCTCTCACTTCATCCCTTCCTTCGGACTAGGCACAAACGGTCATCTCTTGAGTAAGGCTGAAGTATCGAAATGATCTCCTCCGTCCTTACCAATCCTATAAAACTTTTACAACAAGGGGAAAAAAGCACTCACTAACATTTACACGGAATTATTTCCAGGAAGTATGGCAATGACTTAAAATTACTTCTTATATTCAACATAACAAAATCCCTTCAGGATGTACCTAAAACTGGGCAGAAGTAGCGTCTAGCGTCTAGCCGTAGAAGTACAGCACTTTATCTGAAAAAATAAAGTGTATCCTTGGGGAAGAAAGAGTGGAAATATCTGTGTTTCTGTGACATTTAAAACGGTACATTTACGATATTGGATAACTTATTGTGAACTAGGAGACCTGCGGTAAAGAGGTTTACTGCAGATTATATAAGCTTATCTGTTGGTTGGTTCAGTTGCTTTTCTAGTAAGGACAAACATTGGCTTGTTATATTGAATGTTCTATCGATCTGGGCTACATTGGTCGCTTGAGGACACTATAACTTGTATACAGATAAGTTATCCTGCTTGTCGAAACACTGCTGAAACACAGGGTTTCAAAGCAAAGTATAGCATTGTAAAATTTAAGATGATGCATCCAAAGTAGTCACAATCATTTAATGCCTGGTTTGGTTGTTGAAACGTGTGCCGCAAGGGATGGAATAGGATACTACGACATTATGCTTTGCTCTGAATAGGCAAGATCAACCGGAATATGTTTGCGAAATAAATTCGTTCGCTTATTCGTTACATTTCAAATACTATCATTACCTGAGAATACTGACAGCTCTATAAGAGCACTTACTAATATATATTATTAGACCGTAAACTCTTACCACATGATATTGAAGATCTGTTACACAATAAATCCTTAAATGCCTACGAAAAACGCCGTCATTTTGGGCAGGTTGCTCTTTAGTGTTCTTGCTATCTGAATGCCCGCGCAGACGAAAATTGTTACTGCGCAGTTGGTTCTATTTTGATTTTCTTGAATGTCAATCAATTAGAAACTAAGCTGTTGGCATCTTCAAATTCAAGTTTGTATTAGGTAGCTAAGAAACCTTTACTAACTGCAAAAGCACAGAGATCATGGCATTACAAAACTCTGGTGTTATCAGTTAATACCGAGAAGCTTTTTACAAAAGTAGTCAGCTGTGAAGTGAAATATTACCGCCTCTTTCTGCGGCAAACAACACACAATATATACAGTGCAAGAGGAAAAGTAGTGTTTATAGAAGTGATTTTCCGCAAGTACCTCTTCTCTACTTTTACCTGATCTTGCGCTTGGAGTAAGAAATCTTGTACTCAGGACAGGTTGCGCGTGAGTTTTTAGTAACATGCGCTTAGTAGCATCAATTAAGCAAAGATTACCAACGTAATGACCCATTATCTCTCTTGAACTGGGAGGGTGATGGAATGCAGAAAAAGAGCTGCTTGAGGTTTGAAAATATGTACTGAGAATTACGCCAGCCGTAGCAAAAATAATTCCGAGAGATATACATAAATATATTTGTCCAAAGGAGCAGTTAAAGGCCTTGTGTGGCTTGATTAAAATTAGTTACAAGTAATCCGTGATGTCTTCAGGTACTTTCCGCCGCCTCTTGCTGAAAAAGTCACTGCCAAGAGGTTTTTCTTACCATGACTTGACTTCATTGTAGAATGTATCGTTCCTTGTGGGTAAAATACCAAAGTGATGTTTGAACTTGGTAAACATAGCACTTACTAGTACAATTCTTCATTATTTATGATCCGCTTAGGCACTGACACCCAAATCCAAGAAAACATGACACATACTAGCTCTATATACAGCACTATATTTACATGTATTTTCGATGTTTACAGTAACTTCAGTGATTGCTAAAATGTTCTTATGCGCCGCTCCATCGGCGCCCTTTTATTTACCCCTTCTCACTTGATCCAATTCCTTTCGCTCGGCCTGTTTTATTTCTTGCTCCTGCTGATATTGCATTTTCATAGGCTTCCCAACGTTTTCTCGTCTTTATCATATCTGAAGAACGCGCTGAACTCTCATTTGCACAACAATTGCTGAGAAATAGCTTCATTGTTGCTGAGCTCTAAGCTTATGGCTTCCTGTTATGTGAAACACTTGCAACAATACCTCAGTTTTCTGAGACTTCAGTTCATTTAAGTGCGATAGGAAATTCCGAAAGTTGACGTTTACAATAGGAGGAAGCAGAGTGGGGCTACATGTATCAGGGTGTTAGGAGACAGGAATAAACTGCAGATTTTACTCAATATTGAAAACCCTTATCTTTACAGAGGACTTCAAGTGGGCTACTCTAGTTGGGTCTGGTCCGATTAATTTGAATTGAGTTTAGATTAGGCTTAGGTTAGATTTTTACATCCAAATTTTCCTTGTTACGTAACAATATTTATTTACCCGTTGATACACATATAGAAATGTATTATTTTAAAGATGCTCACCACAATCATATGCAAAGATTTTTGGCATTATTTCTTACGTTATTCGTTAATTAGATCAAGTTCAGCACCTACATAGGTGTAATTTTTGACATTTTTCATCGAAATTACATAAAACGTAATTGTAGAACAAAGAAAAGCGATTATATATTTATAAATAATTTTTGCTAAGTCTATATAGGTATGCAGTGAGGACGGGGGGATTCGTCAATTATGTAGCTTCTTGTTCACATAAATTATATTTTCAGTTCTCAATAGCTTTAATATTCCAAGATACCTATGGAAAAATCATTCAATGGGCATTAATTTATGTTCTTGATTAGATGTACACAAAGTAACACATTTGTAATGTTTCTTTGATTAAAAAGTATTTTAAGTGATATTTTAGATTATAGTTAATTTATTTTAGTTTTAACTTAGCAATATGTTAAAATAGATTAACTTTACAAAATGGGGTAATTATTCATCCAGTAACGCCGCAATGACCGATATCTTTCTCATTTTCGTTATAACAAAGATGTTTTGTGAAATATGTTTGTGGTGGGGTATGCAAATTATTTTGATACTATTTCTCCAATTTTTTCCTTAATGTTTGATTATCATTTAAAATAAAAAATGGCATTTTAGATAGAGTTAAAGACCTATTTATAGATTTTTAGATATTTTTGTTAGATATTATTTCAATATTAAAGAATGATTGATTTTTTCTCCCGTTTGCCATTCTAAGAGAAGGCAACGATTTATGAATGTGTGGCTGCGATTATATATTTTTACTTAGACTATGTTAAGTTACTTTCAGTTTGCCTTTAACTACTTTCATATTAGGTAACTAAGGAAAGGTTTGGTTGGTTTAAATAAATTGGATTTACGTAATTTTTAGGTGTGTTTAATATATTGTACGCTACTTCCTTTTTAGTGACGCCGCAATAACTTATGGAACATTTAAAAATGTAATTTTATGTACAAAAATTCCCAGATTTGAAATCACTTGATGTTTTTTGTTATTGTAGATTGTCTTCGCTGCATAGAGTAATTTTCGAGTATTTTTTTCTAATAATAGAAATGGAGCTGTATATAAAATGAATGCAGACAGACACATACGCACATTTTTCTTTCTTTATGACATTTTCGTTTCATTCAGTGCACATTTTCATTTCGAAGTAAGATTGATCAATTTATATACCTGTTCGGCACTCAAACAAAATACCGTTTTGTTTAATACATTTTTGAATTTTAGAGAAGGTTAGTTCAGTTCTAGCTCACTAATTGAAGCTTATATTTGATATATTTAGTTTAGATTAATTAATGTATAAATTTTACTACAGCAGTAACTAGAGATTTACTGACATGAATACTTGAATTGTTTCTTTATATTAGGTTATGTTTTGCTGGTACACATGTAAGGTAAGTTTGCAAGGATTATTTCTCTCAAATTTCGGAACTGAATTTTCTATTCAATATTAAGGTAAGTAAGCATAATTCTCTCAGACCTTTTCATTAGCTCTATACTCATTTGTAAGTAATAATGATTGACTGATATATTTGCCTATTCCGCAGTTTAATATAAATGTACCGTTTTGGGCATGTGTATTCTAACGCGATCATAAGATGGGACTTTTGGGATATGTTTAGATTGTATTTACTTTAGATTTAGCTTAGGACGTTAGGTTACATCAGTTTAATATAAGTTTAAATTATATTAAGTTTACATTTTTAAAGACTCCACAACTATTAATCAATATTTTTATCCATTTGGTATTCCAACAGCAAATTTTGGTGTATGTCGTCATTTACTTGGTATTATTTCTTTCTTTTTGGTTATTTTACCTCTGTTTATACTGTATACATTCCATTATGCAAGAACGTAAATAAAAAAAAGAGAAAAATTTAAAATACGTAAAATTAAGGATAACGGGATGATGATTATAGATCTATATGTATATAGTTCAATCAGGTTATGTTACAATATCAATATAAAAGATTATAATAAAAATAAATATGGCAACCACGGAGGAATGATAATAATCAACATGTAAAATAAGGTTTAGTATTTCTCCAATTTACTTAATTTACATATATATATTAAATTAAAAGTGGAACTTTGAAATGAAAATGATACAAAATGAAATAATACATATTATTTGAAAATATTACTATAAGATGACGCAAATTACAATAATAATTATAATAAACTAAAGAGAAACATTTTAAAATATTTGCAAGAATATTACATAAATACATGCACTCTAAAACTAAAACAACACATTAAATAAAAAAAAACAATAGTGAATATCCAATAAATGATAGGCAAAATTCTTTAAATATAGACTGCGACATCTTTGATTATGACTGCAACATAATAAGTAAGATAAATTCCAAAAGAATTTGTGGAACAATAAAAGGAATTGTAAATAAAAACAACGTAAGAAACAATTAACACTTTATAAAATCAAGCATACATAATGGTTTAGAAGCTTGTGTATTAGAATAGATGATTATAAATGCAGCTGAAATGAACCTCTGAGGGACTGTCAGAGATTGAGCAATGGAAGAAGTTGCAGAATATTAGAATGTTCGCAATAAGAAATAAAGTAAAGATATGTAGACAAATTAGACCACATGTAAGCGTGGTCGCTGGTCCCCCATTGTTATATTTTCGTCAGCACTAAGATGATTAGTGTGAGATTTAAAATGAAAAGGCGAAAGGCAAGGCACATAAAGATATTACATTATTATAAACATCCCTAGAAACACATAAATAACCGCACAAAACATTAAATTTGGGGTAACTTTAATATCAGTGTATGTAATAAACCAACAGGCAAGTATTGAATGCATATGGAGAAAAGTGTTAAATTAAAATGAGAAATTGTTACTGAATAATCAACTTTAATTGACAAATTTATTCTTCTAACACAAAGACATACATAAGTTTACATGGGTTACAAGAAATAAAAAGAAGTATATTTGCAAATGATAAATCAGTATATGTTTTAAAAATAATACAGTATATAATGATTATAAAATGGTGTAAAATCATTATATGTCAAATGGAAGACAAAAGAAAAATACTCTAGAGCGAAAACATTCAAGCAAAAAAAAGAAAGTGTGTTACACGCTCAAAGGAATACATATATACAAAAGAGCAGTAAATCAAAATCAACATTTAATAAAAATAATATAGAAATCAGTATATAAAGCGCTAGAAATAACGAAAAGAAGAGTTAAAAAGAAAGACCCAATTTATGAAGTTAAAAAAATACTAATTAAAAAAAACGAATACAAATTTAAAATGCATACATATTCATTGACAGGAATATAAAACAAGATAAAAATTGTGCACAAACGAAAAGAGAAGTTTGAAAGTTTAATTAACACAAACTGGATAAATCAGCTTAAATTCAATACAAATATGACCTAAAATATAAATACTTCATAGTATAAATGACTACACTATTATAATAACTAATAAATAGATATAAGTAGATCGTAAAATATAATGATACTAATTATATTAATATAAAAGGATTAAGTGATATATTGAAATTCTTTAAAAATATAATATCCCCTGAAAGCGACAGAATTAATAGCGAACTGATAAAATATTCAAATTAATATTTTTATAAATATGTAATTTATGTTTAAATTCATATACTAAAAGAACGGAGGGCAGAACTAGTTTTTTAAAAATTCTACAGAAATGAATGCAACATTGTCGTGGATTCAAAACAGATTATAAAATATATGCAATATTTATAACCACATGAATAATACAAAAGTGGAGATGCTGCTATAAGAATAAAGGAAAGGTAATGTGCAGACATGTATTGTAATTCAAAATATAGAAAAAACACGAGTCTAATTTACTGGCTACAAAAAGCCTTTGAGCGAGTGGTAGATAATTTTAGCAGAAACAGAAGGTAACTTACAAAAATGTAATATTTTTAGTAATGTTAAACTATTTCACTCATATGACCACCAATGAAACGAAAAAAACTTGAATTTTAAACAATTACAGCAGGATTACGGAGTGAAATTATCGGAAAAAAATTAATAAATTCGTTTTATCACGCGGCGGTCTTGTGGTCAGTGTAGCCAACTCTATATCTCCTCTATATGATTGCTGAAAACGCATCACTGACCACTAAGGTGGCAAGGTGGCAAGGAACTATTGAAAGACAAAAGCATGGACAATCGACAATCATAATGTAAAATGGGCGGTTTTGGTGATGTGTCAAATTGCAAATTATCTTATCATTAGGAATTCCAAACAACAGAATACAAAGAAAAATAGAAACAACGTGTGTTATCTTTTTTTCTCTCTCTCAGTTGGTATTAGAAAATCGAATGGTAGCGATTGTAATAGCCGACTTTTGTCCATTTCGGTCTCACGGTTTCTTAATACAATAGATACAGTATAACAAGTGTTAATATTGTGTGCGCGAATTTCAAAAAGTGTACATCACTTTTGTTATTTTTCTATTCGTGAAATAGTCCTAAATCAGTATTTTTCTCTTTTCTATTGGCATTACTGACATTCGGCATTCTTCTGTGGCAAGATTGCTTGAAAAGTTTAAGTACAAATATACAATTATTATAATTTTGTAAGCCAAGTTTAGAGGAATTATATTTAAATTCTTATTTTGTTCGCAAAATAGTTCTAAAAAGTTCAGACCCTCTCGTGATATTACTTGTGATAGTCTCTTGAATGAAAATAGAGACTAAATAACGCACACGAACTAAAATAATTCATCCTTTATTCAAGAAATGAAAACAAATGAGAGAATTATATGTTAATCAAAATTAGAGGAACTGTAATAAGGGATTTATTACAACTGTGTACACTTATTGCACATTTTTGGTGTATGATGCTGAAAACTGAACTTCCAAAAAGAAAGATAGATGCTGAACAGAGACAGTGGAAAGAAGTTTCATCCGACAGAATGTCAGATATACCCTCAGAAACTCTGATATTAGAGAAGACTCTTTTGGAGAAAGTAGATGAACGCAAGAAAAAACTGGCTTTCTTACTTTCAAAAAATGCACTTCATATGTCTTTCAATCATTTATTAAATTATCAGCCAGTAGACTACAGAGAAGTCTGCCGACCATTGGCAAGATTGATAGATAATGTACTTTGAAGCGCGAACAAGCCAAGAGATAGAAACTTGAAAAATAACGATCATGAACTGCAAAACCACACGTGCAGATTGAGTGGGTGATGAAAGATACCCGAAACAAATACTGAATTACAAAATAAGGGGAAAACGAGAAGTGGAAAGACGCAGGAAGAGATTAACCTGAGGCTGGAACAAGTCCTTCAAAATATTTAAATCACTTCTGGATGCACGAAGATCAAAAAAGTTATTTAACTAAACAAAAATATATCCTTTTAAATAAGAAATAAATTTTAATAAGTAGCCACCTAAAGAAGAATGCCTAAAGTATGAAGGAAGATGGTAAATATTCCAAATATATAATGGTGAACTTGTTTAATTAATCGTTATAGCAATTTGTCCTTGCTCGCATAATTTGTGAATTAAGTATAATAAAAATAATATGAACCAAGTAAAAATCCATACCAGGAATAGATTAAGTTAAAAAAAACTGGAACAATCAAATGTTAATCAAGTACTTGTAATATTTATGTAACAATTACTATTACTATTTTCTTTTCCCCTCTTAATAATGAAATGATTGAACTATATTTGATTCAAGACCAATTAAAAGCTTCCTGACAGTTCGGATTTGTGGCAAGGTGGTGGTGAGTGTGGCAAGTAAAAAGTGACGGAATGGATTTTGTGCTTCTCACCCTCGATCTCTCAAGTCGATAATTGGAATTCCTGTCTCGTAGGCATCAGCGGGAGGGCGCCAACGATCGTGTTATGAAAATATGCAACGTGAAAAATAAGAAAGGAAGGAAGGAAGGAACGTCTCCTACCCATATGACGCCACGACGGCTGTGTTGCAATATTGAATCATCCCTCCCCAAATATATTGACAAGCCAAATGGGCAGAATGCAAACGTTCACTAATTGGAAAATTTAATTGAACTGGTCCCGTTGTTCAACCGTGAAGTAGAAAGAGAGGCTTAGCTTTGTTTTTGTGCCGACTGACGCGCCTAATTAGCATCCCTCTTCCCTCCCTAGTACCCTAGCAAGGGAACTGTTATTGTTTTCCTTGCCGCTATTTTATATTATCATTATCATCATCACAGATGGGACCCATTAGACAAATTACACGTGAGACATATGGAGCTGAGATTAGCATATCGCCACTTCTCATGTACCAGCGATAACCCGTAACACAAATATGGACGATATTTAAGACTATGCTATCTGTGCTTGATGTTAAACCAAAGAGTAGGCGACGATATCCGCTTTGTAAATATGCAATTGCAAAGCTAGTGCTGTTTTATTGTTGTAAGCAGGGACATGCACTGATAAATAAGGGAAAGCTTTAGAAATTTGGATATTTCAATGTTAAATCTAAAGTGTTGTATTACGCGTTAAATAGAAAAACTATTGAAAAATGAGAGCATATATAAAAGTACTGTGCTAGTAAAAATAGATATTTTTGATTGCGGAAGCAAATGAACACAAAGTGCGCATGACCGAGGTCGTTCAAGTTGCCGACTCCGTCGATAGACAACTTCTACTCGCACTTTCACTCGTACAACTTTAAACAATAATAATGGCAGGGACACAACATTGTTTTCATAAGTGATTGTAATTTGTATTATATTGGAAATGGTGATCCTCTGCAGTCACATTTAAGTTCCTATACAACGGTCCTGTCCAGCGGCGTCCGTGGTGTACAAAGGTAGGTACATAAGTTTCCGGCCTCGCCCGATAAGGATTATCGCCTTCTCAAAACCTTTATCTGGGGCCGTATCTTATCTGTTAAGAAATAATTGTAGCTGTAACTTTCGCTCCGCTGTATTCACTTGTTCATATATAGTTGCATAAAGAAGGCTATGGGTAGAAGATTGCCACATGCTCAAAATGGAGTTTCGAGCTGTTATTAAGTTCTTCACAAAAGAATTGCTTACTCCAAATGAAATTAAACAGTGATTGAACGGTGTATATGGGGAAGCATCCCCTTCATATTCTATCGTGAAAGAATGGGCCAAGCTTAATCAAATGGGTCGATAAAGCATTGAAGACGAAAAGCGTGCAGGTAGGTCCTTGGAGGTGGTCACTTCTGAAAACATCGCTCTCTCTTGTGGAAAAGAAATTATGGAAGACCGGCGACTCAAAGTTACAGAAATAGCAGCAAAGTTGGGCCTTTCTAAAACAACAGACCTTATTCATGAACATTTACACACGAATAAGGTTAGTGCAAGATGGGTGTGTAGACTTCTTTCCTCAGTCCAAAATCAGTAATGAGTCATCTGTTGTCAAGCATTTTCGGAGTTATGTCGTGGCAACAATGGAGTAGTGAAAACTTGACGAAATACAACCTCTAAAGGCCAAGGTCACTCTGTGAACAAAGGAGATTATGGCCACAGTCTTTTGGGACTGTGAAGGAATACTCTTCATTGTCTTCTAGGAGAGGAACACCATAGTAAATGGGGAGTACTATGCTGGCCTACTGCACAGACTACGTGCTTCAATCAAATAGAAAAGGCGAGGAAAACTGAGTGGTAGTGTGCGCCTCCTTCACAGCAACGCCCCTGTACACACTGTTCTTGTTGCAAAGGAAATTGTGAAGAAATGTGACTTCAAACGACCATCCCCCCTACAGCTCAGATCTAGCTCCCAGTGGCAATTTCCTCTTCTCAAAACTCTAGAAGGACCTTCGGGGAAGGAAATTTAAGTGTGACAAAGAAGTGATGGATGCTGTTTATGTCCAATTTTGCAGACAAGACTTCTGTCTATTTGGGGGGGGGGGGTTGAAATGTTAATTCATAGATGTGAGAAGTAAATTGCAATAAAGGATAACTATATTTAAAAGTGAAATATAGTTTTTTTAATCTTTATCATACCTAGAAAAGGGTTAGACCGAAAACTTGTGGACCTACCCTCGTAAGAACAGGAAATACTTACAGCTATAAGCTATCTATTATAGCAGGGACATTTTCAAATTATCTGCATATAGAATCCTTCGTTCTCTACAGTCACGAAAAATTCTGAACAAAATGTATTGCGTTTTACAGTTTCCCAATGTCGGAGTCTCATCCGTGGACTCAATTACAACAATAATGGAAACAAACTCAAATCTCTCTCCTTGTGATTTATGTCAATGTGAGCATTCCATTTCGCAAGTAAATTTCTACCCAGCTGCCTTGCTGAAGTAACAGAAGTTGAGCAATAGAGGAAGAGTCGCTGACTAAAGCCAATATCGTGACAGAACTCTTCGATCGATACAAATTGCCATGAAATGGCTCCATGGAATTCACATACTGATGGACAAGCTGATGTGTACGAGAGGGAAAGAAATGCCAATAAACGAATGGAATGAACAGTAAATTCGCTCCGCTCGCCTGCAACAGGCATTTTTGTGTTTCATCTTTTTCCCAGTGAGCCCTGGCTCTTGCTAAAGCCAGGCAATGGCAGGAATTCGCTTTTTTCGCTTGCTTCATTGAAGCTGCATAGGGTTACATAGAAAAAAATTAACGTTCATTTAGGAGAGCTCCGATCTGAGACCGGTGAAATGAGATACAGGAATAGATTCAAAATTATAGGCTATTACCAGGGAAAGGGGAAGTAAGTTTGCAGCTTCAATAAACAAAATCAAACAATTAAGCATGAAAATTGCTGAATTGGAAATATATTTAAATTTAAAACTGATTTTGTTTAAATAAAGATTCCAAAAGTAAGCATAAAGGAAAATGCAAGTCTATGAGGTTTACTGGTATTTAGGCTATGGTTTATGAGAACTATTGAGGCAGATTGGTATGGCAGGCCACGTTGATTGTCAAATTATGAGATGGATTAGTATGGCGTCTTCGTTGTAGTTCTTAGCTTCACGTTGGTGAAGTAAAATTATGAAGCGGTTTTGGTGTATTGCTGTTTACGCTTCGGTGACAATAATTTCTTAGGGAAGTATTCGGTTACTTTTTGAATCGTGAAGGACTGGGAGAGAATACCTATAGTATAAATAACCACAATTGAGACATAATATATATACATATATAATTATATATGATAATTTATTATGTTGAAGATCTATCGTGTCTTCTGGTGTTTTGAGTACGATAGAATTTACCTACTTCGAATAATAATTTAACTGTCACTACTCCCATGGATGTGAACTGAATCTGAAAACCGCGTCTGAAATTGAATTCATTATGAATTCCTCAGCATACATCTCGAGCTTACAGAACTTAGAACACACGCAGCGTGTAGATCTTTAACAATGAGTGAACGTGTCCCCGCAGAATGTGAAACATAAAATGCGTTACTTAAACTGAAGCATCCTGCGTTAACCTCCTATAGCTGTGTTGAACTGCATGTACTAAAGTAGAACAGGTTATCTCTTGCCCGAGCAGAGCAAATGCCTCCTTATGTATTAAATTCAAATGTAGTAATCGTTCGTTCGAACAACGCCAAAGGGGTTCACTCAAGGAAACGCACGTCTTGCGCCTTGGTTTAAAAGTTCAAAATGTATATTTACTATTGGCTGATTTAAATTCACCTACCAGCACATGTAATTCGTTATTATTTGAAAGTTTAAAATTCTTATTAACATTGACTAATTTTAAGGCTAACAGTACACCGCCTTTCGGGTTTAAAGCCCTAACGAATTTAAAATCCTTGGTTTTATTAGCCTTCCACCGGCAGTCCTTTTAAAAGTGTCATCATGCTCGACCCTCTTTTGCCTTTTTGTATAGAGCTTTATGGCATCTTTGGCTTTCCAAGATACCGCAAATAGAAAACGCCAAAGAGTTATCTCTTTTATCCACGTAGAACTCACATGTTAAAGTTATATAATATTATGCACATATATACGTAATATTTAAATTACTAGTTACAATACATATAATATGATGCTTAGGTTTGCAACATACATATTATATTTATATATACTTGAAAGTGGGCCAGATGTGCTGTGTCACTACATATTAATATACAAAATGCGACAGTGTATAAACCGTTTGACCACATATCGTTTCTATACACCTATGTATTGAAGAGCAATAGATATTTTCAAGCATCGTATCACCAACATATCTCTTCAAATACCGAAAAAAAATCAATAACTTTGAGGGACTCGTTAAAAAAACGTGAATGAACTGATTATTAGTAAGTGGTTTTAAAGTGAAAATCATGGACTTGTTAGTATCGGGCTATTATTGAGTAACCGTAGTTTGACACGCTGACACTACTTGCGTTTGAATGATGTAATGAAGGGAATGACTCATTATCGTGTTCTTTTCAAGAGGAAAACAAATCGACTTATTGTGTAACCATCTCTTGCTTGTTTGTATTAGCAAAGCTGCTGCTGTAAAACGTGTTAATAAACCCGAGTCTTGTGCTTGTGAATTCCTTGTAGTCAATAAAACTAAAACTGCATATTTCTGGGAAAATGTTAATTTAAAAAGCGAAACATACGGAAGAAATATAAGCAAATAGAGATGGTAATAAATTGTATTCATAAAAAAGAAAAAATTTTGCCACTAAATTGCGTGACATGAGAGTAAAATAATATATATCTCATTTTATATTGCGTAGAGTGCAAGATGGGTTTGTGAATGAAGGCAATAATGTGGAGATAAAGATTTCAGAAAAAATTAGAGCAGTAAAAGCAGGAACTGCAACTGCTCCGAAAACTAAAAAAACTAAAAAGTTATAAACAAAGAGGGATTCATACGTTTACAGATACTTTTAAAGTTCAACACGCGTTTTTTAACTTATATAATTAGACGGTCGTCTCAACCATAGGCTAAACGCTACGGGAGGCCGAGGTCGTTAAGACAGGACTCGTGAGCGGGAGGTTTGGAATTCGAATCCCGCCAGGACCGTCCTCCTAACTGAGGTTTTTCCCAGGTTTTCCTCAATCTTCATAACTGACAAATGCCGGAGAGGTGCCCTAACATTAGGCTTGGAACGTTTCCTTCCTTAAAAAAAATCCTTTCCCAATATATAATTTTCATCTCATGTATCACCAGTGTTCACTGCCTGTGGTGCTTCAGTAATAAAAACGGGCGTTAAACACTATTCAAAAAAAAAAAAAAAAAAAAAAAAAACATACGCTCACCGATCCATTTTCAATTTTACACGGATTTGAACCATTTTATCTTTTAGCACAATTTAATTTTATTAATGGTGCTAAACGAATTAGAGAAATAATTTACTTAATCATAATACCGTTTTTGACCCATTAGTTTCAGAACTAATTTTATTCAGTACCTGATATAATCATCGTTTTATTTTGTGTATTCTTAACAACGCAGGAATTCACTTAACTACTGTTACCTTCTTGGCTTCTGAGGTTGCCATAACAACGAGCAAAAACCCCGCTAACAGATTCTCCATACGTATGAAAAAAATTAAGGTATTATTTACAATAAAATTATACATAACACAATGTTAGCATAAGAATTTAAGATCAAATAAGTCGCTCCTTGTGGTCTAGTGATAACTATTAGCATCATAGACTCAAGATTTGGGTTCAATTCCGGCCATTTTTTCGGCAGTAAAAAATACATCGTATGGCTTCCATCCGAAGAGAAATAAAGTCATGGGTCCCATATAATAGATTTACGGCACGTAAAAGAATCTCAAGCCTAAAAGAAGAGAGAGACCTGTCAGCAAAATGTATTGGTAGTTTCACGCCCTTAATTGAATGGGATGCTGATGACCTGAGATGTTAGAGCGCGTCCATAAATAAACTAAATCAACAAAGATCCGATAATTTAATGAAACTATTCAAGTATTTTTACTCACAGAGTTAGTAAACTGGTAACCGCGACGAGTATAATCCGTGCCATAGCATGCCCGTAAAGCACAATAGCGAATGATCGCAGTGTGTGGCCTATGTACTGTCAGTTGGATTGCTGTCCGTTACTTCAAAATGAAGCAATGCGGGTTGCAAACCTATAGCTTGACTTGGAGTTTGCCACTCCTGCCAGGGGTACGACGTTCTGCTGTTTCGGAACCACGTATTGCTGGAACCATTATACTCGCTAAACGTACCACCGTAAAATGTGACGTTTTTTGTTTCACATTCAAAGTAAACAAATAGTTATTGAAACATATGCAGCACAATAACAGTTGAAGATAGCTATGAAAATTTATACATGTTTGTTGCGATGTGAAGCTGTAATTAACACAATAAGGAACTTAAAGGCTTATAATCAGACGATTGTAAAACCTTTTACTGCAAAATAAGTTTTGCATCTATAGAAGGAAACTATGTTAACATTTTCCTTAGCGAAAATTTTCTAAATTTCAAAACGATGTGCTTAAAATGTAATAAATTACAAATATTTTCTCTGAAATTGCTTCAAAAATGACAAAATAACACTGAAAATTTTGTTCTATACATCACAAAACCCGGATGCAAAAGAGTGCACATTCGTAAACAAGTATCAAAATATTGTCGACTACCTTAACTTAAAAGTAAACAAAAACAAAAATTGTAACCCAAGAATGAACTTTATTAGTAAAATAAAATTAAAGCGCTTGTTCAGTAAAGTCTGCAAGTAAAACAAAATATGAACAATAGCGACATATTCATAAGTCTAAAATAATAAAAATACCATAGAGATAATCCCAGAACCATGAGTTGGGGGAGGGGAATAATTCGCCTAATATCAAGCATTCTGTGTTATGATTTAATATATTCTTCTCTGTGATCCTTCCTATTTTCCGGCGCAACCTCCTGATAACTTGCTTTCTGTTTAATTGTTGCTCTTTAATAAAATGAAAATACGAAATATTAATATTTATGTCAACAGAATTTATTACAATGGCAGTAGGGCAAAGGTGCAAATAGAAAAGTTTTTACGAAACAACAAGCATTTTTTGACAGATAGTCAATAGACAGATAGAGATTAGCATTAAACGTGGTTAGGAACTTGTCACGTTAATGACTATTTGTACGTTAACCAATTAATTTTATAACTAGAATTTTGTATGTTATTTTCTGTTTATATTAAAAATTAGTACATATATCATATCAATTTTCTATATATCATAGGTATGTATTAATACTGTCTTCCTGCGAAGAGCAACCATTCACATCAATGAGTCAGTGTTCGGTGAAACTTGTATATGCAAACGCAGGAAGGGAGGACAAAGCAGAGAGTTTATATTATCTCATGCCATAGCTCATTTCACATTTCTCACTGAATTGAGATATGCTGAATAATGTTTCCTTGTGAGGATTTTCTCTCACACGAGAAAGGGTTGAAAACTAATTAATTCATTTAATCCAGCCTATTACGTTGTGATAGCTGGTATGGGGTTATAGAATAGATTTTTCACTTACAATTACATTTTCAATATATCTTCAATAACACATTCAATTATGTGTACTATTTATTTATTAATAAAAATTGGTATTTCTGCATTATATTTTAACAAATATTCTAGTATTGTTTTATTCTAGTTCAAAATAATATACATAATTTTTTCTTCATACTCTATTGAACTATTTTATGCATTTTTAGCATTTAAACTTAATTTATTGAAGCACCTCCCCAATACGATCAAAATAAATCACAATATTTTCAGCTCGTCTTCCCGCACACTAATAGTATCCCCTTTCCAATTCCAATTTAAGCCTCAATTTTGTTTTAGAATCACTTTCTTTGGATAAGTACGGACAGACTCATACTTCTCTCCTCGCCTCCTTCCTCCTATTTATCAGAATAACTACTTAATTCGAGCTCCTTTATTTTTTAATATTCTTTTAAACATTTTGTCATAACTATAAATATAATTGTTCCTAACGTAACAACATACAACATTTCATAAGTGATGGTTTTGAATTGTGGTGAGCATTGCGGAGCGCTTCTAGCCATCCTGTTGTAGATTACAGAGAACAGACCCAAGGCAGTTACCTACCATATACAGTTTAGATGAACTATATAGGCAAACAACAAGTAGATATTTTTGAAAGAGTATTGTTGTTACTATGAGAATCTTGCCATTGTCTGTTAGGCAAGACACAGACAATGGGGAAACAGTAACATCCCCATGCCCTACGGGGGCCTCGAACTTGACAACCTCATGTTACCAACTGCTCCCCGCAACTCATATGGACAACATGAACACTGTAAGTTGCAACTAAATTGCGATATCTTAAAAATATTTAAAATACAAATATTACATCTGAAGAAATTATATAGGAACAGTTCAAAGTTTTGCTGGACAAACTACAGGCCTTTTCATAGTTTTGTCGCCCATTTCATGGTAGCTGGTTGGTCAGCAGTCAGGAAGGATATCCGCGCAAATGATTCAAGTTCTCGTAACACAGCTACAAATATTACAGTGAAAATAAAAACGTACCTTAGGACAGAAGATGTTTGCTACATTCACACGTCTCTAGCATCTTTTTAGAAAACTATCATTCACGTGCATCAGTTAATAGCTCGAAATTTTGTCAATTTAAACTTGAGAGCATACAAGATCACTACTGTCTTCAAATTTATGTAATTGGATGTTACGGAACTCAATGTTAAGAGCAATTAGCCCGCTTAATATTCATTTTTAGAAATCTGTCATTTACACGCATCAGTTCATCTTCCGAAATTGGGTCAGTGTCTTGCCTTTATTTTCATGTGTGTGATGAGGTTTGGTCCATTCGATTTATTTTTCAACTTCCTGCACAAATAACAATTACATACTAATAGTCTGTAATTCTTTCAAAACAACGTATTCTTAAAAAAAAAAAAATGGCACTATTACTCATGAAATATATTGTACAATAAATACAGAAATATACAGGAATTACAGATTATTATTATGTAATTATTATTTGTAGAGGAAGTTAAAAAAATAAAGCGAATGGACCAAACCTCAACACGCACATGAAAATAAAGGCGAGACACTGATCCAATTTCGGAAGATGAACTGATGCGTGTAAATGACAGATTTCTAAAAAAGGGAAACAGAAATGTCGGGATGTACCATGACATTTCCAACATCTATTTTAATAAGGCACTTACTTATTTTCATTGTAATTGGGAGAACTTGAAACAGTTAAGCCGATACATTTGCTTCACCGGGAGTTAATGCTCTGACTGCCGACTTGCCAACTGCAGTGAAACGGGTGACAAAAATCATGAAAGACTCTGTGCTACTTCAAAACCATTGTTAATAATACATAAGACTGTGTTTATTTTTTCGTAAAAATAGACATTATTATTGTAGAAGTTTTTCTATTCTACCCACAGATAGATATTTGTAAATTTAGTCCAAGAGACTCGTTATTACATATACAAATTCTACATAAGTCTACAAGGAGCTCACTTGATACTTTTGAAATAAATCCTCCACATATATCCACTCTAACTTCGTGGAATTTCTCCACAATAGCACAGCTAACTCCTAAGTCTAGAGTCCCTATATTGTCCCTATAATCATAGTGGCTACTGTGGTGGCATTATACCTAAAATCATTAACCAAACTAAATCATGGTCTTTATGGAGGTACTTCCTAGTCAAGAAAAGCTCAATGATTGAACCTGAAATCTAATTCCAGACCAAATGGAACTATGACCGGTAGACCACAGGGGCTGGTCATAATTTTGTAATATTATGCACTATTAAAAATAATAAGTTTCCACTGCCGGTAAGCTATGTTGAAATTTCAACATATCTTTTTCTGAAATTTTGCAATATACATATGCTTGAACATTTTTATAAGTGTTAGCCATAATTTATTAAAATGTCATTTTAATCATGCTTTTATTTTAAAGACACTTAGTAAAGATTTTGGGTCAGAAATAGATGCTTTATGCACAACATGAAAATACATAGTTGCAGATTATGACCATATATAGCTTTTGTATGTTTGAGGCATTTAAATGGATTTAAATGGACATTTAAGTATTGCTGCCATATTCCGTTTTCTCATGTTTCATATTTTGGGTTAAAAAAATAAGTTTTTGTTCCATGTGTAATATGAAACTATATAGGTTATAGATTACACTCATATAATTTTTTTCGATTTTGTTTGTTTGTTTGTTTTTTTGGGGCGGGATTTAAATTGCTTAAATAGAAATTTAAATATGCCTGCCATACTGTTACGACACACTTATCTTTTGTCATTTGTCGTAATTTGCACATTATTAACTTTAGATGCACTTTTCTTAAAAAAGAACTACTTAAGATAGAGCTATGAATTATTTTGTTGCGCTACACAGCTGGTGAAAGATTTTAACTTATACATGCATGAGAGTTCTGGGGAATAAAATATGGTTTTAAATTTGCATGAAATGACACTATGTGGAACTTTTAAAAACATTAAATGTTTGCTTTAAATTACTACAATTTCCCCAGCAATGTTGAGTAACATGTTTTCAAACTGATTTTAAAATCTGAGGATGCTGAGATTGGAAGTTGATCGGGAAAAAACATCTTAAGCAGCAAAAATATTAAACTTAATATATTTCTAAAATAATTATAAAATAATAACAATTAAGACCATCCAACATTTAAAACAGTGTATAATTTGGAAATAATTGCTTAATAAGTGTTATAGAATAGATAGTATTTTATTACTATCATAAATATTCCTATATCCTCCATAGTATTGTCAGGGTTTAATTTTATGTTTTGCTTGAATCTTTATTTCCACTTTAAGGATTTACGTAGGTTGATATGTGTATAAATTGTTATTCTTGGTGCTTGTTGTATGTTATTCTTCTTTTATTTTCCTATTTTTTCATTTTAAGTTAATATTTTTTATTTTTCATTATCAATATTTATATATTAGCACACATTTATTTGTATACATAGTGTTCTACATTGGATTATATGCGTACTGTCAATGTTATGATTGTAATATTGTCTCTATAATTCCATGTAATTATTATTAGATTGGTAGAGTGAAAGAGAAGGCCTACTAATGGCCATAGCTCTAACAGAAAAAATAAGTAAATAAATACATGTTGAATTTTATTGAGGTTCAGCACGAAAAATTACCTCTAATGTCTCGATTAAGTATTTTTAAATTAATTGTGATGTTGAAGCTGGTGTTTCTGTATAGTGAAATATCAGTATTTTAATACGTAGAAATATATCAAGCATTAATTATGCAGAAATTTCTCTTGATTTATTTAGATTTTGTTTTTATGTTATTGCAATGTTTCATTGCTGTGGTCTCATTTAACTCCTTTTGAACTTTCTCCTTTAAACTTTTTTCTATTCATGTTCGAATTGAATAGCTGTTGATACATTTTGTTTTATAGTTAATAAAATTGAAATATTAGTGAAATTGTGCATTATGTGAAGACTGAAAAAATGTGTAAAACTTTCATAGGCCATGAAGTCAAAATTTCAGGTATCCTCCAATCATCCCTGGAATCTAGACAGACGTATACGACCTAGCTGTACATACCGAAGAATCATATTATCCATTAGGCAGCGAATTTTCATTCTTTGTATAAATTCCTAATATTGTATTTTAAATATGTTTTCTTTTTTATTTCTCAATGCTTATAAAAGTTTAGAGGATTTTTCTGTGATTTTAATAACGAGTATTTTCTGGTTTCTTTTCCGAGAGTGTTATGAAATGAATTCTTAAATGATATGGTTTGCTTTTGAATTCCTGCGTATTCTATATTCCTATAGTTATTGATTATAATCATTCCCATAGTTTGAGTAATTTTTGTTTGGCTGGTACTTTTCAGCCACAGACTGTTGTTGTGTAGTCATTAGTTTTATACCTTAAAGTGTTCATAAAATTGTTTGAAAAGTCTTACTCTTAGATCAGTTTTAAGCTTAATAATGAATTTTTGGGAGAGGGATTACAAAATTGATACTATAGGTGTGTGGAGTGATGGCCGAAGTAGCACCCAAGACCGAGAGAGAGGGGTATGGTAGGATCATGCTCAGTACAGTTCTCCCTGCTTCTAAACAGCGAACGTTCGACCCATGTGCTAATGCTTTGTATGCGGACAATGCTTTCAATACTAAGCATAGTACGGTGGAGTTGCAGTTCCCTGCTCACTGCCCAAGTGCTTCCCGGCCATCTCTTTGTACGCCTATAGTAATAGTGTACCTTTGGTATTACATTTAGAAAGTGATAAATGTTTAACTGTCCTCCTTTCAATCGCATTATAATCAGACGTTATAAAGTCATCATTTACTTAATTTTATAAAGGCTCTTTTGAAATTTCAACTGATTACACTTTAGTCTCTTCCTTTCTTAGGGTAAGAAGAACATGTTTACTGCTCTAGGAATAATCGTTCTAAAACACATGAAAAGGTTTTCCATTTAGTTCTATTTATAGGTTAGCAATGTTATCGTAAGGGATGCAATGAGGAAATTGCAATTTGCTTTTGTGTAAAATAGTTCATCGTTCTGTTTTATGTTTACTTTTTGTTATTTAGTACGTGAAACATAATTACAATTTTGTCTAGTAAGATTCATCAAGGAACTATTTTGGGTAGTGAAAACTGGAGAAACCGAGTGTAAACTTATTTATTTGGTTTATTTACGGACGCTCTTTAACATTTCAGGTCATCAGCATCCCATTTAATTCAGAGCGTGAAACGGCCGATGCAATTTTGTCCAGATGCCTATTCTTTCAGGTTTGAGGTTATTTTA
The DNA here is from genome assembly GCA_030762175.1 of Metallyticus violacea. Classification (NCBI taxonomy): domain Eukaryota; kingdom Metazoa; phylum Arthropoda; class Insecta; order Mantodea; family Metallyticidae; genus Metallyticus; species Metallyticus violacea. The sequence continues at coordinate 26,793,959 of CM060843.1, read as the reverse complement.
CTTGCCATAAATCTACGACATGGGCTATCCTTTCCGAAGAAAACCATACTTAGGGTTATTACGTCCGGAAAAAAATCATTTGACTGTAGTTGGGATTGAAACCTCGATCTTTAGTGTACAAGGCAAGGCATGATCAACACTAGACTAGTAGTACCGAGTACTAAGAGCAAAGGATACAGAAAGCAATAGATAATTAACGTAATGTTTGTGACATTCATTTATTCAAAGTAGATGGTTTATTTGCTTATTTAAGATACTGCTTCCGTGATTTCTTAATATCGGCCATGATAGTGCAGCAAAAATAACGTCACTTGTTACGAGTTTTGTTAAGTATTGATTCCATTCGGCTCGTTAAGAGAAAATTACTGTTTAGATTTATCCGGCCTTACATTGTATTTGAGATATTGCAGATTTCGCTACCAGCCTAATAACAGCTTAATGCTCTAGAATTCTAGACATACTGTTTTCTTTGCAACAAAGAGATATGTATATACTCTCCAAATATTGGAGATGGAGTTTGTATCAGGGAAGACTGAATCATCGCGCATGGTGAGATCGCTATGCACTAAGGTGAAGATATCCACATTGGATTCCCTCCCGCTGCCTTCCATCTGCCTCATTTGATCATAAATGAGAAACTTGCCTCGCTTTATTTTCTCATTTCCACTACATTCTCAATACTCCGCCTATGGAGGTACTTCACACTTGCCGTTCTGTAGATCTCAAGCAATAATACCAATGTGTGTTCATAAAAGGTATCATTTAGAAAATGTTGTGGGTGTATGCAATATGAAAAGCTGCATAAAACATAATGTAAGCAGGTTGCTGAAAATAACTGGATGCTGAACCATTGTCCCACAGGAACATTGTTAAATCATGCCCCTCTAATAGACGAAGTTTCCAGAACAGCTATAGCTCTAGGCAATAGGATGTCCCCATTGAGACATATTAACAATGTATTATCGTTGATGGTGTGCTGGGCTCAACGTGATGGAGTATATCGGATACCTTCCTCTAATAACAGCCCTACCTCGGGATGTTGTGGAAAGCCAAACAAATACGCAGCAAACGAGGGATAATTTGGTGATAACAAGGTAGTGATCGCTACGCTGCCAAGGTTTTATGTGCTTATCTTATAATCCGGCGAAATACGAGTATTGCTGTTGCAATGGTTATTGCTTCATTTTAATTAGTGCGCCTAAACCCTTGGCGTTTTAGATTACAGGCAGAAAGATTTGTGCTGCTTAAAACCAGAACTCCAAAGCCAAATGATAAGTGGTTTGCAAAATTAACACCTCTGGTTAATACCAGCAGATGTGTCCTTTGCTGCATGAAATTGTTAATATTTCATATTTAATATATTGCACTACTTAACATTTTTTATTTTAAATATAATTATTAATTACTTATATGCTGATTCTTTCAGACAGTGAAACATTCTGGATTACAATTTTACATGCAATAGAATTTTGTTGGCAATCTAGAGTACTCTAAGCGAACGTTAAAAAGGTGTTTTTTTTTCTTTCTTTCTTTTAAAGGAAAGAAATGTTCTGTAGCTCAAGTGGACAATGTAGAAGTCAAAGGAGGACTAAATATCAGCGGTGAGATAAAAAATATTAAAAACATTTTAGCTATGTGTGAAATTGTTTCTTTTTAAAAATATTTTGTAACGGTTCAATTTCACTTTCAATGTTTTGCACCATTTAACATTTTTCATTTTAAATATAATTATTAATTACTTGTTTGCTGATTCTTGCAAACAATGAAACCTTCTGGGTTACAACTTTACATTCAATAGAAGTTTGTTGGCAGACTGGAGCACTATAAGAGAACGCTAAAAAGTAGACTTTTTGTTTGTTTTTTTTTTTTTTAAAGGAAAGAAATGCTCTGTAGCTCAAGTGGACAATGTAGAAGTCAAAGGAAGAATAAATATCAGCCTCAAGATAAAAATATAAAATCATTTTAGCCATCTGTGAAATTACTTCTTTTTAAAAATATTTTGTAACAGTTCAAAGCACCCTAGCTCCTTACCGCTAAAGCAGCACCTGTATCGGAAATAAAGAAATGATGCAGAAACAAGGGAAATTTTCTCTGAACGTTTGTTTGAATTGTTTACCTTTAATTTGAAAACAACTATTATTTGAGTCACCACAATAAAGATTATCTCTAAAATAAAAGTACAGAGATGACATTCTAGGAGGAACAAAGCGATACACCAAATAAGATAAAACAGTTGCACTTTTAAAACTGTAATATTACCAAAACTACCAAAATTGGCATACCATTATCATCCAAAAAACGAAAGAGGGGGAGAGATAAATGGCTAAACCGTGAAGTGCAATAGAACAAGAAAAAAATTTAAGTTGATTACAAAGTTTCTTCTCAATGACTCTCTCATTAGTTAATTTGTAATTACGCAACTATTCCTTCAGAGTTCATTAAGTTTATCTCTTTAAGAGTTCACATATTTTAAGAAACAAGTTCTAAGTGATTACATTCTTTTATCAATACTTTGTATTTGCAGCTCTGTAACATACGCAATTCGAGCAAAAATTAGACATCAGCGGCAAAAACCTCTTATAAATATACTTTAAAGTTTCTGGGTTAAAACACAGCATTATTAACCAGAGATCGTTTGCGCAAACTAGTTGCGCAGCTGCTTCGTTGCAGCCAGTCCTGCCTTTAATTGTCTTCAGTAGTGTAGACATTTGCTTGGCGTACCTGTTAGCTTGTCAACATTCATTTGTTTGAATGTGACCGCTTACATTGATAATCCTGCAGACTGCAACGTTTGATCAGTTTGCTGTTTGAATGCTGAAAAAGTTAGGCCTATTGGAAATTATTGAAGAACCGTGGCTGTCTATGGTTAAGGGTTTTATGAACGAGTTCATTGTCAGTGGTGCATAATGTTTCAAAATTGAAGAATTGCGCTCATTGCGCCGAGAGGTCAAGTGCCTCTCTTCCATTGCGCAGCAGAAGTTGATCGCAGCGAAGTGTCTTGCATTATTGTGCATGAAACTGTCGCTGATTATTTGCAGTACTGAAACTTTTGTGCGAAGTAGGCAGCATGATAAATTGTTGAAACAAATTAATGGAGTAGCAATGTGCTCATTCGCTAACAAAGTCACGCAAATGAAAACAAATTTTGTCAGAAAGTTAGCAAGTCGTAGCGTCTGTTTTCTTGGACTGTATAGAGATGCTATTTGTGCCAAGAAACACAACCATAGAGCAGCTGGCTATTGTGCTACGCTTAGAGGCCTTCGGGGGCAATTTAGAACTGCCGCACAGACACGCTCTCATACGAAATTGTTCACGGCAACGCTCCCTACAAACCTCAAAAGGACAATGGCTTGCTGCAACATGAATATAATTATAAACGTTTTATTATCCATTATATGTTCCGTATTTTCACCTTTTTCCTTGCAGGAAAAAATTCAAAAACGAATACTTAAACGCTGCTGCATTAGCTCAAAAGGCAGCCACTTTTTACGGCAAAGTAGTTTAGATGTGCAAATGTCCAAGATGACAATTTGGAGAAGTAGATTTAGATATGGAGCAAAAGTTGTATATTCAAGCAACTTAATATAACAAATTGTTGTATTCTTTATCAGGCGAATGAACCTAGAGGAAGTATATATATTTTGGTACATATCTAAATTGCTAATGTTGCGCTTTGTGCTTACGTTTTACAATTTTAATGACTTTTATGGAGAATCGACAAGATGAATTAACAAACAGTACCCAAAATTAAGCTTCAGATAATAACGGTGAATATAATGCGTTCTGCAAAAGTCATACAGAAAAGTATAAGCTCATTAACAAACATAGACACCCTCAAAACAACGGTCAAAATACCAGGTCCTCTTCAATATTGCGAAACTTAAAGAATTTGTAATAAATTTATCAATGATGCATGCTGCACTGACTGAATTGAATGGTGATTAACGCCCGTTTTTTACTACTGAGGCACCACAGGCGGTGAACACTGATGATACATGAAATGAAATGATATATTGGGAAAGGATTTTTTTTAAGGAAGGAAATGTTCCAGGCCTAAGTTTAAGGTACCTCCCCGGCATTTGTCAGCTATGGGGACTGAGGAAAACCTGGAAAAAACCTCAGTCAAGGAAGACAGTCCTGGAGGGATTTGAACCCCCGACCTCCCGTTCACAAGTCCGCGCCTTAACGACCTCGGCCACCCGTGGCGGTAGTGACTGAATGGATAGACTTGTCATAAAACGAGAATACTGTACAGTGGCTGTGAATCAAGCGATTTCTAAAGAAACAATCGAGGTGTAAACACATGACATTTTAAAACACAACTCTCCAAAGTAATAAAACTTTGCGTCAACAGGAACTGGTCAGTGATCAGCTCACGTCTTCAGGAGCCTTGTGAAATATTCTTGTAGACAATGAAAGTAGTCATACCTTACCTCCGCATTTCACAAACAAAATACTCAGATTTGAAAGTTAAATACTTGAAAATGTGGCGCTATAAAGCGAATAACAGAGAGGACGAGGAAATGATTGCTAAAAATATGTGAACAATTTCACAATCATGAAGGTGATTAAGTGAATAATGACTTTCCAAAATCGTATATTTATACCCGTATATTCCTTAGGATTTGAAACCAATGTTAAGTGCTGCTTATACAGTTCCAATGATAACATCCGAGCTTGGGGAGAATTTAGTCATGCGTTTAAAATAAGAATGGAGAGGATATTCTTATTTAAGGAACCAACCAATAGACATACACACCGTATATATGACAGTGACGCCAATATAATTCAGCAATTCAACAGGCGAGCAGGCCCAACAGACCATCACGCTGACTTACCATCATAGCGCCAGGGCTCCGGTTAAGGAATAGAGCCATTTCCGAATGGGAAGTGATGATTGAAAACAGATAAGCAATACACCAAGAAGGAATTGGAAAAAGTGACGCGCAGTGTCAACAGATATGGTTGCTGCTACAAAGAATGTGAACTCCCGAAATATATTTTTCTAACTAAAGCACTATTCCAAGCTATGTTTTTATAAATGGTGATAGCTATGTCCTATTCTAGAATATAGTTTATTTTTCTAAGTCGCAGCATATATTCTTTGGGAAAATATTGTCACATATTATTGGTACACCTGCGGAAAACACTAGTAGATAAAAAATGTGTACTTTTCGTGCCACAGTTCTCTCGTGTAGATATCTATAAAGTATTAGATCACCAAAGAGAATCCATGGTTAAAGATAAATATATGTACCATAAATTGTCCTGCATTTATACTAGCAAATTCTTTATAATGCTCAATTCGATATACTCCCGCTTAGGTACTATCCTAGAAGGAAAACCCCCAGGATGTTGTCGGAGAAAGGTAACTTTAGAGTATGGGAAAAGACAATTTATAATTATTGTGTTTTAATTGACAATAAGCAAAACTTGATTAACCTGGGAAAATAAGCTTAACATTGGCTCACAGACAGTAATGTACCCAGCAATTTAGAGATTGAAAATTTAACACAAAGCCCTATGTAAAATACAATTTTAAAATTTAAAATATTGGGATGGTACACTTTACAAAATCACATTTTAAGGACATTTAAAAGGTCTTTAGTATTATTCTGATTTGACAGAAACTTCAGATATGTTATAGCCTACAGGTTTATTTACAGTTAAACAATACAAGACATATGAAAGTAATTTTTACAATGCAATGAATAAAACTTAACAAGCTGCCACAATACAAAGTGATTGAACTGGGCTAACAAAGAGCGCTTCGGTCCTACCAATTTTTAAGAAAGGCCTAAACCTGTGCTACTCCCTTGATACCGAAGCAATCTCTGCCAGCGGACAACACGAGATGAACTGATCACTCTAGAAAATGGTTACATGGTTATTCTCGAAAAACTCCCGCCTGTTCCGACCAAGAGAAACAAGACGCAGATAACAAAACATTCCAGCGCGGAAACAAAGATGATAATGGGAGGAGCGGTAGATTTTTTGTAAACTAAACAGTAATATGTACAAGAATGGTGCAGAATCTAAATTTCCAAAATATACAGAAAAAAAGGGAAATAAATGACATTATTCTGATCCTCACATTTTAGTACTCCTTTGATCTGATCAAGCATCTTTAGGGGAGAGTGAATTGTTAATTTATTTTATTTTTCTCTGTACTATTAACACATTTTTCCTTGCTTTTATTTCTGTAGAAAATGAATGAAAAATGTATGTAAATTGTATGTTTTCAGATCCTGTCAATTAGTTATTACTATATAAAGAAATATAGCTTTTCCAATATGTGTACATTTCACTTTCATGTACATTTGACATCCCATGCGTAAAAGGTAAAATGAATATAAAAAAAAAGCATTTGCTTATTGATAAAACGCTAACAACATTGTTTCCTTTATTTAAAAAGGATTTGTGGATTAATATTATTTTATTAACAATTTTAATTTTAATATGGTATGACCATTTTCTCATTACATTCATTGTCAAATAGCCCAATAGAAAATGATATTAATTGTATGATGCTAGTTCGAAGCAAATTGCAGGACATTTTGTGGAAGTTAAACAGTATCCCCATCTTCCTTAAAACAATAGTGTGGCGCCGTAGCATTCTTAAATAAGGAGCGCCGTGCTTGCTCGCATTCATAGGAAAACCAATTGAGATTATTATATTTACAGTTGCGATAAGAACTGGTTATGTACCTGTAGACCACATGAAGAAGTGAGAAACAGCTCGAAACGCAGCCGTATGTTAGAGCACATTATTCACTTGAATTTAAACTATAAGCTATACTCGTAATCGCTTATCGTATAATTACAAAATTTCTTATTTTTATGAGAATACACTGGAATTCATCCATATGTTCCACCTCACGCATTTCTAATTCATCTAACATTTTCACTTCATGGCCAAAAATAACTGCAATATACAGAGGGTGTCAAAAATGTACACACACTTCAAGCAAAGAAAAAACTGTGTTAACATAACAAAATTGAATTCATTCACACAGAAAATGATGAACACTACTCTCTTAAACTTTTACAGTTACAGCAGTTGCTCAAAATGCCCACCATCGGCGTCGATAAACTTCTGAGACGTTGAACAACGTTTATGAAAGTGACCTCAGCGATTGCAGCAAATGCCGTTTCAATTTGTTGCTGTACGAGGTCCCCAGATCTGTTCTTGTGAACATCGCATATGCTGCCACGAGTCTAAAATTTGTCTCGAATGAGTGCAATTGTTATTCGCGTTGGCGGTTCTGTTCTGTACACATGTCCCCATTGCCTTTGAACTTCAACAATATTCTTCGTTTTCTAATACCACTTCACAATTGCTTTCCGCCGTTGAAACGATAATCTTGGTTACATTTTGTTGTGGCAACGTCAGAATTACGTAATGTGAGTCACGTCTGTTTACAGAACATCATACTATACACATTACTGTTGTCCAACTTTGAAATACATTAAACAGATATCTACTGTGAAAGTGTGTACACCCTCGATATACGTGCGACACATTAAGCTCATACAGTTGTTGCATTACGTCATAGCATCTGTCTGAATGATAAGTGCTAACTCATTAGGAAAATGGAGCGTGTCAAACGAAGTTTCATGATAAAGTATTAACAGATATAGAGAATATCTCTTGAAACTCAAAATATATCAGCAGCTTTGATGGAATTTGCTGTCTTTTATGATATGCATACAAATGATGCTGTGTATTTAAATATATTAAAACATTCTTAAGACGAGCATGACTATGGAAAATTGCCGCGGCAGAATAACATAAATAAAGTTCATCATTTAGTATTTCAAGATGGACGAGCGACTATTAGGCATATGGCAGAAGAAAAAAGCACATATCGTACTATACTATAATGTTAGTAACACAACTTCCCTCATAGCACATCTACGGCTTGAATTGTATCTCAAACAACTATAATGTGACTTCTAAGACAGCGGAACTGCTAAACTACCAGCAGTAGTCCTTATCGGAATCTGCTGAGTAGTCTCTCTGAAAGAATTTGCCCTTGACGAAGACCTTCTGAAGCTGCAGGTAACTGTCATCTCTACGTGTTTCATATACCTTTTTACCGTTTTTCGAATTTATACTCAACTACATTTGTTATTAAATAATTCAGCTCTTGCGCTAGCAATCATTTTAAGTTTGTGAAACAAAGTTTCTCTATTCCTACGACCAAGCAATTTTGCTATGTTTTAGTACCCAGTGATAGAGTAGCAAACGCAAAACTGTATATGTATATAAAGCTGCCATTTCATCTATTATATATTTTAGGCTGATAAGATAATGGTCTTGAGCAGTATAAGCCTATAAGAAGTATAATGATGTAATGGTGATGTTTTTATACTCTATGGGATATTATTGCACTCTAATACTGCTGAACTTTCTAGATGTTTGAGGAAAGAATGTTCAAACCAGTTTACAAATATGGTGGAATTCACTGTAACATGTTATTATTATTATTATTATTATTATTCCTTCAACATTCTTGTCTGAAAACAAAATCATGCAATTATAGCATCATCAAAGCAGTGCTTCTTTTGACATACAAGTCTTATCCAAGTATGCATCAATGTAGAATCCTCGAGATCGATAATTGATTATTTCACACAGATAATACACCCAAACAATAATGTCATTGGACTCTAACTTAGCTCACTTTATATTTACAGTCTATAAGCAAGACTAATGCTCTACTGTGTAATACAGTATTTAATGTAGATAGTTTCTGTTGTCTTGTCCCGTATTATTCTATTGTTTGCACTGTGGATGACTCATTTCTTGAAACATTGTATCTATTTATTTATTGACAAAACAATTACATCTTCACACAATTTTCGGCTTACCAATGAACAGATCACATAAATAAGTTTAAAACAAGTATTTAATTAAAATGAGGACAAAGCTAATAGAAAACAAGTGCACAAAAAGGAATGTGAATATGAAAAGAAAAGCTTATTTAAACTTGTTATGCAACACTTATTGGTTATGCACAGTTAATATCGAAGTAGAAATAAAGTCCTTCGAAGAGCAGTTATCACTATCTATTTTATTTTTGTTTTTTGTAAATTAACCCTTTGGTGGTGAAAAAATGTAGGGGAATAGTCCACGGGCTTCGACCATGAGGCTGATAACTTCTGTGTTCTGAAGTTTACATTTTCCCTATGAAAGTATGATATTGTGGTGTTATTATTATTGATTCACTTTCTCAGACTGGCCCTTATGTTTTTCAACTCTAATGGCAGAAACTATTATAAAACCCATAATTGTTTGATAGCATGAAAATTATATATCTTCCTCTTGAATTCTGTAAGTTGGAAGTGAACTTCTTCGAAGACTTCGATGTTGTTAGATCGGAACTCTTTTGCAATCAATGAGCGAATTCCCTGAAGCGCGAATCACGTAGTGTTTCTTCAAAAGTACGGAAACCCAGGACATGTGCAAGCGTTTCTGTTTCTCTGCAGCAGCGCGATAGAAGTTATTGCCCTTACCTGTTAGACATGGTAGGGCCTCGACTTGAGCAATCGTTTTCAGAGTTTCCCGCCTTACGCTGGAAGTGAGGCCTTCACAGTGTTGAATCCATGAGTATTCCGGAGTATACTGTTGGTAAAGGTCAACACCAAGTCCTTTCTATGGGAGTTTATCCCAGGCATCTGCTTCATTCTTTCGTAAAAACTTTCTTATTCATGAAGAGTCATATAATCCAGTTCGAGGATCTTTGGTTTCGTTTTTAGCTTTTAATTTAAGTGAATTGAGGCAATCGAGTCTACTAGGTCTCTAGAACCTAAGGCTAAGATTAAGTCAATTATTGACTGATTGAAAGAGTTTTGCATGTGTTTAGATGTTGCAAACAAGCTTTCATCTGGCTTTAAAAAGTCTGAAACCTTCCAACTTCATGTCGGTGTATAACATGATCGGGAGTATCGATTGGTAGTTGTATTATTTCTTTTAATTATTTTGTCATAACCTACAAAAAAAAAACCCTATTAATCCTCCAGCAGTCAAGTGGATGGCATTATTCATCCATTGTTATATTTCCTCTTATTGTCCTCTTCCATTGTTGTCGACAATGGCGCACTTTTCAGTAGCTTATTTTTTTACTTTAATTAAACTGTATCTTTACTCTTGCTAAGGTGCTGTAAAGTGTTAACGCGATGTTTAACATTTGTTAACTTGGATAACTTGGATTGCCATTTGTCTGCGAATAAAGCATGTATGTAGCACTATTGTTCATTCTGCAAATTGTTACATTGCTTTTGTTAAATAATACGAGTATATCCTCATTGTTATACTTTACATATATTTTTGTTCAACATTTTCTATCTCAACAAAGCAGGAGGCTTAGTTGTTTTTAATATTTACATTTTAAAGTGAAAAGCAAATGCTCTTAACGATTTAAATGATTTGTTATAATTAAAATTGTAACCATATTGTATTGTATTCTTCTAACCAGTCAGAGTGCATACATTCCTAACTTCATGTTAAGAACACATTCCCTTTTATTTCTAATATTATGTTTTTTGCTATGGATATATATGAATTATGTGGTACATTTATTAAATAATCATTATTGTTGACAGAAATATCTGACAATGCCATGTATTTAACAAAATACTTTAATAATACTAATAATACTAAATGATACTGGGTGACTATTGTATCACTCGTGTTACAATAATGGGTGCGGCCATACAGAGTTAAACATTTTGCATACGTCGTCTGTTTGGAATGGATATATTAATGATGTACACATATAATGTAGGTCGACGCAAATAATGCGTGAAATCATCGATCATGTCGAACTGAATTTTCTTCATTCTCCCTAAATAAGAACCAAACTGCATGATGTATTTGCGCTTGATATCAATGATTCTACTGTATGCTGAGAAAAAGGTAGCATAGATAAATTTGTGGCGTTAACATACGATTTTATCACTGCTAATATGTGAATGTTTCAATAGGGTTTTGGAAGGTAGCATGCTTTTAGGGTTTGACGAAATATTATAATGTGTACATAAAATAACAATTTTCTTTCCCATAGTTCCGTGTCACATATTCCCTTTTTATCTTCATTGTAGGTCAGTTGGAAATGGTGGTAATCTAGCATAAATGCATGGGTGGACACAGGGAGTTTATCTCTGTTCTCCAGGCGCAAGAGATAATCCGGGATAGACACATTAGCCTACGGTCTTCAAACACGTCGAACCTCTTAGAGGCTGCTAAAGTTAGTTATGGCATTTCCTGGAGCCTCAAATCGTACAACTTTGGTGATATATCTATAGGAATAGTTTGGATGCTTATAAAATATTTCGCATATCATCTAACTAAAACTAGTTAGGGACATAGAAGCATAAGTGGTGGCAGCAATGAGTAACAACTCGTACTAAATCTCTGTTTGTACACTGAACGAACGTTACTGTATTATATAGTCAAAATAAGTCTTGGCCTACTTGGATAAAACGCTGCAGTCACTCAGATAGTTTCGCCTTTCGTGCAATTTGGCAGCTATGTAGCCGGGTTTAGTGAAATTATTACTTCACACTAAAGAGACTATAAAACATTGAGCTGATAGTGAAAAAGTATATTACGATATTTAGCGAGTTAAGTCGTGCACATTCCGGTGATGAATATTTTTTCAGTTTTTTAGCATGTAGGGTATTAGAAAGTCTTGAATCAGGTACCGCAGCAACATACGATCGTTGCACAATAAATATGTAGCGTTTTCCAATGTTATCACATTGTTTTTAACATTGTTTTTAGCCACTATGGCGACCGATGTTATTTAATTAAACGTGAGACTAGTTTAACGATACTCTAGTCTCTTAGAATTACGTGTTCAAGAGTTCAGTCAGATTCGGACACCGACCGAAATGTGCCAACAGAGCTGAAAAGAGACAGAAATCACTTGGCGCTTGATCACGACTACAAGTTAGACGCTACAAAGTTTCCCACCGAAAAGTGGTGCATGATTTCGGCTCCTTCAATATTCTGAGCATCATTCTGCCACATTCTGACAATTCATCCCACTGTCTTCATAGACTTCCACAACTGGCGATGAAGTTCTGCAATACGTTGATATTCTTGATATTCAGAAATCAAATAACAACACAGATCTTCTCTTTGGACCACACATGAACTAAACTCACAATGTTGTAATGGCGATTGCAGCTAAAACTATTGCATATTGTGTCGATTATAAACATGCTTACAAAAATGAGACGTCGGCAACGTGATTGCATTGATACAAAATGGCTACTGATAGGTAGCTGAGTTTGTGTTTAAAAGGTCGAGCTGTTCGTTAGGAAGAGCGAACTTAACGTTACCTTGTGAATGCAACGGTGCTGCAGTCACGAACAAGTGCGATAGGCAGCGGAATAAACCGAGCGTCATGACTGCATCAGAGCCGAGAAGGTGGACTTATAGTGTGATTAGGAACTGTAGCAGAAGTGTGGCGTGACTTCAACAAATACAGATAGAAATAATACTCGTACACAATCAATCGATTGTACACAAAAGCAACTTTGTAGGAAGTATGTAAAGCATTTAGTATACAGCGAAATCAAATGAGAAATTGTACTGCAGCAATGTAGCACTTAAGGGACATGATAATTATACGGAGGCCTGCGCTTTTAACACTAAAAATTTTTAATGTATTCCGAACTGGATAAGAGAGAGGTTTCTTAATTTGAGATGGGACTAATAGCTTCTTTTCCAGAAGCAGCGCAAGAATTTTACAAACCTCGACCCCGTTGATTACTCAATTTCCTGTTTCCAGTTTTTAAAATCATCTAAAGGATGAGAAATGTGTTACTTCCGATTTTACTTTTATTTCATGTGCTGTAAATGCTCAAATAAAAGAAATTCCATTATTGTTTCATGACTACAGTGTTTGCTTTCTAGCTGAACCCTCGCCATGGTAATCTTGCTGATGGCATTTGAAGTTGCTACATCATTGAAATTCTTGTTGTACACTTCACAGTGATGGGCGTACGATTGCTGTGTTTGTGTTTTAGAACACGGCTGTAACATCCAATTTTTCGAGTATACTTTAGAAACATGTTGTCTTACATTTCTATTGTACTCCTGTATCCTCCCACATTCCACCCAACCGCCACGGGTGGCCGAGGTCGTTAAGGCACGGACTCGTGAGCGGGAGGTCTGCGGTTCGAATCCCGCCAGGACCGTCCTCCCTGACTGGGGTTTTTTCCAGGTTTTCCTCAGTCTTCATAACTGGCAAATGCCGGGGAGGTACCTAAACTTAGGCCTGGAACGCTTCCTTCCTTAAAAAAAAAAATATCCTTTCCCAATTTATCATTTCATCTCATGTATCATCAGTGTCCACCGCCTGTGGTGCCTCAGTAGTGAAAACGGGCGTTAAACACTACTCAAAAAAAAAAAAAAAAAAAACATTCCACCCATACGAACTGATGTGATACACTCATTGTAAACAAATTAAAAAATACAGCACACTACTTGCACACTAACATTTTCACTCGCACTCCATATTAAAAGAAAGAATTTTTTAGAAAAGGCACTAAAACATAGGGGTGAGATGTTTTTACAAAAGGGATGATATGGCGATAGTTTTCGCAACTCCAAACTAATACTAAGGAAACGACTTAAACTAAAGGACGCATTCGGTTTTCCCCGCTGCCCACCACGCTTGCTCATGATGGTAGGTGTGATTGCAGCAGCTGTTGCGTTCATAAGGTAACGATAAGTGAAGAGCGTTAGATAAGGGGAAGGGGGAGTTCAAGTTAGAAGAATAGACCAATAATTTCAAATAAATAATTTAAAGTCTAATGTAATATTATTTTTCATTGATAGCGTTTGTCTACGCATCATGCGTAGTTAACGAATGACTAGACTTGCAAGAAGTCATTCGAGAGGAAGTTGTGAACAGGAACCACGAATTAGAATTTTTTAAACTAATGTGAATTATTTTCAAATGTAATGGCATGTAAACCAGTTTATATGCAAACCAATAGATTTATTTGTGAAAATACTCCTTAACATTTCTTCCTCTATTCAGATTTTTAGGATTTAATTCGATATTAAATAGGAAGAATGTTTGTCGCAGAATGCGTCCCTCTTCCTCCCAAGACAGTGAAGGCTTTAAGTAGGTTTTGCCGTTAAGGAGGCCTGGGTTGCCACAACATAGTGTTGTCACCTATCACCAAAGTATGAATCAAGTTCAAAGACCATTCTGAACAGTCTATCTGCAACTGCAAGTATTCACATTACTTTTGACAACTCTATCGTTTTACGCAGATGAAAAAGCAACTAAGGATTGCCTTTATCTTTGGCATGTATATAAACATAGCCACTTTACAGGGCAATGAAAACTGTTGTTAACAAAAAAAAAAAAAAAGTTCAAACCTTCAAGCTCACATTAAATGGAATTCCAGATGTTATAAATACTATAAAATTGAGTACAACGGAGTTTATATATTATCTTACCTCATTCAGTTGGAAATATGAATTTAAAGTGTTTCGTTATATGCCGAAAACCTTCAATGGTATTATGTTGAACATTAAAATAATGTACATATTTTACTTTCAATTCGCTTATCACATAGAAAATGCATGAAAACGAAACATTTTTAGTACCATACAATTATATAGTATAATTTATAATAAAAATTGTTTTTTAAACATAACTATATCAATGGTAGCTGGCGATTTCTGTGTAAATAGTGGTAGTTTTTCTTCTGTTTATAAATGTAAAACGTATTTTAAATGTACTTAATAACGTTAGCGAAGAGTACATTACGAAAAAATTCTAAATTCTGGATTATTCTGTTAACCGTGCTAACTCTTATATACTGAAGAACTTGAAAATTCTAACTGACATCAATGTAAAGGAAAGACGAAGTTATAAAGTTAATTTTACATGAAATAGCAGTAACGGTTGATATGCGTCCTGCTAAAATCCTCCAAACTACTGTAAATGAAATAAAATCAATAATAATTAGCAATGACTGGGAACGCACTCACAACTGTACAAACCCAAGGAAACGGAGCGTAATTAGCTTTATATAACACAACGATAAGTAACATAAGGCATTTTACGTAACCTAACTTCAACAGATAATAAATATATTGGTGAGACGGGAATAAAGAAATTAAAAATAAGATTTTTTACCGGTATAGTTCCTTCGGGAGCCTCGCTTCAACTTAAACAGTTTAACAAAAATTCCTTAATAACTTACAAAATTTGAATAGTTAAAATGTTGAAAACCAATAACAAACAAAGAAATAGCAAGGTTTTCAACGAAGCTATTAGTAAACGCTACTGCACCGAAAATGTTACAGAATTACGATCCACAAGAAAAGTACAACCATGAAATATTCCGGGAAGTGCACTTTCGACATGCCGCTGCCAAGTTGCTGACTAACGTAAACAAACGGACACTACTTGAGTCATCTTGAGAAAACTAGCACAGATGATAAGAAATAATCCTTTGCAGTTAACAAACAATTAGCTAATTTAAATAGCAGTCCAGTTGTTAAAGTTTGGAACGTTTAATGTACGTTTTCTTGTTTGTCTACATAATAATTAATCTAAGAGGATGGAACAATTTTATTACAAGCAATTCTACACTACTTGTCAAATGGGACGTTTGGCCTTGGTGCTCTCAAGTGTATACTAGTGGAATTATTACTGTCACGCCAATACCATTTACGCTTGATCAAACTGGTCTAGTTTCGTATTAATGAACTAATTTATCAAAACGGCATGAATAGATTTATAAAAATGAATAATTGTATTCATTGGTCATAACTGGAGTACCGTCTAGGAAGTGTTCACTTAACCACTTTCGTCACATTTTTCACAAATTCTCTGCGACCATAAATGCGAGATATCAATATTCTCCTGCTGGATAAAAGAATTAGGCTAGAGATTTTTGTTTAAGCGTAAGGTTTATCTTTAAGGTTTAAGCACAACCTTTAGTGTGCAATAGCATACGTATTAGATCAAAGCAAAAGTCAATGCTCGCAACGCTCTTGCGCATATAACTTGAGTTTCTGCTTCTGAGAAACGAAAGAGGGTGCTTTTATCATTATTCGTTGCTAAAATACTTATTTTATCATTTGTTTACAGCTGTCCGTATATTCTGTATAATTCTGAAGGTATCATTTTTTGAACTGTTTTAAAAAGGCAATGATGCTTTACACAATAAAATGATTTGTTATTAAAGGGTGAATGATCGAGCAGTAAATTAATGTTAAATTATTTTTAAGCATTTTAGACCCCTCCAGTGTAAAGTATGTGCCGTTATATGTCAGTACATAATTCTTCTTTCCTTCCTTTTCCCTTATGTTTATTTTATTTTATTTTATTTATTTTTTTCCCCTTTTATGATACCCACTTCACTAGAAGTTTCAAAACAGTGTTTATCCCTCATTGGTTGGAGCATGTAGTGGGCTTTATTATTTAAACGGTTGCAACAGCTATTTCGGCTTTTGGCTTGGCGGCCGGTTGAGTCGCCGTTCTCTGCCTCATGTTACTTAATGAACTACATGAAAATTGTACTTCCCTATTCCCTTTATCTCAATTTTTTTAAGGTGGCGGCAGTGGTAAATTCCTGCGTTTATGGCAACGCTGACTCAGGTATTACTGTTTTATTGCCAGATTGCATAACTTATGTCATTCTTGTATTAGATGTCTTTGGAACCAAATATATTTGATTTAATGTGTTCAATTTCTACAGTTAAGTAACCAAGAATTTTAAGTTCGAACGAATGTTCATTGTGATTAGTTCGATATTCACCTCCTCGTGGTTATATTTGAACTGACATTCAATTATTTAAAGAGTCCCTTTCTTAGATTGTTAATACAATGAAACATTTTAAAATAAATTTAGGAGCATTACGTTAGATACTTGCCTTTTTCTCCCATGATATTTCCTACGAAAGCATACGGGTTTCCTACATCAATACATTTCTTTAAATGTAAAGTCGTTAGTGCTACATGTATTGGGAGAGTGCCGAAAAGTAGTCACAATGGATTAATTTAAAAAAAACGGAATTTAACAAAGAGTATAGTACGTTTCTTAACCTAGTCGGTGATGGCTTTTATATAAAAAGCAATAAACTTAGGGAGGAATAGAAAATGTGGCCAAACCAGAAGGTAAAAGAGTAAGGAGTACTCTGTCAAAAATGTTTAACATTTGCAGCTACTTAATCCTAGCTGTAGTTTGTATACGTTATTATAAATGAGCAGCATTTATATTTGTGTTGTATTTCGCTGTAAGTGCACTTGAATATGAATTCTGAAATGCAGTAAAAGTAAAATTACCAACGGTGTTTTCTGTAGGATGTTATAGTGCGGATTATCATTAAGGCAATTCATTGCCGAATTTTGGAGCAAAACATTCTTTCCGTAAAACTTAAGAACAGGTATCTCTCAAAGTTTATACACGACGTTTTCATACCATGCTTGAGCAATGGAGGTGTTCAGCATTCTCGCATAGTATTACAAGATGGGAGATGGCGCAACATTACAACGTTGCCATAGTACCCAAGGGGCCGAAACAGGCGTGTCCTTGCTGTTAATATTTTTATTCTTGCCGCCTGTATCCACTACTACTGCTGTTGCTCGCTTTAGACAGAGACCGAGAGAGAGTTGAAAGTTTGTGAGAAGTTGGAAGTTAACTCTTGCAAGCATATCGGGCGCCTCCTGAGGACACCATATAGCACTTACCGTGGTTTCACATTCACAAGCTCTGCATTGTTCCTATTCCTGATCATTTAAAGCGACAAGAAGACACCAAAGACGGATTTCAGGATGAAGACAGCTTTGGGAAAGCAAGAAAGAATAACCCAGACTGCTTTCAGCTCAACTCAGGAATAAATAGGGAAGTAGCCCAGCGAACACCTTTGATGTGCAACTATGTGTGGTAATGGTGGGATTCTTAATAGAGTTAATAAATATAAACTTATACAGCTAACAGTTGCTAAATTACTACTACAAATAATAATAATAATAATAATAATAATAATAATAAATATGTGATGTCCTTTTAGTTTACAATCATAGCTTTAGTTTTTGGTGCATGCGCTTGCTCCCACGGTGCAACTGTTGCACTACTGGGCAAAATGCATTTTTCTTAATTTCATTTAACAGAGAAAAACACGTCCATACAATATCTTAATATATTTATTGGCATATATGCTAAAATACTGTCATTCCAGAGAAAGTATTTTCAACATTTATCTAAAAATATTTTATTGTAATTATTAACATAGTCTGTAATATGTACATAAAGTTGGTTTTATTGATATTCATAATATAATATTGAAATTCAGCATGTCTCCTTGATTAATTTAAATTTACAAGCATTAGGAGAACATGTTTATATTTTTACACGAAGTTTCTGGTGTCAAGATGGTAACTGATAGTTAACTTTAAGCATGAGAATGTTCCTACTCTACCTAAGACATGACAAGTGAAGCAGATTTTAATGCGGTATGTCAACGATGTCGCTATACATTGGATGCCCAATTTGAAGTGGTTTATATATCCAGATGTTGATGTAATCGTTTGACTGAGGGTCCCATTTCGTATCCCAGGTCGTTCAGGGCCCGAAGTTGCCTTTTGTGTTTTCATTGGTCACGGGAGGAGGGAGATGGAGAGGGGAGATTTAAATAACACGATATTCCATTATTTTAAACGCATTGAAATGTTTAATAGCACTACCTGGTTATCGGCCACCTGGTTCGTTACCTCTATAACTTTAATGCCAAGTACTAAATATACTGCATCTGTGTGCCTCTCGTCTACTTCCCGCGGTAAAGCGACGTTTATCATTAGAGAAAGAGTGACATATATGTATGACTGAGCGAGTGTATGTCTGAAGAACATTTATGAGAGTGAGTCGAACGTAAGAATGGAAAACGTATATGTGAATGAACCGAATATGTCGTGCTGCCTTAACTTTCTGATCTGAACTGCGGCTGCCAGCTGGTAAAAACTTTCTGGTAGAAAAACGAAACGTGCCTTTTTGCAAAATTGTTTCTGCTTATATACGAAATTCAAATGTCACCAAGTGGATTCATAGCGTTACGTGGGGTCTACAGCACAGCGCTCACGGTTTTCCTAAGTCTTTGAGATATTTAAATATAATTGGTGAGCTCTCGAGCTACCAAACGCGTTTATTTTAAATCTATCGCCTTTCTGGCACTTTTTGGAGAGCTCTTCATTATACGACGTGATGACGTTAGCGACGACACCTGTTCCCCCTCCTACCTTCAACGAATTTTGAAGCATCCTCAACAACTAAGATATAATCTATTGTTAGGCCACCCGCATACACTTAGCTTTGTTAAAGTGGAGAGACCCATCGCTCTAACCATTACCAGCATAAGAAACACAACAAATGACAAAAGGAACCTTTTTCCTATTGTCGTAGAGTCAAACGTCCAGGCAGCCGTGAATACATTTTCGTGTCATGAAATGTCCCAGTTTTTTACTATAAACTATATATACATATATATATACATACATATATTATAATTATTACTATTTATATTATCTATATTATCTAAAGACATTTACTCTTGAGCATGCGTGGGTGTGAGGATCTGTCACACAAGGAGCAATAACCTTCATTGGAATTGTTGTAAATTAACGTACTGTTATCCTTATTAAAGTTATTCTGCAACTAAAATAGACAAATAAAATAAAAAGTATCAACATACATGTTCACCGGGATTTAGTTATAAACTCTGTCTTCTTAAAGTATCTTACTCCTGTACTGTATGTTGCGATCTCCATACTTCAACTTCGCTATCTAAAAAGTGTATACTTCTTACTTTATAGAAGATGCTCTAATTGTCGCTCTCCCTTGTATAAAACCATTGGCAAAGCAATGTTTCTAATTTCATTGCTTTCCATGTTTTCCTCCAACTTATTTGTGATTAGTCGCAGAAGTCAGATTTGGGACAGTTTCGTTAAATCTATACGTTTTCGCTGGTGTTTGTTGTTGTTGTTTTTATGGCACTCTAAGAGTATATTAACAGTTTTGCACAATATCGTGAATTAAAATTCTGGAAATGAATAAATGATTAGAAAGACTTTGGATAAATTCGAAACGCACTCGTCAAATTTATTCGTAATTGTAACATGCAAAAATACTTTGTTCTAGAGCAAAATGTCTTAATCATCTTCGGGAATGAATATATGAGGCCATGAGTCCTACAGAAAACTGGTTCAGAAAGTAACGTTCAAGAACATGATAAAGGGCAGAAGTGGAGTTTAAGTAATTAAAATTAAGTTTCCCCAAAAAGATAATGTAGAATTTCTTAATTTTATTTGGTATTTCTGATAAATAATAATAATGTACCTAGTGATTAAATTCTAAGTTTTTATTTTCCCTTGTTTAGTAAAGCTGAGAAGCTTCTTACTTGCTCTTAACATAACAGTTTTATCTTCATAATCTCAAATAATACAATGCTAAAATCTTGCAGTGCAGGAAATATATTAATGGGCAAGACAACAGGCAATGTTTGGACTGTTTGTAAATAAGGGTAATACTAGAAAATGGAAGATTCTTGGAGTATATGGACTTATATTATTTTGTAATATAATCAGGTCCTTTCAAATGTTCGCTGTGCTTTATTTAACTTTATTCTTTATGTTTTATAATGCTGAAATATTGACTATCTACAAATTTAAAAAGAAGAAATAGTAACTGAAATACCCAAGTTTACCAGCAGATGCACATTACAATTTCTCTAATAAATGTAATGTAATGTAATATAATCACTGTTCAGAGCATAATACTCGAGGGATATGTTAGAAATGAAATTTACCACTCCATTTGTATTCAGGCTTTAAAAAATAAAATATTCTATATTCATTCATTATCTAATGTTATGAAATACAGCAATGCAAAACCAACTACCTACATATCTAAAGGTAGAAATACTGAAAACAGAAAAATAAAAAGCGCCTAAAGCCAATGTGCTAACAGTAAATGGATGTAAAAAATATATATATACTGCAACAATGATGCCACTAATTATGCGAAAGGTATGAAACATTTTGCTATTGATTAAAGCCGTCCTTTAGTGGATCAGTGTATCCTGTACGGAAATTTTGCACTCGCTCAGGGCACCTGATATTCCCTTGTGAATTTCTAATGGATGTAATTCAGTGACATTTGACTGAACATGGCGTGGTGTATAACAAGGATGGCAATGGAAGGATACATGTAGCGGATCCCCTTCTAGCTCAGTGATGAAGGGCGATTATATGATCACCCTCCTCAGCTATAGTATGAAACATCTATACTATTGTTAGGGGTTCATCAAATTCTGGAAAATATATTGAATATTTATGTGTTAATATAAGTTGATATGTCTCACAAAATAACTTACGTACTCTACTTACACATTTCCAGAATAATTTTGTGGAGTACACCTACTAAGATGAAGTACTCAGTTAGGACTTTTACATCGGAATGACCGATTTCCTACTGCTATGTCTGATTTGAAGTTATACGAGGGTAGATCCATAAGTTTCCGGTTTCCAGCCTTGCGTATAAGAATTATTCCCTTCACAAAACTCTTATCTGGTATCATACCTTATCTGTTAAGAGTAAATAATTGCAGCTGCAACTTCCGCTCCGCTGTGTTCAGTTGTTCAGAAGACTTGTGTGGAAGATTGTGATATGTTCCAAATGGAGTTTTGAGCGAGCTGCTATTAAGTTCTTTACAAACGAGAAAGTTACTCCAAATGAAAGTAGACACCTATTGGACGGGTTACATGGGGAAGCATCCCCCTTATATTCTACAGTAAAAGAGTGAGGCAAACTTTATGGAATGAGTCGCGAAAGCATTGAAGGGTAGGAACGTCCAGGTCAGCCCTTGGTGCTCACTTCTGAATACATCGCTCTTATGGAAGGAGAAATTATGAAAGACCGGCGGCTCATAGTTACAGAAATAGCAGCAAGGTTGGGCCTTCCTAAAAACAGTCCTTTGAATTATTCATGAATAAGGTTAGTGCAAGATGGGTGCCTAGACTTCTTTTCTCAGTCCAAAAGCAGTAACGAGTCATCTGTTGTCAGGCATTATTGGAGCTCTGCCATGACAGCCGAGAGAGAAGTTCTGCAAACCATTGTAACAGGAGATGAAACCATAGTCCTCTAATATGATTCCTTGTCCTAAAGAAAATCAATGGAATGGCATAAACCTCGCGAAGCACTGTTTTGCAGACAAGACTTGACTATTTTGGGGGATTAAAATGTTAATTCAAAGATATAAGAAGTGTATTGTAATAAAGGATAACTATATTTAAAAGTGAAATATAGTTTTTTTATTATACCTGGAAAATAGTTAGGCCGGAAACTTATGAACCTACCCTTGTAAATTCATTTTCTAGTCATAATGATAAAACCTCATCTTCTGTCTTGATTTTAGCAAAGTTTTGTTGTAATGTTAAAATTATTCTGGTGTATTTGAGATCGATTCAATGCTTTTCCGGTACCTGAAGTACACTAATGTATTCCACCGTCAAAAGCATCCACAAGTGCTACACGGAGTTGCAGGTCAAACTTCTGCATTTTTAACGGTTTTGTTCATGGGTAGTAGATGACTCATTATACTGAGTACACGGTGAATTATCTAGAAAATGAAGTTAAAGTCATTGAGTGAAGTGAATAAAACTTAACAGCTACACAGTAAGCTCTACGGTGTATGATAGCTTTAAGTCAAATTGAAGTTAATAAACAAACGCTGAAACTAAGTAGTTATAACTCCTCGAGAAAAGCTAGAAATATAAATACGGTCTAGCAGTAACTTCCTCACATTGCAATCTGTTTCGCGTGATTGCGCACTCCCGACATGTCCGACAATACATCTAGACATGCATAAGCATAGGCTTGCTTGAATGGTGTGATCAGCCAGGGAGATACACAATAATCGGAGTCACCAAGCGAAGAAGCAGCGCCGTCATATCGAGATAGATAGCACTCTCTCCATGTTCTTGAATCATGAACAGAGCCAGCCCGCTCGGCGCTAACGTTCGTAAAGAGAGTTTTCAGCATCACGTGTCCCCTCAACATTAATACTAGCACAACCCTTACGATTAATATATTCATCCCCGAATATTGATGTTTTTTAATTTCTATGTGAGCCAATCTAATATTACAGCAATTGGTAAATTAAAGCGAGTTTGTCACATTAACTTTGCATTATTCATGCATTGTACTGGGGAAATGAAACCAGTTATGGGCTTTTTCGAAAGGGTTACTCAAAAGGTAATTATAAGTTTTACACACCACTCCAAAATCTTGTGACATTCCACTCTGAAACTCAGGATCAGCAACATAGCGTAAAAATATTTCTTGAGGTTAGTGCTTTTACCCGAGTTTCATTGCTATTTGACAGAAATTCTGATGTAAAAAAAGCAATACTTTCAGTCTCATAATGCATCAGCTCCGTACACCTACTCATAATTCTTCCTTCTCTCCCTCATATGCCTGAATATCGCCAGGACAAATGTTATCAACTGATGGCTGACTAACTGGAGTGAAGTGTGCCCTCCCTTAGACTACAAATTAATGAAGTTGTAGCTACGCCTAACTAGTGGTATCTTCGCTTTATTCACATCAAAAGTGAACTTATAACTACCGATGTGGAAAACCAAGTTACAGCTATACACGTGTAGTTATTGCTACTTTTATTTACACCAAAGGAAGTTACAACTTAAAAATACCGAAATGATAGCATCGTCTACTTTTTATTCACTGCCCAATCAACTATTTAGTTATTACTTCTGACTTTAAACTGACACGTCCATAATTGTTTAGTAATTTTTTCGGGCTACTTTGTAGTAGACATGTGTTTTTATAGCCTTCCATTGCTCTGGTATAACTTCGGTTTTGTAAAATCTTACAGCTAATACTATTTCGATTATAGTAATGTATAAAATCATTGTAGACATCTTCTTTGCAGGCAGTTTTATAATTTTAAAACTATTGGGGACCCGTTCTCATGAAAAGATATTTCCCGACTTATCATACGCAACAAATCCTAATTCTTATTGTAATTTGTGCTTGCATAAATGTATATGACTTTCTATGATGGTTTGCCTATAGAAAAGAAAATAGAATTTTTTATTTCTAACATCTTTCTAACATCTTTCAGCTTCCTAACTGCTTTGTATGCATTTTCCATACACAGCTTATAACGTGCGAAACAAACTTTAATATCATCCCATCCCACCGAGTTCCCAGCATCAGTGTTATCGCCGTCGTCTAACATAAATATTTGGCAGGAGATAACTGGAAATTTTCCAGTTTTGTCACGGTTACTTTCGTACATCAAATATTGAGCGGAAACTACCGAATACTTCCTGTTTCTCATATTATTAACAATATCTAAGTATGTGTTAATTAATTAATATACAAAGAATAAATTAATAAATTATTGGCTCTCCCTTCCATGCCCGATTTTTGTTAGCATTAAACATGTACTGAAAGAGATTGCAGAAATGCGACAACGTTGTTTTCATGAGCGAACTCTGATACCCCTCTTTCTTCACGCGTATCATAACATGGCAATGCAACTGGTTGACTGTAATCTCAAGGTTTGTACCTATTATTGAGAAATACAAAACGCTTGATTTTCTCTGCGAATTTCTCCTTTCGTTAATAATAATAATAATAATAATAATAATAATAATAATAATAAATATAATAATAAACTCGTCAAGATGCACTTGTTTTCACTCAGAACTAAATCTGCGACATTGTAAGCTTTCTGTTTAATTAATCATGCAACCGTTGACATGTTTAAGTTTGCTTTGACTCCATATTACTTCATTATCATTCTTGCCATTCACTGCTATTATTTTGTAATCTCGTACATCGTTTAAGAGAAGTGTGTGCCTCTTGTACATTTAAGGGCATGTCATTAGTTTATTATTGCAGCATTGTTTTACAGTTCTTAAATGCATAAATTCATATTATTCAATTCTGAGATTTTCTCTTTTGTTACTCTTGTATATTTTTATGGATTAGCTTCCATTTTGGTAACTTGTGTACAATGCAGGTTGTGTAGTACTTAATTATTAATTTGATAGCTAATTGTTTGCACGGAACATTTCTATTTTGTGTTTGATTATCCCATGAAGACAACTTCATCTTATTCTCCTGCGCAAATTAAAAGGCTCGCTCTTCTCTCCTTTTACAGCAACCATGAGACATCTTCTGTGTTCCATTTCCCAATCTCTTATATTTATTTTAAGACTGGAATACTCCATAAGTAAATATACTAAATTTTCCTGACTTTAACCCAGATAGAAGTTCTTTATTGTTTATGTTTTATTTATGATTGCTGTCTGTAGACGGCTGAACCTTAACATAAGGACTGCTATATTTTCTACTATCTCAATCATTTCGTGAACATGCTTTGTAGCTTTGCCTATTTTTTGTGTATTTAAATCATATATACTTTCCATTTGAATTACTGTTTCATCAAACTACAAGCTTTTTAATCTAATACGTCCCGTTCTAGAGACTTCCTCATAATGCTATTAGATTTACTTTCCTGCTCACGTGAGTTGTTTATAGAAGCTACCTTCTGCACACCCACATGCAGTGATAACGAAAGTACATATAAATATACAGAGGGTGCCAAAAATATGTACACACTTCCAGCAAAGAAAATGTATAGAATTCGAATGTGCAAAACTCCCAGAAAATTTGCGCCTGATCAGCTGCTAGACCACTCAACCACAGGAATGCGTTTCTGAACCTGTCTCTAAAGAAACATTTCCACGGCATTTCACGCTGTTTTCAAGTATACGAAAAAATAACGTTTTTAAGCTTTTGGCAGCTTCTTAGCATTGTCGCATCTTTTCATCATTTATACTGGATAGGTATAAGAACGTTTAAATGGATTGGAAAAACATACAAAATAATAATGATGATGATAATAATAATAATAATAATAATAATAACAATAAAAGTTGCTTGACATAAGGAGCGATGTCGATCTTGGTAGTGTAGTGGTAACCATACTTGCCTCCTAAACCCAAGATCATGAGTTCAAACCCGGCCCGGACCGATGGATTTTATGGGGCGTAAAAATTGTAAGTATGGCTTCCTTCGGAAGGGAAGTAAAGCTGTGGGTCCCATATCGTACATTTACGGCACGAAAAAGAACCTCAACCCTGAAAAAATAGGTCTATGAGCAAAATTTTTCGGCTGTTTCCCGCCCTGATTTGAATGGGACGCTGATGACCTGAGATTTTAAAGAGCGTCCGTAAATAAACCAAATCATAAGGAGCAATGTTTTCAAGGAAGAATGTAATTCGCGGGATGTATATAGATATTGAAAAATAGTGGCAGGTGATTCGCGTGATATATATATATTGTTTATGTATTATATGTAATATATACATAACGGCACTGAGATATTCCAATATAAAAAGTCAACACTTGTTACTATGAAAAAACTGGAAACTAAAAATAGACCATAGTTAGAGCTTTATACCTTTAGAGGAGTTTATATATATATGGGTGTACCTAATATGAGAAAACTATTTTAAATGTTTGAGCTAATAATTAACAGGAGACTCTCATCTCTAACATTCAGTCTAGAGTTTTAGCTGATTTAAAATATTAATATTTATAAAAGTATATTAATATTAACAGTGAAATGTGTACACCAAGAATAAAAACGACTACTGAGAACACATACCCCAGTTTCTTGCACCATAATACAATTATTCTAACGTCATTTTTATATACTTGATATTCCATGTACTTAAGTTGTAGCACAGAATGCTATCTAATAAAGAAAATAGTGATGTGCATGTGTTATCTCCATGGTTTCTGTAGTTACACAGGAAGAAGGAAAGCCACGGAGTGCTGCCCAGGGAATAGTGAGGAATGAAAACCTCCACCTCAGCTTCAATTTATCTTTTAGGAAAAAAATCACGTTACACAGACGGAAGGAACGTTACCACGCTTTCTCCTGCATCTTAAAGACATCCCTTCAAGCAGAAGCACTAAACGTTCGCTACAACTATCACTGTCTACTTCCCACATCTCCGGTCGTTTTCTGCGCTTAGCTTACGACACAGGTAATAGGACCTCGTGTTTTGATCGTATTAAAAACAGAAAAAAGGTAGCACCTGCACATCTTTCTCGAACTCACACTCTGAGAAGTAGCCGGCGATTGAGAGAGAAATGCTACGATCTAGCGTCAGAACACGCCTGTTTTTGCACGGCAACATTTAAAACTACGCTATATTCCTCGCTCTAGACTCGCAGTGTAAAAGTTTGAAACTTACGACGGTAGGGCTGCCAATGTGCGCGTAATAGATAACTGTCTTTATGTTAATATAGCGATCGCATATTTGAAAAACAAGTATCCGAAAACTTGAAATCCGCACACTGTGTATATTATACATAACAGATACCAAGTTAGCCTGACACAAAGCAACTTTAAATATTTATATTACACTGATCTTTTTCATTACTGAGTATTCCCTAACGCATAGCGAAAGTAGATTTGCCTGACAGTGTTTCGTACAATTTCCTTTGAAATGATTTTACTTATTGCAGTACTTGTTTTTCTAAGTGCAAGGACTATGGTTGATGTATTAAACTATTGATAAACTCCGTACTTTGAATCGAGAGAGTTAAACATGACGGGCATTAGCTGTTCTTACTTTCACGAAATGCATCCTCAGAGATGTTGCGATCTCTATGTAAATATTTGCACATTTATTATGTTTGTTTCAGACATTTTTAAGATTTAATTTCTAAGTGTTTCTAAATATTACATAAAAATTAACCTCATCATTTTCATCAATATGTTTTCTATAATAGCTGTAATGTAGCTTTCATCTAAAATGGGACAAAATTTTATATATATTGACCTCATATTTTTTAAAGTCAATAAAAAATGTAATATATGAAGCATTAAGAGAAAATAATACCTGAAAATATGAAAACCCTGTTTCCAGTATACTTCATTATAAATAAACGTTCCTTATTTGAAATGTTAAGAAAAAGTACGCCTTTGAAAATAAATACATCTGGCAATACATTACAATACAAATTAAAATTATACATTGCCTTCTCTTTGAAGCTTTCTTAATAGAATATAACCACTATTTTATTTAATCAAGAGGTACTTGTTTCATTATAAGGTACTTTAAAAAGCTAAACTCACTTTAAAACTTGAAATACGCTTCAAAATATTCTACTTTAAAATCTTTACTTTACTTTACTTTACTTTACTTCAAAAATATGGTCCAGTGTCCAAATGTCCATGTTAGGGCCTTTTCCTACACATGTACTACGTAGCAGAAATGTGGGAAACAGAAAATTACACGAAATGTTCAAAATATCCTCCGTTAGCACGGATACATTATCAACCGGCCATCACATGGACTTTCTGGTGTGCTGATGTATCCCTGGAGTATCTCTTAATGTCTGACAGCCTTGCAAAAGACTTTATCTTCAGCTAATTCACAGATCATAGGAGCACCTGCTAGCTCCACATTTTAA
Source organism: Metallyticus violacea (assembly GCA_030762175.1). NCBI lineage: Eukaryota > Metazoa > Arthropoda > Insecta > Mantodea > Metallyticidae > Metallyticus > Metallyticus violacea. Next base: position 26,765,399 of record CM060843.1, on the reverse strand, counting down.
CTCCTCGTTTTACTATACTCGCAACGAGGTCCGAAAACGCCCAGAATTGACACTACTTGCTCGGTGCTACGTCAAGCAATGAAGTGAGTTAGCATAACAAGCGGATTGCGTAGTACAGAACGATCAGAACAACAGTGAACCTAGGAACAAAGAGTAGTTAAGTACCATCACCTCTTTTAATCAGAAGTAAAGCGAATGTTCACCTACTGTAAGTACTTAGCAACTGTTCTGTTGTGGGTTATTGTCACAGGACAGCAGTGCTAGCATTCTAGTTTGCATATCATGCTGTGTAAACGGAGTTGTAGGCGAACGTCTCTAAGAAGGAAATGAAACATTTCCGGAGCCATGTTCATATAACGTTTTTGCACCTATATATGCAATAAATGTTTTGACATATCTTTTTATTACAACCTGTATATACAACGCGATCAGTTTTGTTTTCTTCCAGAGTATTTTTCCTATGGGCCAGCTGGGTATCGGTGATTATCGGGAGGATAAAACAATAAAAAACAATAATAAACAATCATACAACAGTACATAAACCAATTTAAGGGTCAATCATAGGAAAAACTTTGCGCAGTGAAGAAAGCATCACTGATTACAGGTAATTTATTTTTCACTACATATTCATGGTCAGTACACTCAATATTATATGTTTACAATAACATAAACATGATTGATCTTATTTAGTACAGTTTTCTCAGACATATAAATATAGACAACTAGCATTAAAACTTCAATTATATTAATTTCATTCTTAATTAAATTTAAAAAATATTAGCTATTAATTGCCCTGTTTCGTATTTAGTATTAAAAACGTTCTCGCTGCAAATTTTATAGGGCCAGAAATGCTTAAATTAATATGACTACTAATATTAAACATTTTAAGCCAATTTTGTTCATAAGATTGAAAAGTTGGTCCACTCACTGATTTTAAACCACTACAAAATAAAAAAAAATCTCATTAACAGAAAACAGACAGTATCAAACAGGCAAACCACACCGTAACATGAGACAAGTGCACTGACTAGAGCTCGTATACATACCGGTGTACCCACACCGCTATTTCCGCCACAAGATTCACATCCCCACCTGCGAATCACTGGCGTTAGCGCCTGATTCCGATTTTTGTAACAGTAGAAAATTAAGAGGAGCATTTCTAGAGTTTTGCGCTATTTCGAAATGCAAAACTCAACCAAGAGATAATAGCAAGTCCACATAAGGCACATGCACGGCCTCGGCCTCTCTTGTTGAGACGTGGACTCGTACTGTAGTTAATCGTTTAGCACACTCCCGCTGCACGACTACACTCCGTATGTTCACTGAGCAGAAGTGATTTGAAACACCCCCAGTTTCATTTCGGATTTATTTTCTCTTTAATTGTTAAATATACCAGATCTGAAAAGTATTATCTTATTCTAGATAAGTAAGAAACTAATATGCATTGCACAAATGCTTTAAAGTAACCGAAAGAGGATGAAATATATTAATTCCAACCCCTTAGAGAGAAATATTTTTTTAATAAGGAGCTACTTACAGCAATCAGCTTTTCATGAGCTTTCACTTAACATTTCTTCGGTTTATATATTCCGAAATTGTTCAATTATTTATTTCGAAAGTTAAGAAATACACTAATTTAATAACCTTCTAGCATAGAAACTATTAATGATGAATTGTCCATTGCAAGAAGCTAATTCTTCCCTGTCTCTATAAGGTCACAAAGTTAAATTTGAACATAGAAGATATTTTCAATTTTAAATGAGTTAGTCCACATGTAGTATAGTACATTCAGGGTGATAGGAATCGACCCAGGGTATTCAGCACAATGTAAAATTCTTTACAGAAAGAAATTATATCCTAACTCAACATTTATCACTTCAGTCAAATGGGCATTGAAGCGGTTTAGTGGGTTTCAACAATTGAAGCCTTGAAAATGTTTGCTTGTGGCCCCACATTTGCGTCTAATTATGAAGCTATTTAGTAGGCTCCGGCTATGTGCCCCAGGTTGGACCTCAATTTTGAAACGATTTGATAGATTGATTGTTGATCGCTCCGGTGTTATTGCCCACGCTTAATGATAAATTCTTACGGTGAATCAGGCAATTTTGTTGATTCGTACTCAACAGGGCTGGGAGAGAAGTTCAATAGTGTATGCGATGCGACATATATATGCTTCATTATATCAAAATCTTTCACACCCTCTGGTGTTTTGCGTACGATAGACTTAGCTACATAGTTACAAACTTAGTTGTCGCGTGTGAAACTTACGGACGAGTGCAGTGACGTGGCGCGTGGAACTGAAAACTGCTTAACTGATTATGAACTGCATAACTGATAACTATTTCTCAGCTGAGTATCAAGTTAAAAACTACGTAACTGATATCAGAACTGCGTAACTGAACTGCATGTATCTTGCCGCGCGTAGATTTTATAATGCATATTGAGAAATGCTAAACGAGTTGCGTCTCTCCGCATCTGAAGTTTAGATTGTTTGTGTCTCGCCGCGTGTAAAACTTGAAACTGAGTAACGGGTAATGAGAACCAAGGAATGCTTATCTCTACCCGCGTGTAGATCTTATAACTGCTTTCCTCAGCAACGCCGAATTTACAACTAGCTCTGAGAGCTACTTGCTCCGGCCGAGCAAACGCTTACTTATTTATAATATTCAAATCAAATAATCGTTGTCTTAAAGATTACTAGGGCTCACAAAGGCACGCACAATCTTCGCGTCATTCTTAAAAGTTCGAACATACATTTCTAATAGACTGGTTGAAGTTCATTTGGCCCACGCGCGTGTCACGCGTGCTATTTTTGAAAGTTTAAAACAAATTTGACCTGTCGGGATCAAATCCTCAATTAAAATTCCTTCACTTTATTAACGCTGCAACGGCAGTCCTTTTAAAAGGCAGTCCTTTCCCATTGTATCGGGTTTATGACCCTCTTGCCTTTCCAAGCTACCCAACGGAAAAAACAACCAGAGGCTTTCTCTTTTATACAACTCTTACAAAGCTTATGACACAAATATATAGAACATATTTATATTACTAATTACAATGCTAAAATATGATTGGACTTAAATAAATACAAATTATTATTATTATTATTATTATTATTATTATTATTATTATATTTCAGTAGGGGTGGATCGGAGGAACTATTACAGCATTTGAAGATTTCTGCATTTAACCCACATCGAGTTTCATAATAACTCTATTTTCATTCCAATGTTCTAGCTATTCCTATAGCCGTTTCTATTCATAAGAGCGGAAATTTCACGTTTGACAATGGATATATATCCATGCAATAAATTACAATTTTCAGTAGTTAAAATAAATGCAGTGTTGTTGCTTCTGGTAGAAATTTACTGTTGTGCATGTAATTCCAAAATTTTAAACTTTTTTTTGAAAATAATATAACTTTTTTTCAGTTCTCCCACACATGCATTTGATAAGCAAGCATTGCTTTATTCCTGCTTTGTTTATGGGTACCCACATGTATAGTTTTATGTAGCATCTTAACTTGAAAATCTATTTGCTGCATGTTGAAAATTTTAGAATTAAACATCCCAAGACGATTGATTTTTGTTATGTTGTTATTTGATGCTCGACAGAAATTGCAATATAGTAAATGTGGATAGATGAACTTTTTTTCCGAGATTTTTGTCAGGAAAAGTTCGGTTAGGACAAATATGAATATTTATGACAAAAAAGTTATTGAGTCAAAAAACAAGTTTGACGAATTACTAATTCTTCATCAATTTCCTATGATCATTTTATTTATGTCTGCTTCAGGTACTTCTGCGTTTGCTCATCAGCACTGTTATTGCAACAAAATGGCCGTATTATGGTTTCTTTAATAGCAATACTTATACATAATTAGAGTTACAAATTACCTTTAAAATACACTTACATTACAAAACAGCTTTTACTTAACTCAGTTGACTATACTTTTAATAATGATGCAAAAATATCTGTATTTATTTTTATTTTTCTGTACTTTTTTGTGTTAAGGCATCGAACGGAATTTATACTAACCGGAAATCCCCCCATGGTGAGATCACTATGACGTTGCTATCATGATCGACAGTGCTAAATGGAGGATATTTGGAAGCTATCTATGTTCTTCAATAAGAAATTTAAAGGAAGTGTTTGGTTGTACTTTGCACTTTGTTTCTCTACTTCGCCTTACCACCCCATACTCTCCACGTCCTATGTATGCACAATTAAATTGGAGTCAACAAAGTTATGCTATACACAAGTATATTTGCTGAAAAATGATCAAAACATACTACTTAAAATTCTTCATGTATATAACTTTGCAGCAATGGGTATACATAACTGATCCTTTTGCTATATACTTAGAAATAATCCGAATTAAAATAATGATCAATCACTTTCATAAAATTAATTTCACTTTCCTAGTAACATCCCTTACAATAACATCGTTAACGTGTACGAGAACCATATTATTACTTGTGAGAGATATCCACGCATGCCCAAGAGTAAATGCCTTTAGATAACGTAAATAGTACTACTTATTAAATATATAGCTTGTAGTAACAAACAGGGACATTTCATGTACTACGAAAATGTATTCACGGCTATCTGGACGCATGACTCTATGACAATAAGGAAAAGGGACGCATATGAAAAATATAGATGCTCCATTTGAATTAAGCGTTCGAAGAAATCAACCATAATTTACGTCTCGGCAAATGTGAGCAATTGCCTTTTGTCATCTTTTGTGCTTCTTCTGCTGGTAATGGCTAGAGCAATGGGTCTTTCTATTGTAACAAAGCTAAGTGCATATAGGTGGCCGAACCATAGATCCCTTTGTATCTTAGTTGCTGAAGATGCTTCAAAATTCGTTAAAGGTAGAAGGGGAAAAGGTGTCGGAGGTGACGTCATTACCATATGATCAGGAGCTCTCCAATAAGGAGCGAAAGAGGCGATGAATTAAATGTAAAAGCGTTTGGGAGTTGAAGAGCTTACCAATAGTATTTATATATTTTAAAAGCTCAGGAAGCCGCGGGCGCTGTGTGTGAACCCTGTAAGCTTTTGTAGCCACGTGGCGATGTTTTGAATTTCATATATAAGGAGGAACAACCTAGCAAAATCGCGTTTTTTGTACACTCATTCATTCATATATTTCGTTCGTTCGTTCTCTGATGATCCACGTTGCTTTATCAGGGGCAGTAGATGAGAGGCACACAGATGCAGCATATGTAGCTCGTGCCATCGAAGTCATAGAGATAACGAACCAGGTGGCCGATAACTAAGTGTAGTGTGATTAAACATTTCAATGGGTTCAATGAAGCAAGGTTATGTGATTTGAGCCACCTCTTTCCATCTCCCTCCTCCTACGATCAATAAGACACGAACAGCGACTGCGTGTCCCTGAACGACCTGGGGTATGAAGTGGAACCCTCGGTCCAGCAACAACATCAACATTTGCATATAAAAACCCCTTCATACTGTAGAATAATTCTTCATAGAGCACAAAGCACCGTATGTAAAAGTTTAACGCTTCCTTCCTATGAACTAAGAAGAAGCCAAAGCGTGAACCATCCCATTAGCATATCAAGCACTAATTAGCAAACAAAATAGTCTTAACGTTCAAATTACCTAAATTATAATTATGAAGCGTCTATGATGAAGGAAATGTAAAATTAATGCGTTATATATTTTCATTCCATTATGAGATATGGAATGGTTTTCTGGGGTAATTCTCTTCATAGTATTAGTGGTAGTAGTAGTAGTAGTAGTAGTAGTAGTAGTAGTAGTAGTAGTAGTAGTAGTAGTAGTAGTAGTAGTAGTAATAGTAATAGTAGTAGTAGTAGTAATAGTAGTAGATAGTAGTAGTAGTAGTAGTAGTAGTAGTAGTAGTAGTAGTAGTAGTAGTAGTAGTAGTAGTAATAGTAGTTAGTAGGTGATGTTGTTATAAAATACTACACACATGTACAAATATATTTTATGTATTCGTCTTCGACCGTACATGCTAAATTATGATACGCAATTAGAAGAGTGAACAAATAATAAAAAATAAACAACAAACAAATAAACAAATAGAACATTTAAAATGGGAAGAATGACATTAACAAGTATATGAGTGGAGACAATTTACATTTAAATTATGCTAGGTATTGCGTTCTAATCAAAAATAAATTACTTATAGCTTTGCACACTTTGAACAGGAAAATGTTCATATATAACCAGTCAGTGGGATCCCCAAAATGGTCGCAGCATGTCAATCGACCTCTACTTGCCTTAAAATATTTTTTTGGAAACAGCGTTTTTCTCAGGTGCTCCCATTGGGTACATTCGACCAGAATATGTACCCATTCCTCATCTTCTCCACAAAATGGGCAGATTCTCCTACCGGAACTATTCGCTATTTTTTTAGCCTTCCAAACTCCCATTCTAAACTAGATCATTCCTGATCTTGCCTTTCTCCCTCGAACGAATATAAATAGGTCATTAAACATTTACGGAAATAGAATACATCTCCGACGAATTCCTCTACTGGTTGTTGTACATTCCGATAGTATTTTGGTCTATTTTAACGCCGAATTTAATATCAATGTATTTTTGCATCAGCTCTTTTATCATTTTGTTGTTAGAGAATGTTCATTTTGCATAAAAGAGCAATAAGCGCTCTGTATGATGTTTGTATTCAACAATCATCTGAATAATAATTTAAGAAACCGAGTATTCTTACTCTAACTGGAGCATACATATATTCTTGCAGATCTTTGTGGCTGATACCTTAGATAACTTTAAACTGTGCTTATCTGCACATAACCACAGCACTGGACGTGCTATTGACTTGAATAGAAAAAAAATCGATTAACACTTTTCCAGAAGGACATGTAATTACTCTACCGTGCCAATACGTATCTTCCAGCTTCACTGAAATTGTTACGTAACTCACAGAAGTGCAGATCTTTCTAAAATTAAAGTACTTTTAAATGAACGAATATTTCAATTTTGGAGTAGCATCATTAACGAATTTATCGTGTTATTGCACTAAGTTAGCGCTATCTAATATGGTAGTGGGTCTTATTGCTAATGGTGTTAAGTTGCATGGCATACTTGTTATTACAAAAGGCTGTGGTTAATTTATTCCTAAGTTGAATGTTTCGTAATTGTGGGACGTTTTCAATATTCTTGAGCTTTGCTCTCCAGGGAATCCAATGAACCAGAACAGCTACATCTACATTGAGGGCCTTTCAGTCTTGCAACCTCACCTAAATTATCCCACAATGTCTGCCCTCTTCTTAAAGTAAATGTGTAGGTAAACCACAGGTAATTTTACTGTCGTTTCATAGGCCTAAGAAAATGTTCCGGTTTGCATGCTTTTTAGTTAGAGCTACTTTTAAAAGTCTATTTGTATATATGTATACATGATAATATTTTTCTTACATTGTAATCAATTAACATGCACAGGTATACAATATACCTTATTTCACATGCATATAACAAAATAGACAATCAATGTTAAACATAATTTGAAGGTATTTAATAGTGAATTAAGAATATATGTAAATTTAATTGGCCTGAAGTTTTACGTTTAGTAATATTTACTGTATATTCTAGAAGCTGTCACGTGAACTTTTTGATTTAACATTCTACATTACCTAAGTCTTTAGAGATTATATCGTTGGCACATTAATGGCCAATTTTAAACTTCATTTGATTGGTTACAATATATTTGTAGTATTTGTATGCTACCTAACCTCCACAATTGTTCGCCTCCTACTCTATACTACTGTCCCATCCAACGGATTTAACAGTCAGGAATGTCACAAGCCTATTGACAAGTGTCTGGGGCACTTCAAAACCCAGTGGACCTAAAGAGAATATAAAAGGCGTATCGTAGTTTTCAGTTAATTAGAATCCAAAATGCTACAGATTTGTATATTAAAACTTCTTGATATAGCACATTTCATAACACCTGCCCTCAGAATATAAATACACAGTAATACATGTACTTACTGGTTCATTAGATCATATAAAACTCAATAAGAACTATTTTGTATTCAATTAAGTGTAAAATAGTTGGAACGTAATGCACGAAAAAAATTAAATGTTAAAGGGGCCACATACAAATAGCATGGGGAAACGATTACGATCAGCATCACTCTAAAACAAAAGTTCAAACACACAAAAGTATATATAGAGCTTTGAGAGTAGTAAATAAATAACAAGAGTAATATAACAAACATTTTAAAAACCCATAAAATAGCTCGACGAAGATATGCCCATAAGTTTGCGGCTTAACCATTTTCTGGGTATAATAAAGACAAAAATTATATTTCACCATTCAATATAATTATCTGTTATTGCAATATATTTCTCACATCTATGAATTAACATTTCAACCCCCCCCCCTAAAATAGTCAAAAGTCTTGTACGCAAAATGGATATAAAAAGCATCCATCGTTTGAACGACACACTTAAATTTCCTTCCTCGAAGGTCCTTCTTGAGTTTTAAGAAAAGGAAATAGTCACTGGGAGCTAGATATAAGCTGTAAGGCGGATGGTCGATCTCCTTGAAGTCACATTCCCTCACAGCTTTCTTTGCAACAAGAGCTGTGTGCACATGCGCGTTGTCATGAAGAAGGCGCACACCACCACTCAGCTTTCCACGCCTTTTCTCTTTGATGGAAGCATGTAGTCCGTGCAGTAGGCCAGCATAGTACTCCCCATTTACTGTAGTGTTCCTCTCCTTGAAGTCAATGAAGAGTATTCCTTCACAGTCCCAAAAGGTTGTGAACATGATCTTCTTGGTTGACTGAGAGACCTTGGCCTTTAGAGGCGGTACTTCAACAAGTATACATCACTACGTTGATTCTCTTTTGGACAAGAAATCATAGTAAGGGCCTGTAACAATGGTTTACTGAACTTCTCTCTCATTGCCATGGCAGAGCTCCAAAGATGCCTGACAGTAGATGACTCGTTGATACTTTTGGATTGCGTAAAGATGTCTAGGCACCCATATTGCACTAACCTTATTCATGTTTAAATATTCATGAACAATTCGAAGGACTGTTGTTTTAGAAAGGCCTAATCTTATTGCTATTTCTGTAACTTTGAACTGCCGGTCTTCCATAATTCCTCCTTTCACAAGAGTGAAGTTTTCAGGAGTGAGCACTTCCAAGGGCGAACCTGCACGCTCTTCGTCTTCAATGCTTTCTCGACCCTTTCGAAAAAGTTTGGCCCATTCTTTTACGGTAGAATATGAGAGGGATGCTTTCCCATATACACCGGCAAATCGCTGTTTAATTTCATCGAGAGTGACTCCTTCTTGTGAAACTCTATTTTGAACATGTCACAATCTTCTACACATAACCTTCTTTATGCAACTATATCTGAACAACTGAACACAGCGGAGCGGAAGTTACAGCTGCAATTATTTACTTAACAGATAGACATCTGCTGTGAAAGTGTGTATACTTATAGCACCATCGGTATATGCAGTTGCATCTGTGTACAACAATAGGATTCTCTCTCCTTAAACGCAGCTAGCCATAGCACCTTAAATTCATCATTAATGAATTTTGCAATGCCATCGAATGTAATGAACACCACAAATTTAAAACGTAAAACCATATAAAAATAGGCATATTGTTGTCTTGGAGATAAACCCATGCACTTCATAAAACGATCAGAACATAGAATTTATAAGTGGACTATTGTTACATCTTGGAGCAAGTAGGACAAAATCCACCACTCGTGCTGTTGTCAGGACAACTGGCATGGGTCAAAGAAGAAAAAGTTATTTCTTATTGTGTCACTAGTCACAGGTTACCCCGTTCTTCCTCCTTTCATTTCTGAATTCCAAAACTTTTTCTTTAAAGTCTTTCTTTGCAAGAATCAGTGAATTTTTCCCTACTAGCTTTAGTAGCAAACAATGTCAATTTCTTTTGCCGCCTCAAAGGAGCATTGCTCTCAGCTACATTGAACTTTCTTTCTGCTTTTCTGAAACCATTTTTTTTTTTTTTCAGAAATTACTTTACGCTTGAAAGTAGTAACATAAGATGTTCTCTGTTTGCTCTCCATTTTGTGACTACCTACTATTTTTATTTTATGCAATAATAGGCCAACAATAAATGTAACAAAGTCAAGAATTGCAATAATGCCTAATGGCGTTATAACGATACATTTTAATGAGGTTACCAGCAAAGTACGGAACGTTTTGCACTTGAATGTAATACACCATCGAATCTGATACGCACAACAATTTTGAATATTATATTTTGATAAAAAGGTGTGCATTAGATTTGCGTAAATACGGTAAATGGATACAGTCTGATGTTCAATTTACCCACAGTTAGATTTGAGATAACAGAGCCTGAAGTTCTGTTGTCTCATTAGCACATATCAATTTCAATTTACCCACAGTTAGATTCGACATAACAGAGCCTGAAGTATCTGTTGTCTCATTAGCACATATCCACATATACGATTCATCTTTGTCAGTCCTGATTTTTTATAAAATGTTGACTCATCCGGAATTTTAAGGTTGAAGTTTGTAAGAATTGTTTAAATTCAGGTACCTGAAGATTTTTCCAAGGTATGTTCGCTGCAAACATTACCATGCACATTTCTTTGTAAAAATCAGTATTAGATTATGTAGCTGTTTCTTTCAGGAAACCCTTTGTTTATTTCTCGAATGTAGATTGTTTCGTAAATATTGTTCAGTTTGAGATTTCATTGTAAACGCGATACGTTTATCGCAAGTTTGACACAAGTTTTCCATCTGTTGTGAAAGCACTGTCAATAGAAATCCATGTTTTCAACTGGAACAATAAAGAAGACGCGTCTAGTGCCAGGTTAACATTTGACTGCTACAAATAGAATGCGTTTTGAGAACAAGAAAGGAAAACTTTTGACACGAGTCATTGTTGGCGGCATCGAACTCGTGCAACTTGTTATGAATGTATTAATTATGCATGAGTAGCATAACAATTCAGTAAAAGTGCATATAAATAAATCGAATAATTTATAATAATTCTACAACAATGTTAAAATATATTAAAATATGGATTTTTTTGTTTTATTTACGGACGCTCTTTAACATCTCAGGTCATCAGCGTCCCATTCAATTCAGGGCTGAAACGGCCGATAAATTTTGCTCAGAGACCTCTCTTTCAGCCTGGAGGTTCTTTATCGTGCCGTAAATGTACTACACAAACCCACTGCTTTACTTCCCTTCCTAAGGAAGCCATACTTTGGATTTTTACGTCCGAAAAAAATCCATCGATCCTGGCCGGGTTCGAACACACGATCCTAGGTTTAGAAGACAGTACGGTTACCACTACACCATCAGGACCAACTAAAAATATGCAGTGTGGTGAAATATATAATATACCAAATTTGTAAAAATTGTAAAATAAATTATGGGCAATATTGCTGAACGCGTATCTCGTCAACATTTGCCTTTTATTCGTGCATAAATATTTAGCATTAAAATATGCAATTACATAAAATCTGGGCTCTAGTGTTGAGCAAAGCGAGCAGAGTTCTAATAAGGAGAAAAACAAATGAGTCCGAATATACTGCGCGATTATTGAGAGATCACGAAGAGTCATCCTAAAGACAAAATAAGTCCGAAAACTTTTAGAACTGTGTAGAACTTTTAGATCAGTCAGAATGAGATACATGTTTATCATTTAGAGTAATGTATTAATTAACTTTATGAAAGCTTAACGATCACTCACAGCAAGAAATACCTAATATGATGAATAATATCGAAAGCATTTTTAATTTTTAAAAAAAAATTTAGAAAGAAACATTTTAAAAGTTATGTAGCAAAAAAATTACACCTTTTCATATACATTTCTCAGAAACTATAATCAACACCCAACTGAAATTGCTGTGTATGTTTTAATATTAAGGAATGAACGCATCATTAACGTTGGTTTTTGTTGTCAATCATTTGTGCACAGACTATGAAAAGCTAATTTTACACAACAAAATATTTTAAAAATAGAGTGGATTATGAAAAAGCAGGCTGGGTTGATGCACCGCAAGAAAGTATTTTTGTTGTGAGCTCAGTTTTACTCATTGTAGAGACCGCTACAGGTGGCCGAGGTCGTTAAGGCGCGGACTTGTGAGCAGGAGGTCTGGGGTTTGAATCCCGCCAGGACCGTCCTCCCTGACTGGGTTTTTTTTCCAGGTTTTCCCCCAGGTTTCCCTCAGTCCTCATAACTGGAAAATGCCGGGAGGTACCTTAAACTTAGGCCTGGAACGCTTCCTTCTTTAAAAAATATTCTTTCCCAATATATCATTCCATCTCCTGTATCATCAGTATCCACCGCCTGTGGAGCCTCAGTAGTAAAAACGGGCGTTAAATACTACTGAAAAAAAATACTCACTGTAGATGTAGTAATTAACAAACGTCTTATTGCTAGGCTCATATTTTCTCATGCCGTTGTTCATTGCCGTGCAGATTGCACCCTGAGCAACACGAATAATGATTACGCAAAGCAGATCAATTATGGAAGCACAAGCGGGCTTCACCAAGTGTTCAGGTATAGAACCACAGATTAAACTCTGTAGTAAGAGTGTTATACGGTAATGGGGAGAATCTCAAGAAACTAAGACTTCGCCGTTTTATACATTTGAAGTGATCCTTGACATTCAGTAGGGGACAGAAGCCAGTCCTGGAGGCTGGCACAGCTAGTAGATGTACCCTGAACGATTGCTGAAATCTCTGCTTGTGTCCAGAAACTACAAGACCCCGTCGTGGTTACCGGATTGGTTATCGGAGAACTTTTGTACCCTCTGATGTGAATACATTATGATGGAAGATTGTGATTATATCTATCTGGTTATACCATTTAGCAGAAATTGAGGTGCTAGGCTTCTGATACCTCTAAAAAGCCGCTACAGAAGAAAACAATTTAAAGTTTGATGCGGAGTTTCAAGAACAAGAATAGTAATTGCAAATTTCTTCCAATAATCTGTGAATACCACAGTGTTCTGGACATCTTTGAACACTTTTCGACTAATCTCTTGAGCAATTTTAAGGAAAAAAGATCACGACATTCCTCCTACCCTTAAATCCTAAAGAAAATATCACGAACACTAACATGCAAGGATGCAACCTCCACATGCTGTGTGTGATTATTATAAGTGCAGAGACTAATTTCAGGACCTCTTATGGCCATGCTGCGAGGGTAGGTCCATAAGTTTGCTTTCCTCAGTCATGGCAACGAGAGAGAAATTTTCCAAACCATTGTTACAGTAGATAAAACTGTGGTCCTTTACTATGATTCCTTGTTCAAAAGAGAATCAATGGAGTGGCGTAAACCTGGCGAAGCACCAACTCTAAAGGCCAAAGTCACTCAGTCAACAAGATCATGGCCACAATCTTTTGACATTGTGAAGGAATTATTTTTATTGACTGCAAGGAGAGGAGTACCACAGTAAATGGAGAGTACTATGCTGTCCTATTGCACAGGCTACGTGCATCCATCAAACAGAAAATACGAGGAAAGTTGAGTGGTGGTGTGCGTTTAGAAATTCTGAATTTTGTCAGAAAATTCATTTTATACCGACTTAAACAGACTTATTTATCATGCAGAGATAAATACGGCAAAAATATTTCCGAAGAGTATTATTTTATTAATATTTCTAATATTAGGTACATTTACACTAGTGTGATGGTTATATCGGGCTTGTAAATGGTGGACTAATATATTGATTTTTTAAGATGTAGCAATTACAATATAAGCTTTGTTAAGTTGCTGCTGGGAGTTGGAGATATGACTAGTCAGGCTAATCAAGTGAATGTGCTGACAATGCAATTATTAATATTCTGCTTTCTTTAACGTAATGAGAACGGACCGACTATTTAAATAATTAAATAATTTAAGTAATTATAGATGATACACAAAAAGTGCTTAGTGACCCCACATACGTCACTAGCCATCTCTCTAGCTCCCAGTCGTAGTTACGATTCTATTTGCTATCTTTGTATTTCAATGTCTTGCACAAAATATTGAAGACACCTTCAAAGTGTATTCCACATAATTCACGAAATAGAAACAAGTTTGACTTATTTAAATAAAATTATAGTAAAATGTAATTATTTCGATAAATTTTAATGCCACATTCAAGTGTGTTCAGCAGTTATTTTTTAATAGCTTTGAAAGTGGAATTAAGCTAGTGCTTGCCATTAATTGTGCATATATTATAAATTCATTTTTAAAAACCACGCAGCTACCACACATAAGTCGCAAGACACAATTGTTCCACACTATGTCGAAATTTACTAATTTACAAACTAAAAATAGTGCGTAAAATGGGTCTTTACGCTTCAATAGCCAATATTCCACACTACATGTTTGCCAACGTACACCATAAGGATTTTTGTAAATTAAAGTGGGATAATAGTTGACATCAATATAAAAATCTTAATTGCAGAACAATATGGTTTTCACACCGTGCCGCATTTGATTATTTTACATTTATAGATCATTGCGCAAAAAAGGAATTTATAACAGAAATTTTCGTTTATTAATTCTCAAATCTTTGTAAACCCGATTCCCTTAAATCAAAGCAACATACGAGGGTAGGTCCATAAGTTTCCGGCCTAACCATTTCTAGGTGCGATAAAGACAAAAACTTCATTCACTTTTCAGTATAGTTACCCATTTCTACAAAAGGGTTCAAAATCCACATTGCACATCGGTTCAAAATGGAGTTTCGAGCTGTTATTAAGTTCTTCACCAAGAAATACTTATTCCAAATGAAATTAAACAGCGATTGGATGGTGTTTATGGAAAAACATCCCCCTCAAATTGTACCATAAAAGAATGGGCCAAACTTTTTCGAATGGATCGAGAAAGCATTGAAGAAGAGGAGTGTGCAGGTCGTTCCTTGGAGGTGCTCACTCCTGAAAACATCGCTCTTGTGGAAGGAGAAATTATGGAAGACCGGTGTTTCAAAGTCACAGAAATAGCAGCAAGATTGAGTCTTTCTAAAGCAACAGTCCTTCGAATTGTTCATTAACATTTAAACACGAATAAGGTTAGTGCAAGATGGGAGCCTAGACTTCTTTCCTCAGTCTAAAAGCAGCAACGAGTCATCTGTTGTCAGATTTTTGGAGCTCTGCCGTGGGTGCGAGAGGGAAGTTCTGCAAACCATTGTTACAGGAGATGAAACTATGGTCCGTTGTCCAAAAGAGAATCAAGGGATTGGGGTAAACCTGGCGAAGCACCGCCTCTAAAGGCCAAGGTCACTCAGCCAATCAAGAAGATCATGGCCACAATATTTTGGCACTGTTAAAGAATACTCTTCATTGACTTCGAGAGGAACTCCACAGTAAATGGGGAGTACTACTGCACAAACTAAGTGCCTCTATCAAAGAGAAAAGACGAGGAAAGCTGAGTGGTGATGGCTCCTTCTTTATGACAACGCGCCTTTGCACACAGCTCTTGTGGCAAAGGAAGCTGTGAGGAAATGCGGCTTCAACGAGATCGACTATCCAACCTACAGCCCAGATCTAGTTCCCAGTGACTATTTCCTCCTCTCAAAACTCAAGAAGGACCTTCGGGGAAGGAAATTTAAGTGTGACGAAGAAGTGATGGATGCTGTTTATGCCCAATTTGCAGACAAGACTTCAGAGTTTATGGGGGGCGGGGTTGAAATTTAAATTCAAAGACATGAGAAGTATTGCATTAAAGGGTAATTGTATTGAAAAGTGAAATATAGCTTTCGTGTTTATCATACCTAGAAAATGCTTAGGCCGGAAACTTATGGAACTACTCTTGTGCGTACTGTCATCTCTCATGGTTTACAACGCCAGCACTGGTGAGTACAACATAGCAACTTCATGACTTCATAACAAAGCACACATGCCAATATTCTGAAACTGCTCCTTTGACAAGTATTTCACAAAACCTTTGTCGAGCAATTCATTCGTATTGCTCCCATGACTGCTTCAGCTATTATGCTGAACAGAAATGTAACCATTAAACATAACTGAATCACTACTAAATCCTCCACTGGTTCTTATGGTAACTAAGGCTATAATTTAGCTTGGTTATTACTAGATGCATTCATAAAAGAAAAAGCATTGGCAGAAATCTTCAATAACCATAGTAACTGTTCACAGTTTAAATGCTCTTATATTGTAAAAAATGTATAAATCATCAACTTTTAGGTAAGCACATAAAGAACTCAAGGTATAATCAAGATAAGTATTTAAATCATATTCTTATTTCTGCGCATATTGAGGATAAAACGTTGGCAATATTTAATCAAAATAATGTAATTTCAACATAGTGTGGAGCACAATATAATATGCAATTACTGATAAAAGTCCTTTCATTTATAAATTCGAACCTCTTCTAATAATTTTTATTTTTATTCTTCTTTATTTTTAATAGTGTTTCACGCCCTTTTCTTATTACCAAGGCCCATCAGGCGGTGAACACTGATGATACATGAAATGAAATGATGAATTCGAAAGTAATTTTTTTAAGGAAGGAAACGTTCCAGGCCCAAGTTTAGGGTGCCTCCGCGGCATTTGCCATTTATGAGGACCGAGGAAAACTTGGAAAAAACTCAGTCATGGAGGAAGGTCCTGGCGGGATTCCAACCCCAGACATCCCGCTCACGAGTCCGCACCTCAACGACCTCTGCCACCCTTGGCGGTAGTTTTCGGATTGGAATTCAAAGACAATTATAATCAAATGAACTGAAGAATTTCGAGAGCTTTTGAAGTAGAATATATATCAAGTATAAATTATATAATGGGTATAGATGTTTCATTTTGTGATGTTTTTCATATTTTAAATGTACGTTTGTGCTTGAAAACCACCCAGATAGTTGAAATTATTAAATATAAGCACATTCTTAAAAATTCCAAATGTATATTTACTGAATGGGAATTTAGATCAGATAAATAGCGGAACCGCTTCAAAAGAACTTCAGGGAGGAGGTGAATGAAAAGCGTTTTGTTTTCATACACTGCAGAGTAGATAGCAAAAGGATATACGCATATATCTTTTTTCTCCCAGGCACACAAATTTCAGCTAAATCGTTATTTGCACAATGATTCTATTTGCGATATTCCTCTTTTATGTCTCTCTTTTTAAATATTGAATGAATATTCACCAGGGCCGCCAGTTTGCCGATAGTGACCTGCTATGTTATGGAACGAGCAGATGGTGTTAATCTTGTAACTCCAGCTTTCTGCCTGGCGTATTGATAGTTCAATTATTTCATCATCCCATCAGCTCAGGATGCAGCAGAGTTCGTACTGCAATGTGGGTTTTCATTTAACAGCCGTGATAAAACCTTCACACGATCTCGTTATTTGCATGTCTCCAGCCATTACTTTCCTTGATGCTGTTGGTGTTCGGGAAGATACGAATTATGTGATTGGGAACGTCAAAGGTGTTTTGTTTCAGTCGGATATTGTAGTGTTTATTAATTAAGCAAAACCTTTTCTTAATTTTCTTCTTTCATTACTCACTATTCACATTGCACAAAGAGTTGTTTTAGGCAGTTAAACACAAACCCAGAAGAACCAAGGTGGCGCTCATCATCGGTTACCTAGATGGACAAGTGTCCCTCACATTTCAATTCGCAGGACTTTGGTGAGTAAATAATATGCATAATACTTCAGTTTAATTTCATATTAAACATTAAGAGCACACCAATAAATTTTGAATGGTTAAGCCTTGAGATTTTCGACTTTTCACAAATATTGTTCAGGTTTTTTAGTTTGCGCTTAATTGGTTAATTTTTTCACTATTATTTTAAACATTTATTCGGTTTTTTGAGAATTAAAAACTATTGTTAAAATCTATACTTCCTATAAATGTTGATATTTTTCCGTAAAACTTTGCAAATATGTTCTAAATATTTTCTCACATTAAATATAGAATTATTTTTTAAAAAAAATGACTGTTGGTAGTTAAAAAATTAAATATATACTTAAATGCAAAACCATGGAATAATTAGTATTTGATGTACTAAATTTTTAAAATTGTATTTTTCTCTCAGAAAAATGAAAGCTAACTTTTATGAAGCAAGTTCTACGGAACGTCCCCAAAAAGTTCATGCACATACTTAAAAATTGTGGTAGAAGATGCAGGAAAACGCACTAAAACTTAAGCCGGGAAATAAGTTTTGAAATTTTGGAAACCTAAAAGTTAAAGGCCAAGAAGTGCGGGTTCTTAGAGTGCAGGCTTTTAAAATTGGTTGCTAAAACAAACGTTACAAAGGGCATAAGCAAAGGATACGTCTCAGAGATGTAACCTGGTCCTCAAAGAAACTTGAGAGAGAGAGAGAGAGAGAGAGAGAGAGAAAGTCATTTTTTCACTTCACTTTACTCTTTATCTGCGTCGTTCAAAGTTCGTTACACATTTCTGATATCTCTAAATAAAATTTTCTATCACTCATAACACTGGAATTTCTAAATCTTTCAATTCTACCCTAATATTTAATTTAATTCCTCTATAGCATGGGAGTTATTCCTTACAGACTATTTTTTCTCTGTTTTTTGAGGTAACATTTTCAATACTTGTAAAATAAAGTACAGTAAAATTTAGTTCGTTAATACACTGTCATAACAATGCCACATCAATAGCACAAACACATGAGTTATATTGATATGTTGACTTGGAATCGATTTATGATAACAAATACAGAAAGAATGCTTTCTTTAATAACAGCAAACTGCTACTGAATGAACAATTGCATCCATCAGCACAGGAAATGCCTTAACAAACCACTGATGTGACCTTGGGCCACCATGCACTGCGCTCAGCTGCGCACCGAGGCCAAAAATAATTATCGGGAGTAGATCAAGAGGGGAAGTACTGGTGTGTCAGACTCTATACTAACCAGTCGGAAAAGTCACTGCAACTGGTCAACAAAGTGGCGGAGAACATATTAGTAATGAAGTCATAAAGTAAGGGCAATAAAAATAATTGGAGGGTAAGATAATAGACTGTCTGATACATTGATAAGATCTGTGAAAGTACACTCAAAAATTTTACTTTATTCTTTTGAATTTCAATTAAACTGCTCTGAGCTCATGATTATAGAAGGGCGTATGGAAAGTTATGTCCCTTATGACTTCTTTGCAGTTTTTGTTTTAGCATCTCTTAATTACCGATACAGATGACTAATATCGCTAAAGTGAACAGGAATCTGCGATTCGAATCCCATGCTGACTATCCTCCCTTATTGAGATATTTTTCAAGTTTCCTCAATTCACATTAATGACAAATGCCGGGAGAGTAACCTACACTTTGCTCATTTCCGTGATACGATTTGAAACCGGGATGGTAAATCAGACCATGGTAGTAAAAACAGGCGAGAAACATCATTTTAAAGAATAAAACTATCAACACTGTATCAAACAATAATCAGACTCCATGGCAACCTGATCACCATTATGTATCCCCATCGCCTATTAGATGGTAACTTAAACAACAAATTCTTAAGATCCATCCATTGTCGAACCTGCAACCTTCGTTTTACTGCAACGAATATTTAATTAAAACCAACATAAGTGTAATTTTAAACATTTTTTTAATTTGCCCTGTGTCGCATGTTTCTTTCAAAAGTCCTCTATAAATACGTAACATTATCGCGAATCAAAATGCATACAAATTGAAGCTATGTCGGTAACTTCTGCGACAAGTTGTTCAGCTTTATCAGGAATCAAAGACTGTTTAATTTGCGAGCGACTCCTTCCTCTTTGTGTCTCTTTAGAGTTTCGCATCTTGAACACTGAGAGCTTGATCTGAAGAGCTGGTGCATCTTTCCGCTGCTACCTGTCCCTCAGTATGAAACCCATGTCACAAGCGTTTCCCTGCCTGTGGTACCTGTGGTAAAAACGGGCGTTAAACACTTTTCAAAATAAATAAGCATTTTCCTTGGAGTTAAAGAGTGATAAATCCCTCTCTCTATAAGAGTATAGCTCCTCTATGCGCAAAACTCCATTATTGGTCACTGTTTATCATATTTATGAGCACACTATGGCCAAGCCATAAAACTTTGACTTTTGATTCAGAAATACCAAGAGGTAAATACCCCAAACTCGTGCATATGATTCGCGAAAATCAAACAAGTTTATTTTTATAAAAAGAAAATAATTAAGTAAGATACATTGCTTTTTAGATTTAGTAAATCTAGAATGACTTGATTTAGATTAGGAGGCTGGAAGCCCCCAAAATTTGCAGAGATTCTAGTGATATTACTTCTATTTATAACGGATAAAATAGGATTACGTAAGCAAAAGTTCAACTAAAAAGAAACCATAAAGTAAACCTCTCCATTTGCAAAGCCATCAGTAAAAACTGAGCAAGATAGAAACGAAAACCTCCTTGAAATACAACATTACACAAATGATGACATCACAACACCTAATAATATGTGGTTATAGCGGCGGTGAAGGAATTTACGACAAAATATGGCGGAAAGATAGAAGCAAGGTATGAAACGTGTTTATATGAGGTTCGGCTATTTATAAATATAAGGCAGATTTATTATGTTATATGATAATTGTTTATTTAATTATGTAAAGGAAGAGTAGCATATGATTTAGTGTAGTTAGTGGTAAACAAAATAAAAATAACACAAAATGTTATATAATGAAAAATGTAAAGACATAATCCAACGCAGCATACAAAATGCAATAAGAAACAATATTTTCACCCTGTTACCAAACCATTGTTGAACAGTGTAATTGGTGTAACAAACCGCGCATTTTAGGAAAGATCAAGGATTGCTTCATATAACTCCATATGCTGCAGCAAAAATAACTTTCACAATATTCAATATATGCCCGTGTTTATTTACCAGATAGGTTCTGTTGTGTGTGTGGGGACAGTTTATTATTAAATCTTTATACCGCCCCATACAAAAAGACCAGAAATGCCTGTAGTGTGTTATTGATCAGTATAAAGGATGGGTATCACAATGTATGCGGCACTAAATGTTAAATTAATTTAATTAATCGATTAAACGGAAAAGACAAGTGCATGTAAGATTCAGTGATTTGGTGGAACTAAAAAGTACGAAGAGAATTATTTCTGACTTACCAAAAACGTGGACTTTTCGGAGAGTAAGAAAGGTAGGATTGAATATAAAAAGGGATCTTCGGTTCTTTACTTGATTTCGTTTGTGAAAACTTGCCAGTGTCTAAGCCAGTATCAGAATTTGATATTTTAATGATGAAAGTTCTGCTTTTCTGATTCTGTGTTCAATGCTGTAACTTATAGTGCACCACATTGTATTGAATAAAATGATCCAATTCGGGATATCGCACCATCCAACTGTATTCTTCATGAATGGAATCTTCTGACTAAAATTACTAGTTTCATTATTCTGAAAAAATAAATGTCCTTTCTTCCTACTTAGTTCAAAACATTCACTACTACAGCCATGAATTAACCGTTTAATGGAAGAGTTAGGAATAATTTTCAACCCATATGAAGTGGATATTTTTTAATTCGTCCAAGTTCAGTTGAAAGTCATACTCCCACACAATTATAATGAAAAACCGCCAGTCTCAGTAGCATATTCTGCAGTGTTGGTAAAACTCTTTAAAAATAAGATAGGAATTCTCAAAAGTATTACGTAATTTGCAAGCATAGCACTGTTACTCGGTCTGCAAGGTTGTTTCACGAAATATTGTATTTATACTGTTTTGGGGACAGCAGAGAAATAAATAAATATTATGCAATTTAAATTGACCTCCAAGAAATAAATTGCTTCCAAACAGTAGCATCAAGTTTAAACCCCTGACTAAATCAAAAGATTATTTCACATTCACTTCGTATAAAAATAGAATTAATGAAACATTTCGTTAAAGCAATGATCAAGGAGAAATCAGGATTCAAATACCTTAGAGTATTTTGCCTCAGGTTGAAATAAGGTATTTTAATCGGCCCTGAGATCAGATAACTAATGTTTAATGACAATTTTAAAAATAGACTTTCTCCGAAAAATCCTCTATTTGGAATTCTTTTGTATCTTTGGTGAAAGTTGCTAGGAAAACGAAAAGAGTTTTTGGTGGAGAATCTTTTGTAAAGTTACAGGAATCTGGGATGTGATGTCGCTGAAGTTTCATGTTTTTCACTCATACCTTGAGTTATTTTGGTCGAACGTAAGAATGTAAGAAGGTAAGGAAGGAGAGCGACTCCTCCAAGACATTCAATGCTACCGTGAAGGTGGAACACAACCATGAGGGAGACTATTGCTGGTTTTGAAGAGGAAATGCGTACTGCACAAAAAATAAGAAAGAAAAAGATACACATTACTCATCCTCTTTTCTGGTTAAAATGAAACGTTAAGTTCTTAACGTGCTGTTATTTGGATTTAAATCGTTTCGTAATCTTTGTGTTCAAAGTATATAAACAGACTGAGGATAGTGCTTGGTGAATGTGACATAATAAGATGCTACATTCGGACTGTACATCCAAACAAGAAATATATTTCAGTTGTGATAGCAAAAAAATTTTACGCTATAGGTACTTTCCATATCTGAATTCAGCACTCAGAAACAGCGCAAACTATCCATATTATAGAGAAAAGATTAAAATTATATGCCTCTCATTATCAATATACAGTTTTCACTATTAAATGTCGATCGATTAGTTTATGCTTACATTTTATAGCTTCCATGGCTCTTACATAGTCTAATTTCCACATTTATTGATTCTGTGTTAACAGTGACATATAAGTACAGCATTTTTAAATCCAACAATATCCCTTTCATATATCTGATTTGCGACTTGAAATTAATAAAATAGTTATTATGTTTTCTATTGAAAGTCTTATCAGCATCTCTGATTTGAATCTGATTCCGTAATACCTCAATTTAAATAAATATATAACTTTAAATTTGCCTTAGAACTTTCTCTGTGTATATTATTTGCTTGGTATTATGATTTATATAGAAATATTTTCAATATTTATTGTTAATTATAACACTTATTCTTCTTCTTTGGCGCTACAATTCGAGAACGTGCCATAGCCTGCTGCAAGGACCTCTGCATCCTGTACCTCCAGCTTAATTGACAGAGAGCAGCAACGCGGGGGGGGGGGGGCATGAGATCAGCATGCCGACACCTAGCCGATCGCCTATCTTTCTAGATCGAAGAACGCAACTCCCCTAATGTTCTCATGACTCTGGGTGAAACCCATTTCACACCTCCCTAATTTGGAAAAATTCCTTAACAGATTTTGGGTATCGAACCCGAGTCCTCCTGGCCAGCAGTCAGCAATCAAACCGATATACCACGAATTTGGTCCAAAACACGTTTATTATAGGTTAATTTAATGTCAGTCTTATTAATTTTATTATTCTTAGTGTTTTTGTGTTAGTGGTATTTCATTATTGCATTTGTCACTTCTAGTTGTGGCAGTCAAAAGGTATATTTGTATATTTTTTTCATAAATATTCGTATATTTTTTCAATGTATGGTGATTTTAAGTATTATTATTAAATAACTAAAAAACATGTATTGTTGAAAATTAGAGCGTTGTAGCTCATACCGAATTGATTAATGAGTTTTTCAACTGTTTTTTTTTTTTTTTAACGTTCAAAAGTACCTTTGTTTTACAAGAAAAACACTAATTTTTATAATCTTATCTAATAAAAATATTATAAATTATGCTATTTTACTTTCCTAAAATGTTTGACTTATTTTGGACAGTTAATGTTCACTAAATTTAAACTTAGAAACAGGAAACTTTGAGTTGCTATGAACGAAAGCAGACAGCACAACTAAGTGCTGGTGAGATAGCAACTGCATAAACAACAAATAACTGGGCTTTGGTGGTTTATTTATGTAGTTTGAAACCTACTTAATTGTTGGGCAATATTTCATTACTTGGTTATTATTTTTGGCAAAATAGGTTGGTATTCTACATATGCTGACATCAAAAGACAAGTTATTGGTACGCTCAGCAGCGCTATGACATACGGAACACAGGAAAGAGCCGATTGTTTAAGAATTTTTGGAACGCAAAGGGAAGCGATACGAGAAAAGCGCACGGTGATTCAAGCGCCACATAAAACCTGTGAACGTCATTGCTTTGTACTGCTAGGCCATGAAAGATGTCATGCGGCCTTTTGTTTTAGAGCTTATAGCAGAACGCTTCTTGTTCCTGCACAACAGTGTTCCCTGTAACCAGTCCTATTAATCAATTCTGTGGTTTGCTGAAATTCTGCCTTGGCCAGCACGATACTTGGTCCTGAAACCATTTGATGATATTTGGAACACAATGGTGCTGCGACAGGTACATACGATTTATACAAGAATGAGCTTTAGTTCAACATCGCCCAACTCTGACGGCAAACTACGATGGACGAATACTTGAAGTTAATTGATTCTGCACAAAACGAGTCGAAAGAGTATAAAAGCGAAAAGTAGGACATAATTATATAACTGTTAGAAAAGAATTCCACCTTGCAAACGTACATTGAAAGTTACTTTATGTATTAATACGCTTTCAAGTACTAAAATCACACACTAATTTTTTCAAACTCTGTACCTCAACACATAATAGAGTATACGAATATTGTAATAGAGAAAGTTCAATATATCTTCTCCACTTTATTCTATGTATGTTCATTTAAACACCAAAAGTATATTGCAGGTCTATTTAAATAGACTTAAAATTGCGAGTATAATAATAAAACCATAAAAATATTCAAGTACAAAAGTTGATAAATCCAGTAAGTGTTAACTCTGAAATGAGCAGTGTTATCAACAGTGTAGAGTTTATAACTAACCGTAATTATAACGAGGTTATAGTTAGGGTGGGGTGATTTTGATATGGGTGGTGATTTATTTTTATTTATTTAATCAGACAATTAGATGTTCTTCTTGTTTTGCCTCGGTTCTTGAAGTCATGAATGCTTCCTATTCCTCTGGTTCCAATGCAGAAGATAGGAATCTGAGGGGAATTTGGACTGTTTTTAATGAATTGAAGTCATTAGGGAGGAAGGGGATTGTTCACTGTAATAATGTTCACAGGTTCGGCTGTGGTTGGACATTTAATTTATTCGACAATTTGGGAGGTTCAGAATCATACTGTGCTTCTGTCATGTCGTTATTGTTCTGGTCCTGTTGTTCTTTATAATCTACACTCGGGTTATAATTCACTGTCTTCACTTGCGTATTTAGTCACTTTAACGCAATGTTGAAATCTTACAGTCACCTAATGACTGATGCCGGGTGAATATTCTTACTATTACTCTCGCACCGACTGACTCTCACTGCCCGGCGAATTTACTTTGACTCTCCGCGACGGCTTAACTGATCTACTATGACACTGAATAACTAATGGCTGATGCTGATACTGACTAACCGCTACTATTGCCATTTGTTACTACTAACCGCCATTACTGCTGCTACTGCTTCTCTGTTACTACTGTTATTCTTCCTCGAATGCTTAAAACTTACTTCTTATAGTTAATGTTAATCTATTATGTGAATTCGCCCCTCGCGAAAATTTTATTCGTTTAAATATTATTAAACTTGGTTCCTTCTAGAATTTTATTGGATCACACCAGTTATGGTTTATTACATGTTCGCATTCATTCGTCGGGTTTTTGTAATATGTTGATTGGTTGAGGTTTTTGGGTTTTACCAGGAAAAGTACAACTGTTATTCCCACGCAACATCTGCCCTTCAACAGATTCCCATACTGAAAGTCTGCGATAATGCACGCTTCGACCATATATGCGGCCTTCCTTTGAAATAGTTAAAATCTTGGTTTCTGTAAAACAGGTGTTTCTGTGTGCGGTATTACCTTTTGACAAGTACATTTACCAATATATTCCTAGCTGTATCCCAGTTGCATGTCATTTTGTGCCTTGAGTCGGCAGTCTGTCCGAAAGAGTTTGAAAGAGTAAAGTTTAACTAAGGATCCTTTTTCCAGGTAAAGCTAATGTCTAACCTTTGCGACAAAGGCCAAGCACGCCCATTCCATTTGCAAAAACATAACAAAGACATATGTGTGCACTGTCAATCATAATATATCAGGAAGATAACTTGAATATTACTTATTAGTCAAAAATACATATTTATATATACATATACTAACACATATAATATTGAAGTTCCGATTTTAATTGTAACATTAATACCGTTGATTATTATGCTATTCTTGGCATTAAACAATAACTGAAACAAGATACAATTATTACTATAATTGCCCTCAGAAGTAATTATAATTAAATGGAAAATTTTGAAACAACATTTCTTGCTTCAAATGTTTGAATTATGAACCTTGTGTCATCTATATATGTTATTTTAAGTAAAAAGTGTAAAAAGTGTTATAAAAATAAACATCATGGACTATAAACGGAAGATCTTAAAAATGAATTTCAAATATTCTTTTGCTTTTAATAGTTACTGTTGTACAATTTTAATTTAATATTTTAATTTTTTTTAATAACGAGGAACATCACCGCAAGAAAAGGTTAGATGATTCCACTCGAATGTACAAGATTTGGCATTGCAACACAGTCATTCACCAGAAACTTAAACATGGCAAGTAAAAATAGGTACCAGTTAACTGTGTTATCTTGTACTGCTTTCACCTGATAACTAAGTTTAGATTTTCATATAACATTTTAAGTTCCCCATTCGACGTCACTATCATTGCAGACACTACTAAGGAGGAGGAAATATTAAAGCAGTGGCCTTAAACAAGTTAATAAATGGGCTCTTTTCTTGAACAAATGAATGACACAAAAGTTTAATTGTATAAATTATCAAAACTTTACCTTGTATCTTTAAACTTTGTTCCCCCATTTTGTGCTACTCATATGCAAACATACAAATTTGTATCTACGCAAATATAAATACGATTCAATATAAGTGCTCAAAACCTACTGCTTTCAACTCTTCATGTTTATAAGCTTCCGGCAACGTGTATACACAAGAGTCCTTCGCTACGTGCTTGCAAATAACTGAGAGGGAAAAGTGAAGCACAGCGATTAAGTGCTTAAAACACCAGAAACGAATTCTACCTTCCTCATAGCATCGTGAATGTATACGAACATGTAGTTTAGATCAGTTTTTCTTACACTAGAAATAAACCATTACGTATGCAAAACTTCAACTAAGAAGAAACCAACAAGTAAACCACTCCATTTGCAAAGTCATCAGTAAAAACTGAGCCAGTTAGAAACGAAAAGCACCTTGAAATACAATATTGCACAAATGATGACATAACAACACCTAATAATACTCGATTATAGTGGCGGAAGGATAGAAGTAACGTATGAAACAGTGTTTATATGAGGCTCGGCTAATTGTAAATACAAGGCAAATTTATTATGTTATATGATAATTGTTTATTTAATTATGTAAAGGAAGATTACCATATGATTGGAGAGCGATTGCTTAATGTAGTTAGCGGTAAACATTCAGAGAAATCACTTGTATATGTGTCACACACACTAATCGCGCAGCTGATCGGAGCAACAGCTGGTATTGCGTAATCTTGCACAACTCAAGGAAGCGACCTTGAAGTCACGAGGTAACAAGGTTCTAATGAGCCCCAAGAACGTCCATGGCCCACGTGCTTCTAACGAACGAGGGTGGTATATAAGAACATGCCCTGGACTCTCGTGGCGAGGGAGTCGCAACACTTCCAAGGATCAACATGGCTCGAGGAAAAGTCGCCTTTGTAGCACACACCAAAGTCAGAAAAACAACAAGAAGACGATAACTACCAAAGCCGACACACCCACGGAGCCATCTCGACCAACTACATCGGCAGCTCAGCCGCCACCTGCCCGTTGCTCAAGCCCAGTTTGCCTGGATGAACCTGAACAGCTACAGCCTCCGCAGTCAACTTCCTCATCGACCAGCACTACCACACTAATCCAGCCTACGCAGAAAATCTCTTCATACAGCGCAATAATTAGCGACATCTCCAGATAATTAGCCCAGTGCTACCTCCTCTAAAAAGCCCAGTTGTCCCGCAGTCCGAACATTACGAATTAAATCAGCGCACGGGCTGTTCCCTATTGGCTTGCATCATCTTTTAGTAAGAGGCGGACAGTGCAAATGTGGTATCGAGAAGTTACCTTTCTTCAACCAATAAACAGCGCCTCTTAATTTAATCAATAAGTCAATTGGCCATATTTCTGTAAGTATTAAAAGGGCTATAGTGGGTGAAGTGCTTAATGCCCCTGTAAACCTTAACAACACCTTCCTTTATCATCTTTTTAGTAGAGGCTTATCCTTCATCTTTAGGGTTTAGAGCTCTGCTCCATAAGTCATTGTCGAAGCAAAAATGCTCATGTGGTATGTTGTTTGGCGTTTAATGGAATTTTAAAATTTAACTAAACTAATTTTGCTAATTTCACCATAACGTTTTCGGATTTTTTTCGCACTTATTCAGTATTTTTCCAAAAGTTAAGTATTTTATCTAAGTAAATTCCCAGATATTTTGCTTCTTTTTGGAGCCTTATATTTTGGTTGTCATATTTTATATATGGATTTCTTTTGAGATTACCTTTCAGAAGCATGTTGCCTGATTTAGTTGGAGCGACTAGGATTTTAGTTTTACTGCACCAATTACTTAATTTATTAGTTAATTTATTCGTTCTTCTTTTTATATCTGCTCGATTGTTTCCTTCTGTTAGAAATAAAACATCGTTGGCATACGCGATGCTGTTTGCCACATTTTTGTAAAGCATTGTGGATGTCCCTTAGTTATATCTCTGTAAATTGTTTCTTCAGTGCCCTTTAGTGAACTCTTCTGTCTTTGCGGTAATCCATTAATATTGCGTATAGGCATTTAGAGAGGCCTATTTCCCGCAACCTCTCAAATAGTACCGGCCACCATATATTCGAAAGTGCCAAACATGTCAATTAAAATTCCAACTAAGCATTTTGAATTTGAGTTATTGACCATTTTCCATAGGTGGTTTATTGCACCTTGAGTCCATTTTCCTTTTCTAGAGCTGAATTGATTGTTGTTCATTCTGCCATGATCACAAATTCTTTTACTCTTTTAAAAACAAGTTTTTCTAAAAAATTTCCAAGAGCAATTAGGAGACTTAGGTCTATATACCTTCGGCTTGTTGGGATTCTTGTCGGTACTATTCCTTAAGATAACTTTGCTGCATACCAGCAATAAGGAAAGCGCCCTTTCCATGTACAGTCATTAAAATGTCCAAATAGGAGTGGTGTAATCTTATCTTCCAAATTTATCACAACTTCATTAATTAATAAACTGAATATTATCCATATTCTTATCATTCTGAGGAAGTAACCTGTTCAAAACAGCATTCACAGAGCTTTTCCAATCTGTAGTCATTTCCCCACTGTATTTTGTTTTTATTCTATTGAGAATTTTCCATTTTTTATTTTTTTTCCATAATAATGTCATTGGGCATCCCTCATTTATCGGTATCTCACTATTTTTCTACGAACGTTTTTTTATCAGTTTGTCCTTGTTTCTTCTAATGTGATTTTATATTTCTTTTTAGCCTCTCTATATTTATTTATGTTTCTCTCTCTTTTTTTGGTAAATTCTTCTTAGTTTCCTTACTTTCCTTCTTACTTTTTGCAGTGCATCCGTTCAAATAGTGTCATAATATTTCTTATTTGGGATTGTTTATGGGAACAGATTTGTGTGAAAATACGATTTTTTTATTTCTCTAATAGAATTATAAGAGGGCAGGTCCATAAATTTCCGGCCTAACCATCTTCTAGGTATGATAAAGAGAAAAATTTATTTCACTCCTCCCCCAAAAATACTCAGAAAACTTTACCGCAAAATGGGCATAAACAGCATCCATCACTTCTTCGTCACACTTAAATGTCCTTCCCCGAAGATCCTTCTTGAGTTTCGAGAAGAGGAAATAGTCACTGGGAGCTCTATCCAGGCTGTAGGGTAGATGATCGATCTCCCTGAAGCCACATTTATTGTGCACAGGCGCGTTGTCGTGAAGAAGGCGCACACCACCACTCAGCTTTCCTCGCCTTTTCTCTTTGATGGAAGCACGTAGTCTGTGCAGCAGCAACCCCCCCCCCCCTTTACTGTGGTGTTCCTCTCCTTGAAGTCAATGAAGATTATTCCTTCACAGTCCCAAAAGGTTGTGGTCATCATCTTCTTGGTTGACAAGTGACATTGGCCTTTAAAGGCGGAGCTTAGCCAGGTTTACCCACTCCATTGATTCTATTTTGAACATGGATCATAGTAGAGAGCCATGGTTTCATCCCCAAGATCGCTGGTTCGAACCCGGCCAGGACCGATGGATTTTTTCGGGGCGTAAAAATCCTAAGTATGGCTTCCTTCGGAAGGGAAGTAAAGCCGTGGGTCCCGTGTCGTACATTTACGCCACGAAAAAGAACCTCAAGCCTGAAAGAGAGGCCTCTGAGCAAAATTTGTCGGCCGTTTCACGCCCTGAGTTGAATGGGACGCTGATGACCTGAGCTGTTAAAGAGCGTCCATAAATAAATCATTCAAAAAAAATGGTTTCATCTCCTATAGCAATGGTTTGCAGAACTTCTCTCTGGCACCCACGGCAGAGCTCCAAAAATGCCTGACAACAGATCATTCGTTGCTGCTTTTGGACTGAGGAAAGAAGTCTAGGCACTCATTTTGCACTAAGCTTATTCATGTTTAAATGTTCATGAATAACTCGAAGGATTGTTGTTTTAGAAAGACCCAACCTTGTTGTTATTTCTGTAATTTTAGAGCCGCCAATCTTCCATAATTTCTCCTTCTACAAGAGCGATGTTTTCAGGAGTGAACACCTCCAAGGGCCGACCTGCTCGCTCTTCATCTTCAATGCTTTCTCGACCCTTTCGAAAAAGTTTGGCCCATTCTTTTACGGTAGAATATGAGGGAAATGTTTCCCTATATACACCGCCCATTCGCTGTTTAATATTATTTGAGTAGGTGCTTCTTTTGTGAAGAACTTAATAACAGTTCGATACTCCATTTTGAACTTGTCACAATCTTCTACACATAGCCTTCTCTATGCAGCTATATCTGAACAACTGAACGCAGCGAAGCGGAAATTACAGCTACAATTGTTTACTTAACAGATAAGGTATGACACCAGATAAGGGTTTTGTGAAGGCGATAATCCTTATCGGCTAGGCCGGAAACTTATATGTTCAATTTGCACTTCTTTTTCGAAACGCCCTAGTAAATCAGATCGTTCGTAATTCTCAATTCTCTTGAATGCAATTATTCAAGATTTTCCTAAATCATTCCATTCCTGCGTGTACAAAAGATCCGTTTAGCGTGATCCTATAGTCATAGAGGCGGAAGTATCTTAATATGAATATGGTGGGTCAGTCGTAAATAATTATTAATGGAAATTCAGAATTTATAAGTCCCATGCTGGAGTGTAAGTTTGGACCACGATAGCTCTGGCTAGAGTTCCATGTAAGAGATTTATGGAAATGATAATTATCCTACTGAGACAGTTAAATGGGTGGGCGGAAACGTATAGGGGTGAGATAGTGAAACTCTTGTGAGCGGTCCCATTATGGCCATGATGTTGCGTCCACGACACACAGGGCTTCAGGAAGAGATACCAAATGTAGTTAAAGGCAACTAATGTCACTTTGCAACATCCGTGCTGTAAAGAAGTGGCAATAATAGTGTGCAGCTTTGATTGTGCGTTTAGTGACATAAAACAGTCTTTAGCCTAAAATATATATATGTATATGCAGCATGATACACAATATTACATTTAAATTTCCTTTTGGATTTTGATCAGGAAAGCTTTTAATTAGGCACTAATGCTTTTCTACTGAGTTATAATATCCATGTCAATAAATAGAATACTTTTGAGTGGGAGTAACATAAATTAATTACTTAAATTCGCCCGTTGTACCTGGAACCCGTATCAACATGTCACCTGCGGACTACAGAAAAATAAAAGGAGAAGAAGAAGAAAATATAAAAACAGCTAGGGTAAGATTTGGAATAAAGTCATATATTCATCTTGTAAATACCATCTGTCTTGTGATATTTGTTTTATTTTACTTATCACTATTAACATTATCATCATCACAATTTTCTCATCTAGTTACGAAAGAGATGTGCTTAATGGTTTGCTACATCTGCTTAGCTGGTTTATTGGCTTAAGAAGGTGGTAAGAAAATTCTAATTTTATGTGCTACTCTTTTGAAGTTACGAGTCAATATTCTTTATGCTGAAATTCCCAACAACTTTTAGAGTTTTAACATTCTGCTGATTGGACTCTATTTGTGCTCCCCCTACGTGATTTATGTTAAAGTCAATAGAAAATGACAATGAATTGTAATAAAATATTTTATAATCAAGGATACAAAATTAAACACAATTTTGTTTGCAAAGGATCAGATTGTTATTGGTGAACTTGAGATAAATCTCAAAGAGACATTGGAAACTTAGGGAGAATAACTTAAAATATTAATATGAATTAATAATTCACTGAGGACATACCACGTGAAATGTAAGATAGTAATAAATGGTAAAATAATAAAATACGTGAATAATTGTATTTATCACGGCTTACTTTCTCTTAGTTCCAAAATAGAAGATAAGCTTTAAATGAAATAAATTATAAATCATTCGTATGTGAAAGAACATACCTAATTCTAAGACGTAACACATTGTCTTTCATACTAAAAATGCTTTATAAAACAAATGAAGTCTCAGTGTTGAAGTATGGATGTAAATATTGAACGGTAAATAAGTTAGTTAGAATAATCGAAACAGCAGAGATGAAGTTCATATTTTAATATCTTTAAGACAAGCAAATAAAATAAATAAGAAAATATATGAGCATTTACAATTTACCTCAGTGAGTGTAAGAAATAAAATACACAAGGCACAAACATGTTCAAAGAATGACAGTAAGCGAAATATAAAAAATAATGCTCAACTATAAATCTAAAAGAAATAGCAATGTTGGACGCCCCTTAAGCCTATTGCAAGATCAGTTATCTTAATCTTGATATGGAAACAGGAGCTTGTGAAAAGAAGAAGAAGAAGAAGAAGAAGAAGAAGAAGAAGAAGAATGACGTTGCTTGTATTTGCTTATACTGAGTGACTTTTTCCTCGTGGGACCGCTCCACGCCTTACGACCAGTAGGTCGATTCAAGCTGGTACCGCGGTGAACGGGAGTCAGAAAGTCCACAGCTATGATTGGGTTAAGTTGTTACTAACACTTAAGCACTTAAAAGATACCCGCCATTATCAAGCAAGAAGATGCTGGAACTGCTTCTCTTCATTTTCCATACTTTTCTGGCATCGGCTTATGAGATGTCATTTCCTTCTGAAGTTCCCTCTGAGAAATGAAAGACATTTCTTCACGAATGTTATCATCTAATGTATGCAAATTTGTCTTGTACATCTTTTTCTTTAATGCTCCCCAGAAAATAAAAATCTCAGGGCATTAAATCCAGGGACCGAGGGGACTACATGTTGTTAATAATGACTGTCTCAAATATTTCATGAATAACGTATTGTTAAAAAAAAAAATAAATGAAATACAAATAAAAATAATTCTCTCACCGCCAATGGCGCACCACAATCCTATCTCTTGATCATGCAGGGATTCCTCGTCAAGCAAGTTGGGTGTTTCTATCGGTTGTTTTGTGAATTAACTTAGGTGGAACCAAGATTCGCCCGTAAAGAAAATAGATTAAAGTCCATTTTACCGTCATGCACACTATTCAAAATCCATTCATAAAATATACTCCTGAATGCAGGGTCACCCGGTCTAAATTCTTACGCTAAAGTAAGTTTATAGGGTTTTAACTTCAGTAGCTTTTTAGACGTTCGAACAGAAGAATAGGAAACGCCGTTTAAATGACGAAGTGATTTTTAGGATATAATTTCAGAGCATGTGCAGCTTTTCTTCTGTGAGTACTATACGTGACAGAGTACCTTTTAATTCTGAATTCTTCACGCTTCTTGAAATTTATTTACCAATCTTTAAATCGAACTTGGACTTGGAAGTTGAATATCAGGGAAATTCTCTTGAAACATCTCCGTAAATCAGAACCGATTCATTACGCATGATTCATTGCGTAATACGCTGTATTACGCCACCTAATGAATACTTAATACACTGTCACACATCACACAGGAACACATCCGTACCCTTCTAGTGTTAAACTCGTATTGACTTCCCCTCCGGCTCCCCGGCCGGCTTTAAGCGTGGGAACGAAACGAGAACTGTATAGCTCATTCAACTGCAGCCAACTGCATATGGAGAGGTCCCGCGAAGGAAAAATCAGACAGTGTATATAAGCCTGGTCTCTAATTTATCATTGCATTGAACATAAAATTGGTAAACTTGACGTTGCGTGATGTGTTGCAGAATCAACATTACGTGGACCAGCGAGAGAGTCCAGAATGCATTGCTGAACAAAGCGCATCGTTTATTCAGACTTTTGGTGCGAGTACAAAGAAGTGCGTTGCATCTAGTTCCTTAGTTCATTGTGGTTATTATCGCATATCAGAATGTTATTAATGGAGAAAATGAATATCTGGAAAACATATTTTCTCTCATGGGCTTTCCCATTGTTCGTGAGGCAAATCAATGTATTAAATAGACATATGTGCATTTTCTAATACCCATTCACTTCTTGTGATTTCAAACTTTAACTGTAGGGAAAACATTATATTAGTAGAATTCGGATTTTTAGGCGCTAAAATGTTTTAGTCATTTCGTAGATTTTATTTATGTGCCAAAATAATTTATTAAAACACTAAACTAGACCTAAAATATATAAATTGTTTATTATGGGCGGGTAGAGCCTGGCTATGAATTGAAGGAAACCAGTCAAGTCCTTATAATGCATGTGCAGATAGATTGAAGGATGATTTGTTAGGGAGTATTTGTGCATACTTGTGTTATTCGGTAATTTCATTATGTGGAAAGTGTGTGCTAATTGTTCTTCATTTGTTATTCCAGTACATAATATAGTCTTAAAGAACAGATTTTTATGTACGATACATATATGATAACCGATTCTTGCAGAGAAGTTTTAAGCGATTCGCAAGAAAATTTCTTGGCAATTGTGTTCCAGGCAGAGAAACTGTTCGCCAAGTTGTTAAAAGGTTAGGAGAGACAGGATCTCTCAATGACAGAATTGTGTTCTTACAGAAGAAAAGTTAGATGAAATGCAAGAATTTCCTACGCAAATGCTCGCAATATATTGCCGCTGAGGGGCGTCATTTTCATCATCTGCATACTAAGTGCATATAGTTATCAGTTTTATGCTTTCAGTAAAAATATAAATACTAACTTTAGGCGCTGCGCTTCTTCTTTGCGGTTGCAGAGGTTGCACCTCTTCCAGTAAGTAACAGTCTGAGGATGGCCCATAACTCAGCTAAATTTACAGTGGTAATCATAATAAGGAGATACAAAAAGTTTAACTTATATAAATGCACTTAATATCGCCAAGCTCTTCATATATACATAGAAGACACTAGACGTTCCAATATAAAAAGTTAACACTTGAAACTAATGACAAAACTGAACATCAAAAACACAATATTTCGAGCTAGGTTCTTGTACCCGCTGTAAGGCAAGTCTAATTGAGGCTGGCAGTAACTCTCCTGGTGAGGCATTGGGGGGTTTAATCGTGACTCACAGGATCGCTAACTATAACATAGCGAAATTGCTTGGAAAACCTATGGGGAATCAGAGAGAGAGAGAGAGAGAGAGAGAGAGATAGAGAGAGAGAGAGATTGAGGCCTGGCGGGATCCGGATTTTATGTTAAACTATTGCTGCCATCTCTCGATCTCTCAATGAAATAATGGTAGAAGATGGAGGGGCGGCATCTATGAGAACGGGAGAAAAGCAATGGTTGAGGGTAGCTTGGTGAAGATTAACATGCTGTGCTACTGTCCACCTTATCGAAAACTCAGAAGTATCTTTTGTAGAAATATTGATTATACCCAGACCTCTTTTTCTGCACCTGGTTCTTATCCATGCAATTGCCCTAAATTTAAGAACTGTGCGTTGATATCTCCATGTTCATTGTTTGTTAGGCCCAATATGAAGTTTAAAATTTACTCAACGTGCCTCAACGCATGCTGTGTATTTACTCAAATACAATTGACTAGAATTCCATATTGGTCTTACGTCAACCATGGTTTCCATCACGTTGAACAATCACAGGCATTCAGTCAAAACGTGTTCCCCATTGCCAGTAGCACAGCATGCTAACCTCCACCAAGCTATCTTCGATGATTGCTTTTCTCTTGTTCTCATAGATGCCGCCCCTCCATCTTATACCTGTATTTCACTGCAAGGTACAGAGATGGCAGCAAGTTTTAATAAAGCCCGGATCCCTCCAGGCCTCAATCTCTCTCTCTCTAATTTCCCCTGGTTTGCCAAGCAACTTCGCTATATTGTAATTGGTGGCCTTCACAAGCTTTGTGATCGCCTTCACAAAAGCCTTATCATGTTTCATACCTTATCTGTTAAATAAATAATTACAGCTGTAACTTCAGCTCCGCTGTGTTCAGTTGTTCAGATTTAGTTACATAAAAAAGACTATGTCTAGAAGATTATGACACGCTCAGAAAAGGGAGTATCGACCTGTTATTAAGTTCTTCACAAAAGAAGGATTTACCCCAAATGAAATTAAACAGCGGACGGGCGGTGTATATGGGGAAACATTTCCCTCATATTCTACCGTAAAAGAATGGGTCAAACTTTTTCGAATGGGTCGAGAGAGCATTGAAGAAGAAGAGTGTACAGGTCGGCCTTTCGAGGTGCTTTCTCCTGGAAAACATCGCTCTTGTGGAAAGAGAAATTGTGGAAGACCGGCGGCTCAAAGTCACAGAAATAGCAACAAGAATGGGCCTTTCACAAACAACAGTACTTCGAATTATTCCTGAACATTTAAACATGAATAAGGTTCGTGCAAGTCTTCCTTCCTTAGTGTAAAAGCAGCAACGAGTTATCTGTTGTCAGGCATATTTGGAGCTCTGCTGTGAAATGAGAGAGAAGATCTGCAAACCATTGTTGCAGGAGATGAAACTATTGTCCTCTACTACGATCCGTTTTCCGAAAGAGAATCAGTGGATTGGAGTAAACCTGATGAAGGACACCTCTAAAGGCCAAGGTTACTCAGTCAACCAAGAAGATCATGGCCACAATATTTTGTCACTGTTAAGGAACACTCTTCATTGACCACAGTAAATGGGGAGTACTATGCTGGCCTACTGCACAGACTACATACTTCCATAAAAGAGAAAAGGCGAGATAAGCTGAGTAGTGGTGTGCGCCTTCTTCACAACAACGAGCCTGTGCATACAGCTTTTGTTGCAAAGGAAAACTGTGAAGAAATGTGCCTTCAACCATCTACCATACAGCCCAGGTCTAGCTCCCAATGAATATTCCTCTTCTCAAAATTGAAGAAGTATGTTCGCGGAAGGAAATTTGACGAAGAAGTGATTGATGCCATTTATTCCCATTTTGCAGACAAGACTTCTGACAAATTTTGCGGGGTGAGATTGAAATGTTAATCCAAGATTGCAATAATGGGTAACTATATTGAAAAAATGAAATAAAGTTTTTATCTTTATCATACCTAGAAAATGGTTGGGCCAGAAACTTATAGACCTACCTTCGTATGTACATATATCATCCATAATGCCAGCTCATTCGTTTATGTTCCATCAAACATGGATTCTTTCTCGTTGCATTTGGGTTTACATGGATCTACCTATGGCTATTGTGATTAAATTCTTCTTCCGTTGTAAATTTTATCACATCATTTCTCGTGTCTGTCATACTCTAACATTGTTCATATGTTTTGGACGATCATGAGTTGAAAATTTGTGTAGTTCATGGTTTCAGAATATCACGAACGAGACTGTAACTTAACTGTTACAGTTAACAGTAACTGTTTTTGAAAAATCTCACATGTGCTCAAAATGGTATCACATGGATCACCTCCAACTCAGTTGTTCCGCAATAGACTGGACGACCTCGTTCTTTGGTTGAAGTGAAGGCGACTAAACCCCAGTATGCATATGCCTCTCTAAACGTTTGACAGTGAACGCGTTTACTATATTTTTTGTGTCCATATGATATGAATATTTAAAATAAACTTGTTTAGCATCATTGTTAGCGTTTGTAACCAGCTTCCCTTACTGTGGAATTGTAATATTTTAATATAAATAAATCATTAATATGTATATTTTTTCAAATTTATTTCAATAATAACAACAGTCTATTAGTCATTGAACATCAGGAATATTTATTGAATGAAAAGCTATCTGAATTTAAATAAGATGATTGTGATTTCATCCATAGATAAATATGGGATGGGAATTTTTGGAAGAGGTGAGGTACTATCTGTAAATATGAGGAAGAATGGTAAAGTAACTGACCAAAGAGACATTCATTTCTTTACGTTAAAATGTGGATATTAATAACATTACTGACTCAGCTGTACAAGAAGATTTTACTATAGGGAGAAACACCAAAAGAGATTACATTACACACAAAAAGGGAGATAAAAAGTGTTGTCAGAACTATTAAGGAATTAACGTATAATGAATTCCATAATGAAAACTTTTGCCAAAATAATAAAAAATTATTTAGAAGAACAATATCATAATTAAGAAAAATAAGGGACCATTATACCCGGAAAATTCTGTATTGATCATATCTCTATACAACCAGTCCTGATGCAGAGAAAAATCTAAAGAAAGGACTAGTTTTCATTGATCTAGGAAAAGCCTATGGTAATATTCCTAGGAATTTTTATGACAAACTTAAAGAGAAGATACAAGAGAGCTTTAGCAAAGACACGATAATTTTAAGATCAGTATATTCAAGGAATAGACAGCAAATTTACGTTGAAAATTGTCTTTATAGAGAATCCTACTCCTTGGTAAAAGAATTTTGTATGCCACCTCTACCTTTTAAAATGACTGTATATTGATGTATGTCTATGAGAAGGTCGAGTAAGTGCAATGGTATAGGTGTTCCATAAATCCACAATACTTTTTTATATAATTTACTTTACGTGCATGCCCCAATACACTGAAGACACTTCATATATGAGAAGGAAAGAACATAAGAATATTCAGAAAATTGAATATTTAGCCTTGAGGTTGCAAGATAACAAAAACATTCAAATTAAACAAAATGAAAGTATAAAGTGAATAAATTTAGATATCTAGGGTCCATTTTAGAAGCCGATGGAAGAAGTAAATCTGAAATCGAAAAGATAAAGGAAGAAAAATAATTGGCATGTTAAGTAAAATTGTCTGAAGTAAGACTGCATTTAAACAAACTAAAACACTAATTTATAAAGTATTGAACCAAATCGTTGCGATGCATGCAGTAGAATATCGGGCTATGTGCAAATAAATTACTGACTGCGGAAATTGACTATTGGCGAACAACAGCAATACACTCAAGAATAGAGAAAATACAAATCAAAACTTTGAAAATGATAGGAGTTGAAAAGAATAGTAAGGACGGGGAAAGAAGATGATATTGAAGTGCAATGCTGAAGGCAGAAGGAGAAGAAGTAAACCGCGCAAACAATAGATAGATGGTGTCAAGAGGAGAAGGAAGAGGAGGCTTGATGAAGCCCTTAACATCAATGGCTGGTGAATTTTATACTAACAACTATTCAATTTCTGAATTTTCTAAAACGTTTTTAAGTCAAAGTTTAGAGCTTCCCTTTTTTTTCACTAGAATATAAATATTTTTCCCCCATTTTATCGTTTTCAACACTTCTATACCTACCACACTGGCAATTAGTTTCAGTTATGTTTTATTTCATGTACTAAATGAGCCCTTTTTCTCCTATTAGTTATTTTATATAAATAAATATTTATTCACAACAAAGCCATTTCCACTGAAGGCCTGTTTCTGATTTACATGAACTAGTTGGACTATATTATAATGTGGTCAGTACACGAAACTATTTATGTGCAGAAATCATATAAAGTGCACAAATGTCATACTTATAGGCAAACCTTTCACGATTCAAAAGTCTAGTCAAGTTACTCCATCAAAATGGGACAGATATATAAAAATTTCATAATTAACGATAAATTATGAGTATTCGTTTTCTGCTACCTATGATTAATAGTTATAATGTTCCCTTTTTCCGTTTCTTCAAATGTTTTAAATAATTTCAATCCAACATAAATAAAAATTTACATTCGAACACAAGAGCTAGCGAACCAGTTATGGTGCGTGTTTTAAAAAATGTTCTTAACTTTGATAAATAAAGCGCTAGGAACACATTTTCACACGCACAATTGTAAATCAAAGAAATTAAGACACGTTAAACGCTTACACCAAAATAAATACACACATTATATAAAACAGTAAAATGACTACTTTAAAGACCTATTTTGAGGGTACTCTGTCAAGACATTCAAAGCTCACCAATTTAAGCATAAATATATACCTGATCTACATACACACAGATATATAATAATAATGGCTAATAGTAACGCCCGTTTTTACTACTGAGGCACTACAGGCACTATATACACATTGAATGGTGCTTAACGCCCGTTTTTACTACTGAGGCACCACAGACGATGGACACTGATGATACATGAAATGAAATAATAAATTGGGAAAGGATTTTTTTTAAGGAAGGAAACGTTCCAGGCCTAAGTTTGGGGTACTTCCCCGACATTTGCCATTTATGAGGACTGAGGAACATCTGAAAAAAACTTCAATCAGAGAGGACAGTCGTGGCGGGATTCGAACCCCAGATCTCCCACTCACGAGTCCGCGCCTGAACGACCTCGGCCACCGGTGGCGGTGATCTGTATATAGAAGCATTGTAAAACAAGCAGATGATAATCAATTTCATATCATTGCTCCTTCACTCCTTTTAGCTTTTATTCATTTTAAGGTAGGATCTCAAATATATTGACTTTCTTATTCCTGAACTCATTGATATACAAATGAGTTATGTCCTGTCACTGACCCCGAGAGAGAGAAAGAAACATGGGACATGTGTATTCAAATTTTATTTAAATTCAACCGTTATTCAAGGTTTATTATTATAACTTGCAATCTGAATTAATGTTCATTCTTCCCCACAACATATATTACTGTTTTGTTCAACTGTATTAATAGCGTTGCTAATGTAAGAATAATATTTAATCATAAGATTTTCTGCTTTATTTAATTAGTTTTATTGTTTTCAACCGCAAATGCACTTTTGCTTTTTAATAATTAAAAAACCACAGATTTTGAAACCAGGATGTTTATCCACTTTCGTTGTATAAATTTTCAAATTTATTAACATCGTAAAATGTTTTATTGAACCTCCGGTAGTTAAAAGGATACATTATTGACTACTTGATAGCGGGGCTAAGAAAGGCTCACATATTTTGCGATTTGGAAGTGACATCACCTTTCCTTTCCTTAGCCCTCTTTAATGGTTGTCCATTGCTCGGTCTAGAGGGCCGTCGTTCACGGAGATAGGTAATTCAGTCGTTGTACAGAGCACTTTTCGTCATTCACGTGCAGTGCAAGAGAAGTTGACCGCTAGACGCACTGCATCGTTAGGATAGTATTTGTTTGTTTGATTTATTTAAGGACGCTCTTTAACATCTCAGACCATCAGCGTCCCATTAAATTCAGGGCGTGAAACGGCCGACAAATTTTGCTCTGAGGTCTCTTTTTCAGCCTTGAGGTTCTTCATCGTGCCG
This sequence comes from Metallyticus violacea, assembly GCA_030762175.1. Lineage (NCBI taxonomy): Eukaryota > Metazoa > Arthropoda > Insecta > Mantodea > Metallyticidae > Metallyticus > Metallyticus violacea. Next base: position 26,723,713 of record CM060843.1, on the reverse strand, counting down.
TAAATGTACGACACGGGACCCACGGCTTTACTTCCCTTCCGAAGGAGTCGTGCTTAGGATATCTATCGATCTTGGCCGGGTTTGAACCCGCGATTCTTGGTTTAGAAGGCAAGTATGGTTACCACTGCACCACCAGGATCGACTAACACTCATAAAGCTGCAATCTTACTTCTAGGAAAAAAAAGATCATCAAGGCTAGTCCATTCTATATTCACATTCTACTGCGGTTCTTGAAGGAATCATCGCAAAATATATCTCGTTTAAAGCAGCCACCATCAACTTAATTGTTTATTTATATCGGGAACGGGAACTTTACAGTTATTTGTTGAATAGAAAGGAAATGAAACATTTTTACTGTGTTATATAGTTTTAACATACGTGAGGAAATTGAATATTTAAAGGCATTATTCTATTTACAGTGCGAAGGATGTTATGAGGTTCTGTCGTGCAGTAAGAGTCGAAAAGCTGAAAGACAAGTTATTTACTTAGTTGGTTGCAGAGGTAATATATTCATATTTAGTATAGTTACATGCATCTGTTTTCAATAGTTGTATATTATTGTTATTATTGGGCGTAATATTCTCATTAAAGACCGCCACGAGTGGCCGAGGTCGTCAAGGCGCGGACTCGTGAGCGGGAGGTCTGGGGTTCGAATCCCACCAGGACCGTCCACCCTAACTGAGGTTTTTTTCAGGATTTCTTCAGTCCTCATAAATTGCAAATGCCGGAGAGGTACCCCATACTTAGACCTGGAACGTTCCTTCCTTGATAAACCCTTTCCCAATTTATCATTTCATTTCATGTATCACCAGTGTCCACTGCCTGTAGTGCCTCAGTAGTAAAAACGGGGTTGAAACACTATTCAAATAATTAGCATTAATAAGTTTATTATTATTATTATTATTATTATTATTAGTAGTAGTAGTAGTAGTAGTAGTAGTAGTAGTAGTAGTAGTAGTAGTAGTAGTAGTAGTAGTAGTAGTAGTAGTAGTAGTATTTGGCACATTGTCTTGCCTATTATCACCAATTTATTTTTCATACGATTTCCTTGCATACCAATCTCATGTCAGTAAGGAAATCGTATAGTAATAATTGTCTTCTTGAATTTCATCGAAAATTCCCTCATCCACGTTTCACTCACCTTCTTAAATTGCTGCTAGAATCCAATATGCATACAGTTCTTAGTACCTGATATGATCAGATGCAAGTTAACAAAAACAAAACGAAACGGAGATCTGCTGCTAGAATTAGAAGTGCTCTCTGTAATTCACCCAGCTATTTCATTTATTTTAAACAGCAAGAAGTGTCCAATCCTTTAGCACCGATGCTATTATCGCTGGTCAATAAACGTGGGTGCGATATTGAACATATTATAATACATTATCATTATACATATTATATTATTAGTATATTTGTGCAAGTGGCGGTATTATTTAAAGTTTTTTAAATTTTATGTAATATATATATATTAGATCTATATTTCTTTTCAGTTCCATGCGCTCCATTTATAACCAAGTCATAGATCGCGTACGTGCGTTGTTCGCTTGCACTGCACTGACTTCGGTATTATTCCAGTAGCGCATTAGTGGTGAATGACCCGTTCAAGGTTACATTTGTCAGCTGTGTTATACTGTGTCAGTTGCTGCCTTCTGCTCGAGCTGTAAAGACTAGAGTTTGTTCATTGTGATTCTCAAAAGTAAAAGTTTATTTAAGACATCTGTGTGGTATGTGAATACAATTATATTATTCTTATTAATTCACATGCATATGAAAGGAAATTTCATCTGAAGATGCCAGGAATATTTGAATGCAGATGAACTCCACTTTCAACATCACTTATAACAGGTTTAGTAGTCAATATAGTGCATGTTACTGCCTCTCATGCAATTAATAATAGTTTAGTGTAAACTTATCACATTTATAAAAAGAGGCCATGCCGAAAACTGAACAGCTATACGTCGATATTCAGCATTAGTAACTATCCTCCTCTAAGTGGATTCGCTTGCCTGCAACTCATGTGTGTACACTGACTCAGGAGAGCGATTGAGTTGATCAAAGCTGCGGCATTAGGGCGGTTTTTTCATGCCGCAGCATTCCGGCTCCATCAAAATGGCGAGGTGTAATACTTATGTGAAAACCGTCTGAATGTAACCGGCATACTACCAGATTGGGTGATCTTTGACCAACTGCGTTTCGTTCAGTAATTGCGAATGTGCTGTGTTTCCCGTGGTTCGCGGGCCACTAGATGCCCGCGGTCTTCATCTCGAAGAGTTAGCTATGTTAACACATTCAAGAGATTGAAGAAGTTGTTGGGGGCTTCTTGTGAGCTGTAAAACTTGCCTGAACCTACGCTACAGTAACTAAAGACGAAATGTGTGGTAAAATCCGTGTCTCAGAGAAAGTAAGACAAATTGTTGATCACATTTAGTTTGAGAATTTGACAAGTGCACGAGTGTATGGGTGTAAAAATTCAGATTCAGGTACTGAACGAAATTTGAATTTTTTGGAGTTACCACAATTAGAATAATATATATATATTCCTCAATTAGATTTTTGTTTCTTTAAAATTCGAGTGAATTTAATTGAAAAGCGTAATAATGAAAATAGCTTTTCTCGGTCTAAGAGTTAATAAAGTTATTTTCATATCGCAGCCAGGAAAGCTTTAAGTCATGGTTCAAGTGTAATAATAGATAATTTGATACTTTTAAAAGCTATATCGTTGCGTAAAACGCAGGTTTCTAACTATTGCATGTTAAGAATACATAATATTTGATGATGATGATAATAATAATAATAATAATAATAATAATAATGTGTAGTTTATATTCATAGAGTTCCAGAACAGCATATATACCCTTTCGTAAGAGCCAGCCCTCATTACGCTGTAAGGGATCGGAAAAGCAGCAATTGATTTAACATCCGTCATTGCCTGAATACTGAGAATGTATTATAAATACTTTGTATAAGGTGTCCCATAATGAAAAAATTCTTTCAGTAATAAAACATTCATTTAAAAAGTTCTAATTTTATTAAATCAATATGAATCACAAACACTGTCATTAAACATTAAACAAAACATCAAGCAAATGTCACTGCTTCGTTGGAACACCTTCACTCTGTTGGCAAAGTTTTCAAAGATTTTAGAGCAAAATTCCCACTTAATTTCTGCCTTCATTTAAGGGATGGTTCGTGTATTGTCCACATAAATACAAGATTAAAATTAGCTACAAACTGGTTCATTGTTGAGAACGTCGACGAGTCGACTTCATTGGGCTAGTAGCAACGCTCTGTCCGGCTCAACATTCTCTACCGATAGACAGGAACGAGGACGTGCAAGTGATTTCATGTTCTCTGTCTATCCTATGTCCTCAATTTCCTTACCAGTCTCTGCAAAGCATTGTTAATACGTTAGGCGCATTTCGTCTACCAAAACTTACACGAAGTCATTGCACGGTCGATGCATAACATTCACCGTAATTAATTTCAGAATCTGGACATGATGATCATTCGTGTGTCGCTCCATTTTAGCTGATAACAATACACACAAATGACAATCGTTAATCCCAATACAAACAAATGACAGTATGTTAAATTTTAGGTCCGGCAACCTAACAAACGGACAGAGGCACTCAGTTTAAAACTTGCGTTCATTATGGGACATCTTGCATTTTTTCTTTCAAAACGGTTCTGTTTGTTTCACTGACTGTCATTGCATAAATGCTTTACCCATGTGAACTGGCACTAAATTCAGCAGGTCACTTACGGCTAAGAGAAATTGGGTTTAATGTAAGGTTGATTTTTTTTAATGGTGTTCAACGCCCGTTTTTATTGCTGAGGCACCACAGGAGATCTTTAATGTAGGTAAACAAATAGAGAAGTAGGAGATTGTGTATTAATAATGAGGATCGATTAGATATTAGTTTTGTAGCTTGTTGGGTAATTACAGAGAAAATTGAAGGAAATACTTGCCGGGCAGAATATGTCCTAATTGCTCGCCCAGGGTTTGGTCTCGGCCAAGGCAGAACCCCTTTCACTCACGGGCCTCCTCTCTGCCTGTCCTTGAACTTCCCAGTGTTCACCAGTTCGCGAAGATTGAATTTTTTATTTGTTTTTATTTAAGGACGCTCATTAACATCTCAGATCATCAGCGTCCCATTCTATTTAGGGCGTGAAACGGCAGACAAACTTTGCTCAGAGGCCTCTTTTTTCAGGCTTGAGGTTCTTTTTTGTGCCGTAAATGTACGACACGGGACCCACGGTTTTACTTCCCTTCCGAAGGAAGCCATACTTAGGATTTTTACGCCCGAAAAAATCCATCGATCCTGGCCCGGTTAGAACCTGCGACCTTGGGTTTAGAAGGCAAGTATGGTTACCACTACACCACCAGGACCGAAGTTCGCGAAGATGGGAAGACAACTCACTTTAGAGCAATGCATTTTTTCTGTGTAAATGTTATCCTAAATAGGAATCAGCTCATCGGTTCGTGGGGAATTTATTTGCAAGTTTCCTGAGTAATTGACTCCTTTCAAAGCTGAAATTCACAATCTTGTGAATAAATTTAATAGTACTGGTTTAGTGCAAAACAAGCCGCGAAGTCATACAGTTTTAACAGAAGACAAATTAGATGGAATTGACACAAGTTGGGGTATGATAGTCTTCTGCACATACAGCAACAAAACTATTAAAACTCAAACCTTATAAGTATACTTATGTCCATTGTCTACGACGTGGTGATCCTGTAGCATGTGTGTGTTGTTGTGAGTGGTTTCTTTCATCAGTGACTGAAGGGTTAATCGACCCACAGCTATTTTTTTTTTCAGACAAGGCGTGGTTCCACCAAAATGGTAGTGTGAGCCTCACAACACGGCTATTAGTGTTCTGAAAATATAAATTGTATTCAAGAAGCCCTCTTCAAAATAGGAAAATCATACATTGGAGGAGCCCTTGGGTAAAATTAGGAAAGTGTGGTTATCGCTGGTGTATGGCCCTCTCGCTTCCTAGATCTAACAGTCTGTGCTTTTTATTTGTGGAGTAGCTTGGAGAACAAACTGTACAAAACAAGGCCTCTCGTATAGGAAGAACCCAAGGAAAACATACGAAATGAAATCAGAGGCATTATAGTGATCGAATAAATCTGAATGTATTTACTTTGTACAATGTCTGTTTAGCTGAATGAGGATATTTCCAGCATTTGCTATAAGGTAAGATTTTTAGATTTTTTTAAGAAGCGAAGGCACAGTACAAGTGCGGTCGGTTGTGACATTTCCAGCTGCCAAGATACAAAACCTGTGCAATCGGTAAGGTCATATTCTGGAAGACCTCTACACAAAGTCTAATTATGTTCTTTCCTAAAACTCCTGCAAGCTGCAACTAGTATGATATTTGTTCATTAAAGTACGAGAGTGTAGAACTTGTCAAAATGTTTGACGATTCTGAAACGCATATACGCCATGCTTCGGAACACTAGTAATTTAAGTATGTAATTAATATTAATTACAATACGCATTTGATGTACTCAAAAAGAACGAGTTCAACTACAATAAAGGAAATGATTGTAATTTTTACCGATATAAGAAATGGAAACAACGAACTTCAACATAAAGTGGTATTTCGAGAGAAGAAGCAAGAAAATAAATAAATAACAAAAACGAAAAGAAAACTAAAAGTATTAAAGAAGTTGGAAACCGGAAAGAAAAGAGCAAGAGTGATAACTTTTCTTTATTTTTTTATCCTTTTACAGAGAAAGACATTCCTATTACGGGATGTCAGCAACTCGTGAAGTTGGGAGCACTGGGCCAGAAATTGCTGGCGGGGGCAGGTCACTGTTAATGCTGTGCATCTGACGTTGATTAAGTTGAAGGCAGCTGGACCACGCCGATCTCTAGATCATAGCACCACATGTTGCTTTCCAAGTTGTATTTTTCCCCTCTCGTATCCAGAGGTGGAGAGGTAAATTTTTCTTTCTAAGAGAATTTCGCTACTACATGGAAAAGACAAATATTTGGCCACCATCCAACTCTACAACAAACAGAAGCTCTGCGTAGGGGAATCCTGAATAGAAAATTTAAAACAAAAGATGAGAAAAGTTTGGCAGGTTTCCATTCACTGCAGGCCTGGTTATTGGTTATGAATATAAAACAAGTGTGGACAAGTCTCCGGTCCTGTGCTTTTGACAGTGTACGGAACACAGTTTTCTGTGCTATGCCAAATACCGCTCCAAAAGCACCAGAGAGCCCAAGCCTTAACAATGTACTTTATTACATATATTTCCATTATTTTAAATAACGGTTAAGAGACACTGGAATCATTTAATTCCTCGTTTTCATAAGCAAAATTCTTTTAGATACTTTTTCTCCTCAGTTCAGAGAAAATCCTGTTCAACACTACTCTAGTCTTTTTTGTTGCATTAATATTTTGATTATTTATAGTATATAAAACACATTTGAAATGTTTTTCTTAAAAAAAAATTAAAGTCATTACATAGATATTTGGAACATCTCTCTTTAAAGTAAAGTTTAAGAAAATTGCTGCGAGATCAGCTTTCAGTCTTTACTAACGATTCTTGCCATTGTATTTTATTTATTTCCGTTCAGGTCATTTCGTCAGGAATCAAAAATACGCCTCCTCTTTAAGTATAACTCTAAAACATGAATACTGGGTTAAAGAGAAGTATATGCATATAAAGAAAGATAGATTGGTAGAAGTAAAATTACAAGTTTTTCTCAGATTTGGTGCATTGTAAAAATAAGAAATGTGTAAATAAATATATGATCAAAATTGGTTAAATGTGTAATTAAGTAGCTATGTATAACATTAAATATTAAATTATTTACTAATGAGAAGCTTATATAAAAACAATAATATTTCCAAATACTTATTTAAATTACAGCTAGCCAAGCTGAGAAAGTCGTGATTTAAAATCTAAAAATAATCAGTAACAAGTAATAATTTCTAAAATAAATATCAAATTTTAATTAATTTGGAAAGCGGAACGAATCCGTAATAATGTTAATGTTCAATTGGAATGGGATGCACTATTAATTATATAATATTTTAGCAAATAATTTGGTCCACGCACAGATTGCGTTGATGTTAATAAATGGATAACAAAATAAATAAACGATGTAGTAACCAAAATATTCTCAATAGACTGCATTTATTATTTTGGAGCGACACCACTAACACAGGCTGCATAGAATCCCTAAAAAACATTTCAAAGCCAAGTTTTCAAAATAATTCCGTACCTTGTACTACGTTTATTTGCATAAAGATATACTATAGTGTTGGTTAAGAGAAATAGTTTAGGTAGAATAGTTGTCAATAAAGAATAATTTTTATAATTTTTAAATGAAATCAACGATAGAGCTTTATCTATGTGTATTCATGATATTGGATTACATTAAAAGCCCTTTAATTAGTCTTTGCTCAAGATGTTTTGTTCTTGTTCATCTAGGCATAAACTGAAATTTATCACGTTTCTTCAAGGAGAAACATTTCAGTAAAAGTGTGACGTACGGGATATCACAAGCTCCGCCTGTACCCTGTGAATCTTTTCCTTGCTATCGCTAAAACAATATTCAAATGCACTCAACAGAGAAATGGAAGCAATTCTTTTATTAGGCATATAATAAAACAAATTTGAAAAAAGCGTTTATTTTCTCCAACTCAAAGCTTTAATATATATGCAGAGTCACGACACGTCTAATATCAACAATTGCCAAAATCTAATAGAGCATTTAAAAAAATCTGCTTACATTGCGGTGGATCTCAACAGTCAAATAAATTCAGAGGAATAAAAGCGCTGACAAACTAACAGTAAAGCGTACCAAAATCACACAAACTCATATAAAATAAGATCCATAACACAACATAAAACTATACAAGGTAGAACAACTATTTCTAATCCTATATAAACTTGGACTAGCTATATAATTGTTCAAAAAACCTTGTAATCAGCAAATCAACATTTTGCACTGCATCATAGGAACGCTGTTTTATGATGTCACCTAGGACTACGTCTTTACAGTGTCAGAATTCACCACAACTTTCTGCGTGTATTGGTGTCAACAAGAAGTTGTATGATGATCTCTCACTCACCAGTAAATCAGAATGCGAGGCTGGAAGGCTAAGACAAGACAAATAATGGTTTAACCTGTTTATGTTTATTCCTATTTACAATTCATCTATAAACATTCTTTCTGTCATTTTCTTTAGATATATAATAATAACTAACGCTATGTTTATAATGACTAGGATCGTAAAAGTTCCCACAGGGATGTTCATATCAATAATTATGCCTGTTATTGAAATAAATATTATCTTTGACTTTATTTTATCATCAGGTATAAAACTTGTACGCTCAATCGATGTTTTCCGTCTCGGCTAGTGAGCTTAACGCGGCCGGCTGCGATCCTATCTTCACTCCGCTTCTACCTTTAGTCATTCCCTTGAACTTCGCTGTCCCTGTTGGTGTAACAGTACCATATGTTCATTCACATTTAAATGTAATGGTTAAATTACCAAAAACTAAAGGTTTAACAGAGGAAAAACTATGACAGACCAGACCTTGAACGTTCTTCAATAAAAGAACTCCAAAAATTAGCACAATTAGGGGTATCAGTAGATGAAGGAAAATATTACCAATGAAATCAGAAACATTCGAGGCGAACTAAATCATTAAAATGTGATTTCCCGATTCAATGCCTGCTTACAAAAGAGAGATTGGTAACTCCAGCATCTTCTGTAAGGTAAAACTATATAGATGCTTTAGGAAGCGGAATTGAAAGTAGTCGGTCCTGGTGGTGTAGTGGTTACCATACTTGTCTCCTAAGCCCAAGATCGCGGGTTCGAAGTATGGCTTCCTCCGGAAGGGAAGTAAAGCCGTGGGTCCCGTGTCGTACTTTTACGGCACGAAAAAGAACCTCAAGCCTGAAAGAGAGGCCTCTGAGCAAAATTTGTCGGCCGTTTCACGCTCTGAGTTGAATGGGACGCTGATGACCTAAGATGTTAAAGAGCGTCCATAAATAAATAAAAAAAAAAAATTGAAAGTACGGGCGCCGGCGGCTTGGCTCGCTTCAGCCAAAATGTAAAATACCTCATGATCATGCAGCGTTTAGAAGTACTAAAGCCTGGTGTAATATGTTCACTATTATAAATATAATTTATCACTGCTTGTAGATAACACTTTAACTTATATTCTAGCAACTTCTTGAGTTGTTTGCGATACTTAAATGTTAAAATAAACATGAAATTATTAGTGCAAAAATGCACTATTGTTTATTACGTTGACATTGTAAACGTAAATAACAATAAGTTTATGGAATTACGAAATCATTGAAATTGTTTGATATATAAAACATTTTGTAATAGATTAATTGTATGCTGGACATTATAAATGGAATAAAAAACATAAAACATTTTCTGTGATAATGGTGCCTTGCCTTGGAATTAATATCCCTTTTTCATATTTATATGAAGTCTTATGAAATGGAATAGATCAAAACTGTAGATATTTTATATTCAACAACCCCTATTTGCTCCTCTGATGACTCCAGATGATTGTTATATGTTTAATAACAACTTAGTATAAAAACCTAGAAGATGAATCGAATAAAGAAGATAATGAATTATTAGAAGAGCTATAAAGAGAAAGGCTTTTCAATTTTCCTTGTATTGAAAAGAGATTTCGTTGAGATTCTTTGTTTGGTGTGTTATATAACAATATATTATTTGAAATTAATAAAAAAACTACAAAATTTGCTTCAGTTACGTATTTAAATTTTATATTTTTTCAAATTCATATAATATAAACAATATTTTTTTCGGATTTGGTTTCTTTTTCAATACTTTCAATGCTGGGAAAATTAAGTTCCTGAGTTCATTTAGCCTAATAATCACCCGTCTTCCATCATTTGTTCGCAGTGCATCATAAGTTACAAACATTCTTCAATGAGCAACAAAGTAACTTTGCAGAGATGATTATCCTATAAATATTCTATTACTAGTCATATGCAGTTTGTAACGCTTAAGCTCAGCGTCAAATTGATATCGGAGAAGTTTGTCACTACAGAACTGAGCGAAAGATCGATTGCCACTCGCCGAGTATGAAAAATACATACATAGGCAAGGGACAAAAACATTTGGAAGCAGGTTATCCAAATATGTCCTCAAGCTGCAAATGGAAATACATGAAGCGTAAGCTAGGAGGGGAGTGATACTGGATGACTGGTTCTAATTTGGCCCATGGCTGCTTCCGAAAGGGGAGAGACATGGAATATGGTTTGCGGGTTTTGGAAGAGAGTGGAAAGGAGTAGAAGGAGGGGAAAGTTTGGGAAACACACACGTGCTCTTATACATGCAAAGGTTCTGTGGTTCATCAATATATCAAATCTCCTGAGCATGCTCTGACAAGCTTTACAGCAGAACGGCACAGCGTCCTCTCAAGCCTAACTTGTGTATTAAGACTGAAAGTACGCGGCAAGCCTTTTCTTATTTCCTATTGCGTTTATCGTTCTTTAATCTCATACAAGAAATATTGAAAAAAATTAAATGTTTAACCTTTGATCTATAAAATAGTAGTATCGTTCACCAAATATTAAATTATTTATTAAGTTGCATTGGTCTACGATATTTATTTAAAGGAATAAAATAAAATTTTCTGGTCGTATTCTTTGCTCTAAAAGCAAATATGGCCTTGAAAAATTTTCACTATCTACTTTTTTTTTTTTTTTTAAATTTTAGCAAACTAGACAAATAAGTAAATTCCTTGCTTATGTAATGAAATGTTTTTACTTGCAAGATGGCTATATGGAACTTTAACTGTATGCCCTGACAGGGCATTTTAATGAAATCGTTACTGCTCAAAGTGGAACAATTAATTGCTGAACTGCTGGGAGCTGGAGAGATGGCTAGCGACGTATACGGGGAAAGAGGTATGTCTTCTATTCAAATACTGCCATGAGTGGCCGAGGTCGTTAAGGCGCGGACTAGTGAGCGCTTGTGCCTTCCTTAAAAAAATCCTATCCCAATACATAATTTCATCTCATGTATTATGAGTATTCACCATTTGTGGCGTCTCAGTAGTAAAAATGGGTATTAAACACTATTAAAAATTATATTCAAATATTTTTAAGATTCGGTACATTCTTATTACATTAACTAAAGCTGAATATTACTCACAGTTGCGTTGTCAGCACATTCCTCTGACTAGCCATCTCTCCAGCTCCCAGCAGTATTTACCCTTTTTTAATTTTTCTACGATAATGTTTAGACGTTTCGTTATCAGGCCTCTGTGTTTTTCAAAATCAAAAACATTAAAATCTGCATATTTATTCGCATTTCGTAAGTGGGCATTATACGGTGTCACTCAAAAGTATTTTTAATTATACTTTTTCCATTAGCAGAACTGCTTACCTGCAAGGAGAAACAAAAAGTTAGCTGGTGTTTCTGACAAACACCAATACACGTTGTATTGGATATTCGTGTTGAATGACGGTAGGTTTTACTGTTATAATAAATTTCCATTTAGTCTTTGCCTATCCTCAACTTCGATTTATTCCTTAATATGACTAAATGAACATTTTGAAAACTAAGAGTTGTGGCATAATTGCAAATATTATATGTAGAATTTTTCAAAGGTAATGTCTGAAACCACTATTCCAATGTAAGCAAAGAAAGCTAATAAAGTATATTTGCAGTTATCAAAGAAAGGTTAAAATAATTTGCTTAGGTTATTTTAAGTACATATCAACCAAAATTAAATGTTATATTAAATGTCTTACCATTTCAGTAATACCTAATAATATTCTCAATCAGGAATATATAGTTATATATATTTGCTTTATTTCAATTCTGACAGGTTTACACTATTTGTTGTTTTACCAATTTCAATCATTTATATTTCTCTGGGTCTATTATATAATATCGAGCATTTTATTGTATTTAGAAACTTTCTTTTGTCCACTGTTAATGTCCTTCCGTTAATGACAACAGTAAGCCTGGGAGAGTAAATTTTGTTCTTGTAACATATTGTCACAGTCCGGGAGAATGCCCAGTTAATTCCTAATTTTTCCTACAGCCAACTAAGCGAAGGGCTGGACACTAGGAAAGTACTGCAATCCTGATTTTACAACATGGATTCCTATTACAGAGAATTTAAAATTAAGGAAATTATATAATGAACTGATACTTTCGTCCATATTATTGCAGCTTTTTAAAAAGAATTATCTATGATATTACAATAAGAATACGCTATTGTCCGGGGAAGCTGATAAAGAGAGCATAGACCTTCCTCCATTCCCACAACTCTTGGCGAACTGTGTCAAGTTCAAGACTTGCCAGTAAAGACTGACGAAGCATTGGCTGCAGTCATTCCTCGTTTCACGAACGCCAGCGGAGAAAACCGAGTCTAATTACCAAGAAAAGTGGCCAGCGGAGAAAGCCGATGCCACCGAGGCAATCCCAAGAGAAGTGGTAGTGAGAGTTCAACAACAAAAGAAGGTAGATAGAAGAGTCTTAACCCACAGAAACAAGCAATCGCACGCCAAGAAATATACTTTGTAGGAAGCAGGATAATAGTTATTCACATGCAGTAAACAGCAAGATGGAATGGGAAGCTGTAATGTAGCAATCCCAACACGTAGGGGAAAAAATAATGACCGGGAAAATGCATGCGCTTTTAACTGTAACAGTAGTTTGCATGTATTCCGACCTGTGTAATTGAGATATTTGTTAATTTGAAGTATCGTAATGACTTCTTTTCCATCTTGCAGCAAAGAGCAGTTAATACTTAAGAGTTTGAATCTTATGAGTGCTATAAATGAACCAGATTAATATTTATGTGATATCTACTCTTCCTACGGTCCGAAATAGTAGTATAAAACTAAAAGAGAAGCAAATATTAATGAAATATCATTTAAATACAGAATGGAAAGAAATGTAATATGATAGAATAAGTGTTTGATGTTCATAAAAAAGCATTTGTGTTCCATTGTATGGAATTGGAAAGGCTTACAAAAAGAATGTGCTTTGAAGAAAACTAGAGTTAGTTCGAAAGATCAATAGAAAAAGTACAACAATCAACAATGTAAAATTCTTGAAAAATATAAGGGATACAATAGTCTTCCTCATAAATATGAAACTGAAATAAATGATAAGAAATTAATTAATCATTACCAAATAATATACATCTATAGCTGTAATGTTATTGCTAATTCAGATATTATAATTGCAAGTGTATATGTGTTCCCTATAGTCTGAGGGCAGTAACAAAATTGGTTATAGGAAAATGTGTTGTCTTCTTGAATATCTGCAACCAGAGGGGCTGATGGGCTAACCTGAATTGAGGACAGAAAAGCTTGTTCTTTTGTTTTGTAAACAAATACACCCTCGCATACTTCCTGATGGGATGGAGGCCGTATCCTTGACCAACGAAGTCAGTGTTTCAGTACTTATCAAGGGAGAATTCGGATTTTCTTCTTAGGGAGAGAGTCCAGTGTTCAACTCTGCTAAGTTTCCCGCGAGAGAGTGTAGCGTGAGTTTACTAGTTCAACATCAGTGAGTTAAGTAAATAATCATATCAGTAATCCGAGTGTAAGTTTGTGAAGTTTAAAACTTTTGAGTTAATATCGAACTGTGCCTCAGAAAAAGTGACGCGGCCAAAACGTCGCTGGTGACGTCATAATGCAATTTTAATGGTTATGCAATAGTGACATACACGCGTACCAAATTCCCCAGAGAGTAACGATGCACTATAACACAATAGACCTGAAACAATAAAGTGCAATTCATCACGAAATACAACTGATCTATTCATTCCCTCATCAACGTCCTGGTAATATCTCTTTCCCTGCTATCCACGAATAACAAAAATTCCAGCAAGAGTCGGAGCAATAGTAAGACAGCGGGTAATTATCGGCGAGGAAGAAGAAGACAACATCTCTGAGATAAGACCACCTGTCAAGTGACCAATCCTCAATATTTAAGCATTCTAAAATATACCGCTGCAAATAACAAGCTTAGTTTTTACGAGCGGATAAATAAAGGGTCAAAGTCCAAGGTATTTAGCCCTTTTATTTCACAAACAATTTGTATTGTTTTATTTTAAATGTTTGATAGAGACAAAGTTGCTAGTATTATTTTATAAAAATAAGTTTAGTGAAGATTTTGTGATTGTTTAACTGAATATTATTACATTATTAATATAAAAAAGATTTATTGTAACTTTAATCCATAAATTGCGGTCCTGAAAAATTGTAGAATGTGGACATCCCTTCATTCTTCTTACTCTTCAATTGTCGGCTTACATTTATAACAACTTGCAACTCTTCTTCCTTTTCTCGGCGCGACAGCCCAAGCTGGACCTAGACCTACTGCAGCGACCGCTGCGTTTTCTACCTCCTTCATCATTCATCAGCAGAGGACAGTATTGCAGAGGGCCATAAGATCAGCACGCTGACATTCTGCTGGACTCCATCATGCGACTTTCGAGATCGAGGACGCCATCTCTCAAACAATTAGCTCTCCAATTGTCCTAACGAAGTTGGGTGAACATAACTTAAACGTTCAAAGCAGGTACCAGGGATCGAACCCCGAACCTCCGGGGGGGTTACATCGGTTTAGCATGGGGCTCCGGGGGAAAATTTCAGAATACTAAATGAAACAATGGTATCATTTTTAGATTTTAAAGATAAATATTAATAAGGGAACTCATTTTATTAAATGCTCAAAATAAGCTCAATGAACGTCTAAACATTTAGAAATTCTTTTTCGGAGATTTGCTCTAACATTTTCTCCCCTGTGACCGTACATAAAGATCGTATGAATGAATGATGTTTAACGCCCGTTTTTACTACTGTGGCACCACAGGCGATGGACACTGATGATACGTGAGATGAAATGATATATTGGGAAAGGATTTATTTTTAAGGAAGGAATCGTTCCAGGCCTAAGTTTAGGGTATCTCTCCGGCATTTGCCATTTATGAGGACTGAGTAAAACCTGGAAAAAACCTCAGTCAGGGAGGACGATCCTGGCGGTATTCGAACCCCAGACCTCCCGCTCACGAGTCAGCATCTTAACGACCTCGGCCACCCGTGGCGGTATAAAGATTGTGTATACATGCTACCGCTACGTGCAGACCTACTTGAGTTGAGACGGAAGATTATTGCACAAGTTGAATCACCAGACGTGCCAGACGTGCTAATGCCAGTGTGGCAAGAAATAGACTACTAATAGATTTACGCCATGTCACAAATAAATCCCAAATTGAATAGTTGTAATTTTTGTTATGGTACCTTCCATAGATATTCATCAATTTAAGTTATGATTCAAAATTATATTGTATATCATAGAGAAAAAATATAGGTTTGAAACTTTGAAATATATCTCATGTATTCTAATTAGTAATGTAGATAACATGTAAGTAAATATGTATAACACGTTATATTGTTAACATGCGCCTGTATATCAATAAAAGAGAAAGTCTTTGGTGTTTTTTTCAGTTATGGTAGCTTGGAAAGCCAACAAAGGAACACAACTCTTTACAATAGGAAAAAGCCGAGTGTGCAACCTCTTTTTAAAAGGACTACCGTTGTATAGTTAATAAACTGAACGACTTTTAAATCTGTTTGGGACTTTGACCCCGATAGGCCGTTGTATTGTTAGCCTTTAAACTAGCTATTGGCAACAAAATGTTCTAAACTTTCACAAAATAGCCAATGGCACGTGTGACAGGTGAACTTAAGCCAGCCAATGGAAAATATATGCTTGAACTTTAAAAAATAGCCGCGAAACTTGCGAGTGCCTTTGTGGCCCCCTTTGGTGTCGTTAAGTTAACGATTATTTTATTTGAATTTAATATATAAGAAAGCGTTTGCTCCGCTGAGACAATCATTTCTCACAAGCAATTATTAGTGCTAAATGCGACGAGAAGCAGTTTGCACACTTATTGATCAGTAAACAGCTCATAGTACTCATTATAAGATCGACGTTGCTTAGGCACGCAGTTCACAGAATCAGCGCAGACGCAGATAACACGTTTTGCTTCGGACGCAGGCATGCAGTTCTGGTACATCAGTTAGGCAATTTTAAATTTGATACTCAGGTGAGAAGCAGTTATCAGTTACGTAGTTCCGATACACCAGTTAAGCAGTTTTCAGTTTCACACGCCGCGGCACTCATGTGTAAGTTTCAACTCAGCAGTTAAGTTGTATTGGCCAAGCTAAGTCTAACGTACGCAAAACACCAGAGGACGCGAAAGATTTTGAACATAATAAAGTACCAATAGGTACTATGTCGCATCGCGTGCTTATTTCTACTAATGAACTCCTCTCCCAGTTCTGTTAAGTACGAATCAACAAAACAGCAGAATTCAACCTGAGAAATTGTTGTTGAAGCGTGGGTAACAACATCGAAGCGATCATTCATCCTTTTACCAAACCGCTTCAAATTTGGCATCCCAACGCGAGGCCCGACCACAAACCGCTTCAAAATTTGCATCACAAAGTGAGGCCCGATAACAAACCGCTTCAAGATTGTACCCAATCAGGGCACTTAGCCGGAGCCTACACCAAACCGCTTCATAATATATTGCGGCATTTGTTATTTGATAATTCACATGTGCGTCTTGGGAAGTGTGGCTGGCACCATATTTTTTTCATACATTTATAGGAATATTTTCCAACAGTGTAGGTAATTGTTTCCTGATAAAAAAAAAACAGCAAGCTTACTTGCGACTGTGCCTTCAAAAAAAATAATAAAAAAACTCTATGTTAAAATTACAAGAATGCCATAAAAAACTTTTAATGACTAGCTACCGCCTGTGGTACCTCAGTAGTAAAAACGAGCGTTAAAACCATTTAAAAAAATGACTAGTAAAGCTGAATGACATAGTTCTCATTCAATTAAGCATGCTATGTTTGTTAGCCTTCCCAGTGCTAGAAAAAGTTGACTCATCAGAAAATAACACGTTGGTTAATAACGAATCGCTATGTGCAACAGACATCATGTAGCAGGCATTGACTAAACACTCGCGGAGTTGGTAATCTGCTGTGAGTTCCTGATAAGATAAACATGGTTCAATGTCCAATGCATTTGGCCAATTCATGTACATTTATCTGTGGATTTCCATTCTCAGCTGCAGGAACAAACGTTTTCATCGTTCACGTTTATCTTCGTCTTCAGTCAATTTCTATTATTCACATTGTGTATTTAGGTATTCGTGTTTCCTGCCGTTTGAATTTCATATGTGACATTTAAATTCCATATCGCTCACTGAATACTTAAAAACAACCCGATAATTTCCCATGCATTCACTCAATATTAACAGCATTTTAAGCCCTTCATCAAACCGCTGCATGCTTCTGAATCTATGAGGACTAAACAGCATTGTCAAACCTTTTGTAAGATTTAGCTGGCTTTGAAATGACAGTTAACAGATGTTTAGTATTTATTATTTTTTCTTTCTAATTATTTCTTTTCGGACATACAACTTGTATTAAAAGCTATTTCATGCACACTATACTTTCTCAATATTTGACTTTAGAAAATAAATATTTTAAAAATATTTTAAACGGTCCAAATTGTCTAGTTACCTCCCCCCCCCTGGGAGCCTCATAAAGGACCTCCGTTTGTCCATTAAGACCTCTTTCTGCAATACGTTTAGGAAATGTCAGCATTTGGTTTAGTTGGCCATTTATGAGATATTGACTTATAAAACTTTATAGGCCATACTGTAGTATAGTCTGATATCCTCAGTAAAACCGGTAGGAATGGGAACCTCAATGAAATTATGCCGCAGCATTCCTTCATGACATTTTCGTGGTGCTTTTGAAATAAGCTCTTCTAGCTATTCGTGACACCTGTTGACCAACACGTCACGCACCTAGTACAAAATGATTCCTAACAGATGTGTTGGCACAGTGCGGGACAAGCCTTGATGGCCTTTGTTTTCCTATAGTTGAAATTACATCACCTAGGTGCTTATTTATGTTATTTTATGTGCTACGTGTGAGGAGTGCATTGCATTAGGGTTCCTTTAGGAAAACAGCTTTGTCACGTCTCTGCAATTTGTTTCAGTACATGTTTAGTACTGACAAAGATTTGGTGTGAAATTGAGAGTGAGCCATGTATTCATTTATTCTTTATTTATTAATTAAGACACTCTCAAACATTCTTAATAATATGAGAAACAGAAAATATTCACAGTTTATGCTCAGTCTTTGATGTACGATGCTTGAGAGTTACCAGCTATTTCGAACTAGTGTTTCGTTGTTTACACAAAAGCGATAATACTTCTCTACGAACTCGATGGGATGGGACGAGGCTATTAAGGCTTGTCCCGCACTTTACAGAGGGGTGCAGTGCATTGACTAGTGAGATGTTTACCAATTCATTTCTTCATGAATATTTGTCATCTGAAGATTTAAAGCGGTCATAGTGACGGAGAGTAAACAGCAGTTAGAGCGTGTTCAGGGATATGTCCCCATACAAAAGAAAGACAGCAGGCTCAAATAGGTTCGGTGGGGGGGGGGGTTACTTAGATGTCTGTGGGAGTGAAGAAACAAGTGGCCTCGTATGGCTCAGATTAGTCGATTGGAAAGGAAATAAATTTATATTTCATGGCAGAAAGCCTGAAGGTATGTCCGGGCAGAATGCAGAAAAATATATATTTTAAGAAATGAGTAACGAACAAGAGGAGAAGGCTCGCTTAATCTCGCAAGTGTTGGAGCTCCAGAACACGCTGGATGATTTGTCACAACGAGTGGACAGTGTCAAGGAGGAGAACTTGAAGCTGCGTTCAGAGAATCAAGTATTGGGCCAATACATAGAGAATTTAATGTCTGCTTCTAGTGTTTTCCAGTCAACTTCTCCCAAAACCAAGAAGAAGTGAATATTATTCTTACGTAATGCACTTTGCTTTCTTTGATACTGTAGGCCTGCAGGAGCTGCTACATTAATCGTTGGATAAAATCCAGAAAAGTGTGTTTAAAATTCTTTAGCACCTAGAGATTTACCTACAATAGTTTTGAAACAAAATAATTTATTTATAATAAATGTTCAGTGAATGAATGTCACCGAAGACATAATTTGCATTTACAATTGCCAGAACACAAGAGACAGCCATAATTTTGAGCTTTGAAGTTTTTGCAATGTTGATATGTATTTTAATACAGTACTTTGGTTTTTCATATGTACCAGCTATTCCATGTTAAGCTTATCTTGCTTCTTGACTACACTTAAGAGTTTTGCAAGATTATATGCATCTGTAGAGTTCAATAAAAAGCCAGTTAGTTATTTCTGGAAGCTGATATGCTGTGCTTCAATTTTTATCAGTTGTTCTTGTCATGAATTTTGCCAAAGTATTGTTTTCTTTATGTTATTTTATAATGTATATGTATATATAATGAGGCATGTTAACATTATTACTATTAATAAACTATTACAATTGCTGAGAAAAAAAATATTTAATTTATATATAGATGACATTGTCAGAGAATGGCAGAATAATTTAAATGTACATTTTAAAATAAACAATACAATTTTAGATGTAATGTTATTTGCAGACGATCTAGTTTTAATAAGTGGCTCAGAATTAAATATGCGAAAAGCTCTATTTCAACTAAATAAAATAAGCCAAAGATATAAAATAAAAATATCGCCAAATAAAAGCAAAGTAATGACTTTTAGAGGACCAGAAACAATAAGAGCAAAAATAATAATACAAGAGACAATATTAGAACAAATAAACTGTTTCAATTATCTAGGCTGCAGCGTCTCATACACAAAAAATGATGATATAATAAACAAAATAAATAAATTTAACCAAATATGCGGCACCATCAAACAAAACTTAAAATCCACGAGGAAAGAGACAAAAATAAAATTTTATAAAGTGATGGCTGTTCCAGTTTTAACATATGGGTCTGAATGTTGGACAATGACCAAACAAATAGAGAAAAGACTAGAATCAGCAGAGATGCGCTTCTTAAGACATGTAGCAGGATATACATTAAAAGACAGGAGAAGAAGTGTAGATATACGAGAAGAACTAAGAATCTTTAATCTAATAGAAAGAATTAAAGAAAATCAAAAGAACTGGAAACAACATGTGGAGAGGATGGAGGAAAACCGCTATAGTAAACTGGTTTTAAGATATACACCAAAAGGCCAAAGAAATGTTGGCCGACCTAAAAGAAGATGGACAGAGCAGTTCTAAATTGTGAGACCGGAACAAGCCAATAAAGGCTTAAACCGTGATTGATGATGATGATGATGATGATGATGATGAAATGAGTATTTAGCATCACAATTTCTGAATTCCAAGATGGAAGTGTCGGTAATGAGAGTTGCTCACTCAAATCCGGAATATTTCTGCCAAAGACCCGACAAAACAGGCTAATGGGCTATAGAGAACAGAAAGAAATGGAGGGGGGATGAGTAATGAGAAGGGGGCTCAGGGGTAAGGTTTCTACATTTATATGCACATGAAACTATTTACATTAAATTGGTGATGTAAGTATATAGGTGTTATTTATTAATTCTATGAAGGTAATCATATTAAATATTATAGTTCTTGGATATAATATCTTTTGTTTGTTAAACGGACAGTATTAGCGTGAACGGTCTTTAAGACCCTTGCAACAGTTATAATTATTTGTAAACTGATAAACCTGCTGTAATAAAAGTCATTACTAATTACTGCTACTCGTCAACACACCATGGAGTTATGAAAATCGTGTGATGACAGATGGGAAAACTACCGAGGCACCAAAAATATGTATACACACTTTCACAGTAGATATCTATTTAATACATGTCAAAGTTGAACAGTAATGTGTAGTATGATGTTCTGTAAATAGATGTGACTCACATACATTATAATAGCCTTGCTACGTGACAGGTAAATCAACAATGAACAAATGAAGTCAAGCTTATCGTATGATGTTCTGTAAATGTGACTCACATTACGTTATGCTAGCGCTGCTACAACAAAATGGAGCTAAATTAACGTTTAAACAGAAGAAAACAATTTTGAAGTGGTATGGAAAATCGAAAATGAGTAATCGATTAACAAGTCCGTCTTACCCGCCATTCATACACTCTATGGAAATGAGGAATTTTACTTCTAACAGGATGATGCACCACCACATTGCTACTGAGATTTACGTGCGCACTTAATGATAATCTTCCAAGGCACTGTATAGGACTAAGAGGTCCGATTGAGTTTCCACCGCGTTCTGCGGATCTAACTCCGTTGGACTTCTACCAAGGGAATCTCTTAAAGATGTTGTATACCGCAGAAAACCAGCTACACTGGCAACACTTCGGGAAGAAATTGAAACGGAGAAATCATTACATCATTTGGTAAAATGTTATTTGCAATATTCAGTTTTCTGTGTCTCCAAAAAATGATCAAATGGGCATATGGGGTTTTAAAAATGACCATATTCACTCCCCCTTAAGAGCAGGAAATGAAACTTAGCAGTAGACATCGATCTTCATGCATTTACTTATTTTTTCCGTAAAAGATAGGATGAAGAAAATCAGGATTTTCATGTTTTGCCGCCTTTAGTGCTTAAATTTTTGTAGTTTTACAGTGCATATAAATACCTAATTTTTACGCTGAGGCCTGATCATTAATGTCTTTCTTAATATAGGCATATTCATGAATAATGCACCCAAGTTATATATACCTTTTTTTCAACAAATTTTAAGTGATTAAATTTTGTCTAGATGAAAATTAGAACTCAGGCAAAGCAAATATCTTTCGTACCAGGTTAAAATGGCAAATATTTCCACAGAGAAAAACAAACCTAATTTTACTGTGCTGTTGGTATTATTCATATTCCCAAAGTGATATATCTAGTGTCACCTTCAAACTTATACTTGTAAACAAAAGAAATATTGCAAAAACCCTTTAATATTATTTATTACAAAGCAAACTATGGCAAATTAGTGATCAGTGTTAAACAGTGTACTTTGAAGTTGTTTGAATTGCGGGCCCCGCTTTGGGCGCCAATTTTGATGCGGCATTGTTGATGATTTGATTGTCTTAATTTGTTGCCTGTGCTTCAGCGACAACATCTTAGGGTATATGTTGCTGTTTTGGTGAGCTCCCGCTCAACAGGACTGAGAGAACATTAGGTTTCATAATACTAATTTTGTGTTCCTTGGAATAAACGCATCAAGTATTATGACTTTGGCCTACTTTCAATCAGGTTAAGTTTACTTCGCTACGGGGACGTCAGTTGTAATCCGGCTTTGGTTTTATCAACTTCACGTGGACGTTACCGATCACCGGCTTGCTAATTACTATATGCAAATTTCCCATGACTTACATGGTATATGAAGTGCAGATTTTCTACGCGAGCGAGCCATCAATGTATTAGCTCTCTACTTCAACGAATTCGCTTTATTTACGGACGTTCTTTAACAGTTCAGGTCATCAGCGTCCCATTCAATTCCGGGCGTGAAACGGCCGACAAATTTTGCTCAGAAGCCTCTTCTTTCAGGCTTGAGGTTATTTTCCGTTCCGTAAATGTACGACACGGTACCCACGGCTTTAATCCCCTTCCGAAGGAAGCCATACTTAGGATTTTTACGCCCGAAAAAATACATCGATCCTGGCCGGGTTTGCACCTGCGACCTTGGGTTTAGAAGGACTTCAACGAAGCAACTCATACTTAATAACCTTAAGAGACAAACAATCGTAGACCAAAGACTTGAGAAAATGCGTCCTGTACGTAATGAGACTTGAGAAATGAACTCGTACTGCTGTATGTAATGAGACTTGAGAAATGAACTCGTACTGCTGTATGTAATAAGACTTGAGAAATGAACTCGCACTGCTGTATGTAATAAGACTTGAGAAATGAACTCGTATTGCTGTATGTAATGAGACTTGAGAAATGAACTCGTACTGCTATATGTAATAAGACTTGAGAAATGAACTTGTACTCCTATATGTAATGAGACTGGAGAAATGAACTCGTACTGCTGTATATAATAAGACTTGAGAAATGAACTTGTACTGCTGTATGTAACAAGACTTGAGAAATGAACTCGTACTGCTGTATGTAATAAGACTTGAGAAATGAACTCGTACTGCTGTATGTAATAAGACTTGAGAAATGAACTGTACTCCTGTATGTAATAAGACTTGAGAAATGAAACTCGTACTGCTGTATGTAATAAGACTTGAGAAATGAACTCGTATTGCTGTATGTAATGAGACTTGAGAAATGAACTCGTACTGCTGTATGTAATAACACTTGAGAATGAACTTGTACTCCTGTAGGTAATGAGACTGGAGAAATGAACATGAGAGCAGAGTAGCCTCCTCTGTATATCACCTTTACAAAACTCCCGATCGCGTGGCTTACCAATGTCAACGGGGTTCACACACGTAAATGCACACCTTCGGCAACACTTTAAACATTCAAAATATACATAAACCATTAGCTCGCTTAAAACCAAATGATGCCATACGTGGGAGGGTCCTTAGGTGACCAAAGTTCAGATTTCAACGCCCTCGCTCGCGGCTGGGTCGTTAAAAAAAAAAAGTTGTCTCTCACTTTTCCCCTCTTGGTTACAACACTTATTTACTATTTCGGTAGCTCTTTCCTTCCTTCTAGTTTTAAGCTCTAGCAAACAGTTAACAGCAAAAAAAAAAAAAAAAAGACTTATTCAAATTATAATTTAGAATGTATTTACACTACTGATAACTATATATAACATATAACAACATGTTTATGATACATATTTGTGTTTGCCTTTTACATTATTATTTTAATGAAGGCCTGCCACAAATACTCTTTTAGATAATTCTTTTTATGTACTAATGTAAATCAGTTCATGTTCTTATTTAAAGTTTGTTTGTTAGTTTATTTTTGTAGATAACTTAGAAAGATGAAACAAATTATACGCTGTGTCATTTAGACAGTGAGCTTGTGATTTTATTTGGATAAGAATAATCTTTTCAATTTAAATTCCTTTATAAGGAATTATAAATTCCTTATATAAGGAATTATATAAAGAATTATAAATTCCTTTAATAAGCTCAAAATAAAGGACAAATTCAAATTGTATATTTGCTGTTTGAATCTAAATAACGTACTTTTAAATCCATTACACATATATTTCACCCAAAAATGGTGTACTAATAAATTACGATTTTAATTACCTAAGTTCATAACTAAGTACTTGTAGAAGCTAAAAGTATTTACACTTTATTTGTAATCCTTATTTTCAGTTTTATGGCGCATATATCTTACATTTTGGAATTATTTTACAAGTCAAATCACTGTTTTTAATGCCCAAAATTCTGCTCTCTACCTAACAGTAACATCTGGTTACCTTAAAAAATAGACTGCAATACTGTTACAATATGGAACTTTCTCCTTGCTGTTTTTGATACTTGCTGTACTTTAAATTAAGTTCTATTTTTATTGAAAAAAGAAATGTTTCTGTAGCTGATATAACATGTTTATTTTTATAATTGTGACAAACTTTAATTCGTTTTTAACCTTGGGTACTCGGAATTTAGTGCATATTTTTGCAGAGCAAGAGAACTGACCCAGTGCTGCAACCTAAACAATCTGATGTTTTTATTAATGTTTTCTAGACTATCTTTAGAAAAGTGGCAAATCATTTGGAAAATTGATATAAAAAGAGAGAAAAATGTTTCAAGACGAAACAATATTACAGAAAATATGTGGATAGAAAGCATTTCGAGAAGAAAATGAATATATTGGATAAAAATTAAATTAAAGAAAAGACGCACTTAACAAAAAGGACATAAAGGGCTGAATTTTAATCCATTGCCAGCCTATTGTTTTCATAAACTTGTTAGCATTCTTCTGGCATTGCAGAATTGTAGCGTACTTCTAAGTCGGGACCCCTTAGAGTAGAACTGAAGAAGCAGACATTTGAATGCAAGAATGTTATCTAGGGAAATAGAAATCAGATAAGTAAAATGTTGTAGATTGTCATTAATCAAATGATAAAATGGGAAATTCCAAAAATTATAGTGGAAGAAAATAGCGTCTAGGGCCTAAGGTGCAGGCTCAGTTTCGTATGTAACCAAAATTTCTTACTACACCATGTTTCTCATCTTTGGCGCCGTAGTGCACTAGGGAACCTTATACGTTCATTTAAGAATGAATGTACTGCAACTTTTGAGTACGGAAAAGATCTTGAAATACAAATGAAGAGTACAGTGACGTTTGTTCATCAGCGGCTAACAAGAGTTCAACCCTTCATTCCATATAAATCCATTAGTGAGACAGGACGAACAGTATTACTGCAGCGCTTTTAATAAAGCGTTTATTTGTGCTGACATATTTACAGGTTCAATTAAGTTTAAGGGTCCTTTTAATATTAACAATTTTTTCTGATTATTCATAGTGGAAATTAAAAAAGCTAGAAGTGTTCTGTCCACAAAGGAAATGCGTTTATTGTTGAGGGTTAGCTATCATATCTTAAGTGACCGAAATCACATACATTAAAATGTTGTTTACAACAATGAATGCTTAAAGAAATTTTGAAGATATTCCACGCAACCATTCAAAATAGTTCATTCTACAAAGAAATCAGTATATTTGGCTAAGATTTGGTATCATAGTCAGAAAGGAAAGTCTTTGAGGTCAATGCCGGAAATCGAATTAGCAATTTTCGGCTTACCATGCCGACCATCTCCTAATTGGCCACAACCGCGAATCTCTCCCATGCGAGTGTATATACTTTGGAGAACGTAAATGTTATATCATTGCAAAAAATTTATCCCAACAAATGGCGAGTGAAAAAATTCCATATAATAAAAACTAACCCTGATAGGTGGTTAATTACATAATTATAAAGCTTGGACCCTAAGTGCTTGAAGGTTTCGAGTTGCCTCTCAGGGATGAAAACTCTTTATGAGGTAACTTAAATGGATCAATTTCGCAGTTATATTGCACCCTAACCCACAATGCACATCCTGAAAAAATTTTAAGATCAGAACCTCTGGCCGTATTAGGCGACAAACATACGAGTCCATCTTTTCTTACAGCTCACATGCAAGTTACATCATTGCTGATTTCATTTAGGCACACTTGGTATCGCAAATTACAACAGCCAGATTTATTCACACCTATTTATCTTCCGCTTGAAGAAGCGTGTGAACATTTTGGATGCAATTCAACTCTTACATCAGTGAAACATCCAATTAGCTGATTACATAAAACGGCATCGATGAAACTTCTTAATTTTCAACCAAATGTATGATCTGACACCACAAATATGAAACAAATTACTAATGCAGGATATTTTCCATAAACGCTGCAATTTTTACTTTTGTCTTCCACGTCCAAAGGTTTATGGATTCATAGAAGTACTCAAGATGTTTCAAACCCAGTCCTTGTACCGAATCAAAGGCACTACCATTACAAAGAAACATAGAGCATTATAATGTGGCGGTATATTTCCCCATTCTCTATCTTTCCTGCTAGAGCAACATATGTTTTCTTTATGCGTCACCTATCGAGATATGTTCTAGAAACTCTTTTCGTTTAAACTTCCAACGGTCGGATGACGTGTCACCCCCCTCTCTTTCCTAAATTTCCTATCTTAGAACTCGGCTTTCGTCCTGATCGCTTCTTTCTTTCTCCTTAGACTTATTGGATATTTTCGGCTATCGTCGTAACTGCGGCTTTGGGAAATTTGTACTCCAGGATTGTTCAATCGCTATGGTCGACGAACACTATATTCAAAATTCTATCTCAAATTTGCTATGCTACTTTTCCACTTCTCTTCGTTCTTTTCCACGTGACGTAAGTAATAAAAATTACTTCAGTAATTTTGTAATTTCTGTTCAAACATTGCGCTTCTAGTACCTATATTCCCCAGACAATTATCTAAAAAGAAAAGGAGAAGATAAATTAAACATTTCAACATATTTTTAATATTATACAATATGTTTTACTTCATTCCATCTGTGAAAGCAGCTATAGACTTAATAGTCTGAGTTTTACTCAGAATACACAAGTTCCGTCGTTAGTGAGGCCTGGATCATGGTTGAATACGGTAGCTTTGTCATATTATGTTGCTAGTTGTGAAAAGCATAGATTATTAGGTTAAACACTATCTAAGCTTGTTCATTGCAGTTTAGCAGGTTGCCACCAACTATGGAGAATGCTCATAAATTAATCAATTTAAATCGCATCCCCCCAGGAACAAACCGGAGGACTGTAGCAGTTTCAAGCCTGACGAGGGAAATGGCTTCCTGTTTAAGTACCCTGCTAAATGCAGACTCTATTGATATAACAGGAAAGCACAATACTCAGTGCATTTTAAAAACGAACTTGCTCATATCATGTCTCGAGAGTACGTGGCTAAATAAATAATGGAAATTCTTTTCAAAAATGCAAAGTCTGATGCTCTTATAATATGCAAAAGCAGATTAAAATTCATGAATCACGTGCATAAAAGGGCTCGTCTTAGAATCCTGGTAGGTATTACATTCTAATCAGTACGCGAAATGGAGCAGTGCAAAAACTGGCACTTTACAATTGCAAGCAAAACTTCTTATCTACTCTTTTTCGCCATATTTTCTTAGTAACCTGTTTCAGTGAATCTCTCCTGAATTCTTGTGGGATTATGTTATTGCATACAGTATGTGCCAAGAAGGAATATTAGGCGTCTACTTTAAACAACAATGGTAAATAAAAATAAAACAACAACAACGGTAAAGAAATGTTCGTATTGGAACTTCTTGCACGTCTTATACTTGACCATATCTCTGTTCATGTTATTTTTTGTATGCTTCTAATTATAGTGACACAGTATATAAAAATATCATTTATTTTTGCTTGAAAAAAGATTTGAATTGTGAACATGGGCATGTTTTAACTTGTGCCTTACATGTAAATAATGTTTGCTCAGTGAACACTAACCAATAGGCCCAAAGAAATAACCTCTTTATAAAAAAAATACAAAAACAGAAAAGGAAAATGAGCACTAGCAAACATGAATTCCTGTATATGGTGAATTGAGAGAAGAATTTTTTGAAATTTCGGAAAATCCTACTTAAAAGGCTGTATTTACTCAGTATTTCAGAGGATAAAAATTAATAAATTAATGTTTTAATATACAGGAGAAATACATGTGGAAAGTTTCTTCGGTTGTCCAAGCAATGAACACTTTATTATTATTGGTTAAAGGGTTAAACCTGCTTGGGATCTTAGAATGAATTAAAATTACTAATATATGTGATGAAAAATAATATAATATGAGAGATTTTTGAAAAGAGGGACGACTTACAGTTGTGACAGATCCTCACACCCACACATGTCCACGAGTGAATGCATTTAGATAAGACAAATCGTAATAATTATTAAATATCCCGTTATCAGAAAAACACGAAATTTAATTGTAAATGGGCTTAAAAGTTTGCTGTTGAGAGTTTTAGGATTTGCCGTATTGTACTACGTTTTAAATATGGCCAGTCTACGTGAATTGAATGTCTACTGAGTACAAATTTTACAATTCATTGTGTTAAGAAAGTTTAATTATGCTTACTGTGTAAAACCGAATAGTTCATGGGCTTTATATATTTAGTCCTGGACTAGAACTAAATTATATAAGTATTTAACGGGCACTTTGAGATGTATTAATGAGAAACACACTGTAGAATGTTTTATTAACTTTCTTAACTAAATATTTTGAAAAAAATATTCCTTTAAAAAGTAAATGATATTTGTTATTGTAGTTCAAATTACTTAAAAATCGTCACAAATGACCGAGTTCATTAATGCGCGGACCCGTGAGCAGCAGGTTTGGGTTTTGATTCCTTCCCGGACCGTCCTCACTGACTGAGGTTTTTCGTAGGCTTTCCTCAGTCCTCATAAATGATAAATGCCGGGGAGGTACCCTAAACTTAGGCGTGGAAAGCGTGCTTCCTTACAAAAATCCTTTCTCAATATATCATTTCATCTCATACATCATCAATATACACGCCTGTGATGCCTGAGCAGTAAAAGCGGGCGTTAAACACTATTAAAAACAAAACAAAAAAATAATTTAAAAAGTTCATCATCCTCTGATGAATAAAACCACGACAATATATTGTAAAACTACTTTTAGCACCGCGCGACTCTGAATATAAAATTTTTAACTGTTCTTCCTTTCTTGGGACGCGACAGACCTCGAAGGGCCAGCTGGGCAAGACAAAGCTGCGTCCCGTTCCTCTTCGTATCGCGACTTCATTGACAGAGAAAAGAGATCAGCATTCCAGCCATCAGGCGGCTTTCAAGATCGACAGGACGACACCTGTCCTTGAGGTTGCTCCCCAACTGTCTACGTGAGGTTGACTGGACCTCCCGAAAATTCCCAAGCAGAAGTTGGGAGTCGGACCCGGAACTTCGCTGACCGCAGCCAGCAATGTTAACTACTAAAATCAGAGAGTCGGGTAAAGTTTCATTATAAGCGTATTTAAAATGGAAATTTTTCTTAAAATGTAATACGGGTACCCTACAAAGAAAGTTTGCCAACCGCATCTCATACTTTTAACTGTCGTTACTGAGAAATAAATTGTTTTAATGGACAAATGAAATGTAAGAAAACAATAACAAATAATTTCTTAGTGCACAAAAGCTAACATCCAAAAGAACTAAAATAATCATTTAAATTTTATTTGCCTGTTAGATATGGGCAGAAAGGATTATCGTTTTACATGTTGCAAACTTAAGTTTACATTCAACAACACCTAATGACTTGGCTGATTTGACAAAACAAAACTAAGATATATTTTCGTGTATAAAGGAGCATATGTATATTGGTAATAATGTCATTTCAAGTTAGTTTTCTTTATTACGTTTTGACGTCAGAAGTGGCCCAAGATAACTACAGAAGGAGTATTCATGTCACTTAAACAGCACATTTCTTATTACACGGAGCGTGCCAAAGATATACCCACTTCAAGCAAAGAAAAAACTATATTAACATAACAAAACTGAATTCATACAAACAGAAAATGATGAACACTAATCATCTCAGACTTTTAGAGCTAAACAGTTGGTCAAAAGGCCCACCATCGGCTTTGATACACTTCTGAGAACGTTGAACTACTGATTGAGCAACGTTTGCGAAAGTGTCCTCGGCGATTGCAGCACATGCCGTTTCAATTTCTTCCCGAAGTGCTGTCAGTGTAGCTGGTTTTCTACGGTATACAACATTATTAAGAGTTCCCCATAGATAGAAGTACAACGGCGTTAGATCCGGAGAACGTGTTGGAAACTGAATCGGACCTCTTAGTCCTATCCAGTACCTTGGATCCAGTGCGAGGGGCTCGTTGCTGTACGAGGTATCTCAGATCTGTCCTTGTGAACATCGCATACCATACCAAGAGTCTCAAATTTGTCTCGAAGGCGTGCAATTGTTACTGGCATTGATAGTTCCGTTCTCTGCACACGTCTCCACTGCCTTTGAACTTCAACAATATTCTCGGTTTTCCAATTCCACTTCAAAATTGTTTTCCGCTGTTCAAACGATAATATTGGCTCCATTTTGTTGCAGTAACGCTATCATAATGTATGTGAGTCACATTTGTTTACGGAACATCATACTACACATTACTGTTGTTTTTCGGTCCAACTTTGAAATATATTAAATAGATGTCTACTGTGAAAATGTGTATACATTTTAGCATCCTCGGTGTATATGCCCATGTGTGTATATACAGTATGACTACTTAAAACTATTACTTTCCGTACTGTTATTGATATCGAGAGTAGTTTTGATATATTTGAATATAAAAAAGTGATATATCTAGCTTATATAGAATGCATACTTGTCAGAAGAAATTACTATTTTCAGTACAAAGTTATATGTTTTTAATGGATCAATAGCCATAAGTGTAACAGAAATTAAAGTAAAAGGAATTAAAATAACAATGGCATTTACCGCATGTTTCTAATGCAAATAGTTTATGGGTAATCGATTTTTAAAATTATTTCAGGAAAATAAGTTAAACAAATGCACATAAGTGTTCAAAGTGAGCAGGTAGCTGCAAGTTATCAATGGTTTAATGTCTATACCCTGAAACAAGCTAATCCTGAAAGATTTCAGCGGTTAAACATTTTCATATATTTGTTTGAAGATATCATATCACAAAATGTTTATTTCATATCCCTTATTCTTGCTCTAAGTTTTTACAACCACTAAAGTAACTTGCAGAAAGCATTATCTTTATTTTTAGTAGGTATACCTTGCTTTCATGTGACAAACTGGATCCTATTAGCTTCTGGCCTACTATAATTGACCTACTTTGGTCCCGGTTTTCGTAAAATTACCTTGGGCCGCTGTCTTTCATCCATTTGTCCGCAGCGGGATCCCATCTATTTTTAATCTCCTCATCTTCCTTAATCGCCAATCGCCCTAAATGAATTGATGCTCCCCACAGAGAGCTGTGCTATATACTTATAATGATTTATTAGCGACCTTATTCAGAGCGCCATAAAGAAGCGAACCCACTATTGAACGAAGGTAAGCACACCAGCTTGCTTGATATTTTCTTTCTACGTATGGAATATTTTGTTCTGTGAATAATTGTACTTTTTAACACTATCATTTAGTATTGCCAAATATATAATAAATTGTATGCTCTTAAGATGCTGAAAAGATATTGGGAACTTTAGATATTAGCAAAACAATTTCCTCTCAACTTCAGATACACACAATTGTGCTATGTTCTTATTCATATATATATATATGAATATATAATATATATATATATATATTACATTTCTATCTCAAAAAGACAAAGGGTTTGCACAAAATGTGGGAGTGACCTGTAGTGAAACCTTTAATAAATTAATGTAATTTTAAGACCTTTAAATGCTATTTATGTCACAATGACTTGACTTGATCCCTATCATTCCATCTACTGGAACATGTGGTTTCTATTGTGGGAGTTAATTATACCAAGGATGATTTGGGTAGACCTAGACCTAGCACATGATAAGTTTGCACTTGGAGTTCATTATTTGAGAAAAAGAAAGCTTTTTTAGAGAGATAGAAAATCTTGCGCCTCAGCCAAAGCTTCTTCCGTAAGAGCTTTCTTTATTTAAAAAAAAACAATAATTGTGTACTTGAGTGAGAAAATTATGAGCGTGACAAGTGAAAGTGTATATGTATGTCTTTAGTTTATATAATTATCTATTTTTAAGATAATAGATCTCCAATTAGTTTACAGAATGCAATAAGCAGATTAGTTTACACGATGTTCCGGCAGTTTTCCCAAAGATCAATGTCATCATAGCAAGTAGTAGAGAAGCCTTCTCCGGCAGTTTGATATGCAGAAATATCGTGCGTTAGCTCCACGCTTATTTTACTATAGAGAAGAGAAGCAGATGGTAAAGCTCATTGCCTAAACCGCAATCTAATAAGAAAATAAAGTATTAGTTGAACGTGAAACAGCTGTTTGGTCCAGAGATCTTTTTGTACCGGGTAAGGCATTCTTTAATGTATCTATAACATGAGACCCACCTAAGCAAAAGGTTTTATATTTGAAGCTTTTTATTTAACTAGTTTATAACTAAATAGTAATTTAGCCTAAATGCTAAGTTGATGAAATTCTTTCTCCTCATTGATAACTTTAGAAATATTTGAGAAGGTCTTTCGCGCAATTCTTAAATCTTTTACATGATGCAGAAACTATTGGATGCATCAAATATCTCTCATTGAATCTGTGTTTGAACCTATTTATCTTCATTTTCTTCCAATAAATTCAAATGGTTATTGTTTTCGCAGTACAATATTTATTTATAAATCGCAACTGGATACATCATTTGGATATAGAGAGACATCAATTTATTTTTACTAACATTTTTAAAATAACGTGCTTATTCCTAATAGGCCTGAAACACGGTTTGTTACTCCCTTCTTTGACATTATTAATGTAAAATGTAAACAAAACTTTTACTAGGTATACGAGAGGAAAAAATGTAGTGTAAACATTTACTTTATAAAGAAATATTACTATATGAATTTTCTGCCAGGGTTTTATTTAATTAAAACTCAGTAGAGAGTACTAAAATAAGGAATATATTTTAATCGCAAACTAAGTTATCCAGACTGACGTATTCATTCTAAAGTATATACCGTGTATAGCATGTTAGTATTCCACATAGGGATTACATGTAAAATGAAATATAAATGTGCTCTGGATTCCTAAACAAATTATTGAAAATGATTTTCGTTCATTTTAATGCAGGTTCCAATTAATTTTGCTTATTTCGAAAATCTTTTAAGGCGTCTTCTCTGAAGTTAATTTATTATTTGTTGAATGAGATTCTTCAGTTCTTCTATTGTTCTCGAAAGTTTATATATGTAATTATTTTACAGTAAATTCATAAGAAATAATCCATATCGCTAAAGTCAGACGGCGTTGCGAACTCCATAACCTGTTACATTACCCAGAATGCTATTGTAATAACAGCAGTGTATGCAGTAGCGCCATCTTGTTGGAAATATTCTGCTTACAACGTATCATTATGAACGTCTTCTAGAACATTAATAAAACTTTTTCACCTCGTCACTAACACTTGATCATAAACTATTAATACTACGATCCTTGGCAATCCAGACTCCAAATATCAATGGATAATGTCTCAACAAAACCATGAGGATTTTCTCTGCTCCATATTCGGAAATTTTGTTAGCCCATATGCTCAGAGAGATAGTTTTATCTGCATAAAAGGTTAGGTTAAGGATCTCACCTATTATGTGTTGTTAAACCAATAACATATTGGATGGAGTCTTGCCATTAAATAAATAGTTTGAAGCTCCTGAACTGATGCGACTTTCAATGGGAACATTCCTAAGAACATTTAGTAGGAAACTCCAATTTCTGCAGTTGTTTTTTGACAGACTTACTAAGAATTCGTTGCATCCTTTCTCCAGCATCTTCAACAGCATCTGTCCCCTTCGTGTCTGATATTTCTCTTGCACTCTGTTCACTCTGTTTGGGTAAATGTTTATACCATATTAATGATATTGCTACAAAAATATTCTATAATGACATAATTAGGAAAATTTTCACGTTTCGTTACACTGTAATTCCAATTTGCATCTTCGTCTTTCCTATCTGGAAACTCCTATGAAACTCTCAGTTCAAATAATGCTGCATTAAGGGTACCATACGTATAGTAACTGCAATCTTGACTTCTGTCCAATCCACATGCTGTATTTATTCAGACAGGCTACCTATCTTTGTAAAAATAAGCTTAAATTATGTTTTTTTCAGTAGAAAACATGGGGAACGGGATGGAAGTGTATTAATACAGGAAAAGGGAGTAAATTTCAGTAAAAAAAGTAAATACATTAAACATTTGTATAAATAAATTGCTGTCCCTGTACATATGCTTTTCTAAACTTATAGCTCTCTTTAACAAGAGAGCCACGCCCCCGATTCGACCCTTGATTAGATTGTGAGCTGGATCGTACAGTAAGTGGGGTAATCTGTTTAGTTTACCAAACATGTACACATTCTACATGTAAACAGTATCGCCCTGCGTCTGTCGTTTGTCATTTACTCTGTTGTAAGTACAGGTACCAGCGCAGCATCGAGTGAATTGTGCTCTACAAACATTGTGGCGCTATAGTATAGTTGCAAAATCATATTGTTTAGTAAAAGCATTCGACAGTGGTGCGAGGACTTCCCCTTCCATGTTTGGATAAATCAGGACACAAACCTTCTTTTTGCAGGTAAGAAAATTACGCACACACCTGACTCTTCTAGAAAGTTTCTGTCCTTAATAAATAATTATTGTCTCTGGAATTTTTTTTGTAGAAACTAGCTTTCCTCTTATAGTTTTTTTTTTTTTTTTGTATCAGAACCAAATACAGGATTATGACATTTCGCTTTGTTTAGTGTATGGTTATTGTTATGGGAATACATAAATTAAAGGTAGTTAATTTACGACCTAAAATTTAGTGCATTTTCTCACTGTAAGGAGGGTCGGTCCTGGTGGTGTAGTGGTTACCATACTTGCCTCCTACGCCCAAAACGCGGGTTCGAACCCGGCCAGGATCGATGGATGTTTTCGGGCGTAAAAATCCTAAGTATGGCTTCCTTTGGAAGGGAAGTAAAGCCGTGGGTCCCGTGTCGTACATTTACGGCACGAAAAAGAACCTCAAGCCTGAAAGAGAGGCCTCTGAGCAAAATTTGTCGGCCGTTTCACGCCCTGAGTTGAATGGGACGCTGATGACCTGAGATGTTAAAGAGCGTCCATAAATAAATCAATCAATCACTGTAAGGATACAATGGATTAAGTAAGACCTATTAATTTAGCGAGGAACTGCAACAGGACGAATTTCGCTCTTGGAACAGGGAATTCCTTTTCAATAAATATGAATGTATTGTTTGATGTAAAGTCGCCATGGGACTGTATAGAATTTCATGTAGCTCTGAGTTAGATTATAAAGGTAAAATATGAAGTCAAACTACATGTATTGCTACAGGCTTATAGATTATTCATTTTGTGTGCATTGACTTATTGAAAGTAATTGTTTACAATAACGTAATTACTTCCAAATTTTATAAGACATATTGCAAAATAGTAACAGTAACATTAAGACCAGGCAACGGTTGGTCATTTATTCAGCAAAGCTATGTACGTTTATAAGAAACTGGTATGGTATAATTCTATTATTTTTATTATCATGCAACAATGAACATGTTACGAAGAATTTTCAACCAATGTTAAACAAGTCCACATCTGCTAATAAAAACTGAACAAGTTCTACAGATTTTGTAAAATAGCTTAAGATCATTTTATGTAAAACAAAATGTGGTATATAATATTAATTTGCCTTTTTCCACTTCCTGTAAAATTAGGAATGTTCGACTTCCTTAGTTTCAATTGCAAGCTCCACATTTGCTCTTAATGCAATTTCTTAAAGGTACAAATTTGAAAAAAAAAATGTTTTATTGGTTCTCATAATAACTGTTCTCTTTCTTGTTAGTCCGTTACGATTTTTACGAAAAGTATTTATCCATCTATTTAAAACCTTCAAGTTCCTACTATGTACATAACGGATTTCTTCGTTTGTGAAGGTAATCTATACATCGTTGTTTATGGTTTCCATTGTTTCATTCATTCTTTTTCTATTCTTACTTCGCAACCAGTAATTTTCTGCCCCACGAAGAAACTAACTTTCTGCTAACTAAATTGTTACATTCTACGTCATTCAAGAATAAGAACGTGGCTCTATAAGGTTTAATTTATTGAAACAGTAACTACGTGCTTATCACACTCTTTGGCTAGGAAGATGAGAGGAAATTTGTTATAATTAGACATCCCTAATTCACTAAATCACGTTGGAAATGTATTATATTATCACAGTTGCCAAAGAGAGTAACAATTATTGCATTAAATATGTAAATGTCTTCCTCATATCCTTTAGCTGGAGGGAACGAAGATGTGGTACGACTTCCGTTCTGCTTGGAACCCTCACACCAACTTCCAAATTGGACGCGTTCCCCACTGTCACTTAAACTTATCCATACAGCAAGAAAAAATCGAGTCTGCTGGAGCTGCTGGTGTGGTAAAGCTGCAGTCTGAGCACAGGATATAGTAGATAATAAGACTTTCCAGTGCAATGGTAATATAGCTCGAGGAGTAGAGTATTGTGCTATAGTTGGGAAGGTAGTGGTTTTGAATCCCCATCTCCTGATGTTTTTTTTCCTGCCGGAGTTAAGGGAGATTTGCCACCATTCCAATGATTTACCCCCTAACATAGTACCAAGCACACAATGCGTTATAAATAAATATTTATGGAATTTGTTTTTCTGTTAGAATCAAAGGAGGTTTTCCACCATTACTCTTTCCTATCAATTTTATTTACAAAAAGGAGGCGAGCGTAGGCCGTCAGGCCGTAGCGAGCCGCAGCAAACCAATTGATCCACCGGTTTGTAGAATTTACTAGAGGTTTAGAGGTTAGTATTAAGGTTAGTATGTGTGTGTATGAATTAATGGCAATTTGCAATAAGAAAACGTATGAAAGTGAAAGTGAACGCAGTTCCGTAAAAAAAAAAAAAAAAAAAAACGCAGTTCTGTAAAAAAAAAACACAGCATATTGCAGCCACAAACTTTTCGGAGGACAACGCATAAGTTACATTATGTTTAGTAAAAAATAATACTACATGCACTTTTACAAGCGGCCATGCAAGAGTCCGCTATCTCTCGCTCGGGACTGAGGAGTTTGTCTCTTTCTCTGCTGCCGCTCGGGACAGCAGCTCTACCACACCAGCAGCTCCAGGAGACCCGGTTTTTTTTTGCGTGTGGGTGTCACTTAATTGCTGCATGGGTTGGGAAGCTCCAAACACCAATCATATTAAGCTTAAGCGGCATGTTCAGAAATTTCTGTGACACTGACAACAGTCGGTTTTACTTAACGTAAATTTCCACCAAATAATGCTAAAATAATAAACACACACTACAATGACTCAAACAAAACATATGCCAAACATGTTTATCTACATGTTTCAGTATTATTTCAAATTAACGGATATCTATTAAATATTGAGAACATTGTAAATGTTATAATGCTTAATAATGGTATGATAAGTCAGTACTCCGTCATTTCCATTATCTTGGCACACTTTTAGATACTAAACGGTACATGAGAACATAAAGAACAGAGTAAAACACATTTTTAAAAATACATTTAACTAATTTTGCTCCATTATAATGTGTATGGAGAAAC
This sequence comes from Metallyticus violacea, assembly GCA_030762175.1. Classification (NCBI taxonomy): domain Eukaryota; kingdom Metazoa; phylum Arthropoda; class Insecta; order Mantodea; family Metallyticidae; genus Metallyticus; species Metallyticus violacea. The sequence continues at coordinate 26,685,970 of CM060843.1, read as the reverse complement.
ATATATTTTCCATTTCATCAAAATATTATCTATAAAGTGTATATGCGATACAAAGAAAAAGAAAAAATTTTCTCATAATCAAAATAGAAAACAGATTTGTAATAATATGTACTAAACGGGAATACTGTAAACCTTCTATAAAAATACATTATGATTCAACAAAATTAAATATTTTGATTGTAATATTTACATAATTTGATGTAATTATATGTTAATAACTAGATTTTGAAATTTTTGGCCCTTGAAAACTAACTTTGACTCCAAAAATTCAAGTAACATTTGATACTTTAGCAAGAAATACATCCTACTCATTCAGCACCTGTAGTTTGTTACTATTGACAATTATAATTAATAGTTATAATTGTAACCATTTTTCATTTGTTTTTATGTTTTAATTCAAAAGTGTAAGGAGTCACTTGAAAATAGCTAGGGCCAGAAAAAGTTACATTTTTTTACATATTTTTCTTGGCAATGTATGTGAAATTTCCGATCCACATCGTCTTGCACACATCAATAACACAGAAATACACCAGTTATCACCGTTAAACGGATTTTAAGGTGCAAAAATATAACTAGAACGAGGAAAGAAAGATTATTTAAATGCATAAAATAAGGTTAAAAAAGATACTGATAAAACGCCTTTATCCAGATTTAAAGCAATTACATTTGCATTATTTACTCAACTTGGAAGGGGTTTTTTCCCGGCTCCTAAAAACCTAGGTAATCATAATTGCCATATATGAATCCAACATTGATGGTAATGGCCACATGTAGATTCCATTAATATGAGAAATGAGGTATTCCGATTTTATAGCCATAAGTAATATATATTGTGTTCAAGCATCTCATAATTTTAGGGTTATTTTCTTTGGTTCAATATGCCTGGAAATTCTTTGCAAGAAAAGAGTGGCAATGGTCTCATATGAAAATTGGTCAGAAAATTTTGCCAGATCTTTCCTTAAAAGACCTGCTGTAAGAGAAGTCCTCACAACTCTTCCTGTGTACATATTGTCCGGCTATTTCATTTGTATGTCGTCCGGGAAGAAACGTCGCGAACAGAAAGATACAGTCTTTTTTCAGTAAATAGTAAACAAATGTAGCACTTTTCCTTTAAAGTCAGGTCTACGAGGGGAGATTCATTTTCATCCAAGTAAGTCAGAACATTAATCTTGAACTCACCTACCTCATAACTGTTCCCCGCAACACACGTTTTGGGTGATTACGGGCGTAATCACCCAAAACGAAGCGTAGACGGACCAACTGGACATGAACAAAACCAATGAGAAGTCAAAGGGTTCTGCGTCACTTTTTACAAGTCCGCATTAGTTTTTCTCAAGAGTTACTCACGAGTTTTTGCCCCAGTTAAGATCAGTGTTTGGGGAGTATTTCATGTGTTCGTCTACACTACTATCACACTGCTGTTAGTGAAATAAAAAGCCAAAATTTTATAAATTTTCCAGAAGTTTGAACATTATAATTACTTGGGCGACACATAAAAGAAAGGCCGTTCCTTTCTACTCTCCTTTTAATAGCATTTCATTCCGTTCTGTTACAGGGCCAGGAAAGATGGCCTGGTGTTATGTGATAGTGACTTACATTTTGGAAAGGTTTGTATCTCGGTGCTGATATGGGAGCGGCTCTTCTGGGAGGCTCGAATTCCTTGGAGGAGGCTCGTCAGAGTGTTCTTTTTCGAAACAGTGTTAGGCACCCAATCTACGTCCATGCCACCTGGACCCCAGTGTCTCCCAAATATCCCTTCATTCCGGAGGTGCCCAGCACTAAGGCGTAGGCACGAACGACGAGCTATTAAGAAAAATTGAAGTACTGAAATACTCTCCTAACTATTAACCCAATCCAATACTAACTGTTCAGCAAAACCTGCAATTTTCCACAATCTTCTCCATTTCTACTGTACCTTGTTTGCACGCCGAAGTGACTGCTACGAGTGGCCAAAGTCGTTAAGGCGCTAACTCGTGAGCAGAAATTCTGGGGCTCGATTCCCACCAGGATCGTCCGCCGTGACTGAGGTTTTTACATGTTTTCCTCAGTCCTCATAAAGGACAAATGCCGGGGAGTTACCCTAAGCTGAGGACTAGAACGCTTCCTTACTTAAAAAATATCCTTTTCTAGTTTATCATTTCATCTCATGTATTAACAGTGTCCATCGCCTGTGTTGCCTCAGTAGTTGAAACGGGAGTAAAACACTATTAAAAAAATATGTTCCAATCAAATCAGTCATTAAATGACCTTCATGTGTTCTACTTCCATGCAGCCATTATTAACAAATACGAGGGTAAGTCCATAAGTTTCCGACCTCACCGACAAAGATTATCGCCTCCACAAAACACCCTAATCTGGTGTCATACCTTATCTGTTAAGTCAATAATTGCAACTGTAACTTCCGCTCCGCTATGTTCAGTTGTTCAGATATAGTTGCATAAAGAAGGATATGTGTAGAAGATTGTGACATGTTCAAAATGGAGTATCAAGCTGTTATTCAGTGTTTCACAAAAGAAAGACTTACTCCAAATGAAATTAAACAGCGATTGTATATGGGGAAGCATATGAAGGGGTCATATTCTACCGTAAAAGAATGGACCAAATCTTTTCGAATGGATCGAGAAAGCAAGGAAGACGAAGAGCGTGCAGGTCGGCCCTTGGAGGGCTCACTCCTGGAAACATCGCTCGCTCTTGTGGATGGAGAAATTATGGAAGACCGTCGGCTCAAAGTTATAGAAATAGCAGCAAGATTTCGCCTTTCTAAAAAAACAGTCCTTCCGAATTATTCATGAATATTTAAACATGAATAAGGTTAATGTAGAATAGGTGCCTAGACTTCTTTCCTCAGTCCAAAAGCAGCAATGAGCCATCTGTTTTCGGGCATTTTCAGAGCTCTTCCGTGGCTACGAGAAAGAATTTCTGCAAACCTTTGAATCTAGTTACAGGAGATGAAATTTTGGTTCTCTGCTATGATCCCATGTCCAAAAGTGAATCAATGGAGTGGCGTAAACTTGGCGAAACACCGCTTCTAAAGAGCAAGATCACTCTGTCAACCAAGAAGAGCATGGCCACAATCTTTTGGGACTGTGAAGGAATACTCTTCATTGACTTCAAGGAGAGGAACACTACAGTAAACTCGAGTACTATGCTGGTCTACTACACAGACTACGTTGCTTCTATCAAAGAAAAAAGGCGAAGAAAGCTGACAACGTGCCTCTGCACGCAGCTCTTGTTACAAAGAAAGCTGTAAAGAAATGTGGCTTCAGGGATATCGACCATCCACCCTACAGCCCAGATCTAGCTCTCAGTGACTATTTCCTCTTCTCAGAACTCAAAAAGGACATTCGAGAAAGGTTAAATTTAAGTGTAAAGAAGGGATGGATGCTGTTTCTGTCGATTTTGCAGACAGTATTTCTGACTATTTGGGGGGGAGGGTTGTGATGTTATTCCAAAAATGCGAAAAGTGTATTGCAATAAAGGGTAACGATATTGAAAAGTGAAATATAGTTTTTGTCTTCATCATACCTAGAAAATGACTAGGCAGGAAACTTATGGACTTACCCTGGTACATTACTACTACAGTTTGAGAATGGCTGTTGCATTGAGTGACATCACGTTTCATGCGGCGATGTGAGAGCTGGTTGTTTCACTTAACCTTACAAGTAGAAGCTACCTGCAGTTCCGAGTGGCAGAGGGGATTGCCGACTGGTTTCATTTCCGCCGTAGCCATTACTTAAATCATGAATCCCTGGTGGGGTCTGTAGTTTAGTCACTCTACCGACTTAAAGATACTGGGTTCGAAACACGATGGGTAAAGGTTTTTTCTTACTGGAAATCTTTTTTTTCTCTCAATAAATTTTACTACTTTTTTTTAAATAATATTAGTCCATAATATCAGTTTTTCTACACTATTATTTGTACACATCCAATAAATGTTACTTTTTCATACGTTAGCTTAAAATGATTTATTAAGTTTAACAAAATATAACAAAACATTAACAAATTCATAGGTTACATTAGTTTAAGTGCAACAAAATAAAGAAGAAGAAGAAGAAGAAAATAATATTACTCCATAATAGCAATTTCTAGCTTCTTACATTTTTTTTAAATCTGTTAGGTTAATTTAAGTTTAACAAAAAATAAATATTACCACACAATAAAATTGTTAGCCCGTTAATTTTTTCATTTTTAAGTTAGTTTATGTTTAAAAATAATAGAACATAAAATATTAATAATACTCCATAATAACAATTATTAATTCGTTAATCTTTTTAATCTGTGAGGTTAGGTTAGGTTAGTTTAAGCTTAACATAAAACAATGATATTACTCCATAATAACAATATCTAACATGTTACCTTTTAAAATTTGTTACGTTGGGTTAGTTTAAGTTTAAAAGATTAATACAACATAATATTTAACATTATTCCATAATAAGAATTTCTAACTCGTTAAGTTTTTTTTTAATTTAATCTTAATAACTTGTCTGCACTATTCATAATCTAATAAAGCTTGCTTTTGCAGTTAGTTTAGTTTCAGTTTAAGAAAAAATATTACATAAAACATTTATATTACTTAATAGCATCAGCGCTTCCATATGTAACTAAGGCATCTGTTGGCAGGAGCTGTCGTTCTGGAATGAGGAATTGGGATATCTCCGCTGCCGCTCGGGTCTGGGTAACTTCTACAAGTGTTTTTTTCGACTTTGAGCTCAGAGAATTAGACATCGGCACCAAGAGATACAGCGTGTTGGGGATATCCCCTGGGCTTTCTTTCTCTTCGGGACATACTTTCTATATTTTTTTTTTTCCGCGAAGGTAATATTAACGCTATAGGTATACTTGATGATTTATACCTTTTAAATTTTAGCTCTAAATTTATTCCGCTTCGGGAGGATGCACGTAAACTACACATTATTTTACTAAATTAAATGGAACAAGGTACTAATATAAAATGCGGGAGGAAAGGCGTTTCTTGTTGCATTATAACTGTTCGCCTTCCCCATGTCCTGTCGTTTGAATAGTTGTTTTCCACCTTCAGTGGATTTGTTATATAAGTTTTTGTATCGCAATTTGTTCTTTTCTCCTGTTTCATTTCATGCTATAAGATTGTAAAGCTTGTTTCAATCAAATTTAAAAGTTTAATCACGTGTTTGGCTTAAATAATTAAACTAAAGAGCCGTTGCTCACTCAGTTATTCTGAAGTTTGCAGTAAATTTGGTCAATAACCCAATTAATTAATTAATTATGATTAATTAAGCCTATTTCTTTCATCATATCCACTCTCGGCTATTTATAATTATAAGCCCTTTTTGTCTTCAAAACAGATAACAATGGGCGAAATAGACATTTTAGACTTAATGAAATCTTACCAAATGTTGAAGTACATATAAAAATTTAAATACATTTATGTAGGATTAGCTTTCCTTAGTGCACTTAACGACTGTTTTTATTGTTGGGACATCACAGGCAGTGGATACTGGTGATACATGAGATGAAACTGTAAACTTGGAAAGCATTGGCTTTAAAATTGACGGAAGCGTTCCAGGTCTAAATTTAGAGTACCTCCCCGGCATTTGTGAATATGAGAACTGAGAAACCCTTAGAAGGAAGCGTAATCAGTGGGACGGTTCTGACAGGAATCGAACCACAGATTTTTCGCTCAAGAGTCTTAGCGACCTCGACCATTTGTGTCGGTGACTAGTTTTAGTTGATCCCTATAGTAAACAAATGGGCATTTAGCCGAAAATATCAGGTCACATAATTATACACCACATGGAGCATCTATTTTTAATTTAATTAGAAAAAGCATATACATATATAATACAAGGCAATCTATAACTAATGTTAAACACCTAGATCCACCTATCAACAACAATGTATAGGAAAGTATTCTCTTATTATTACAAGTTACCAGAATTTATTTTAAAATGAAGATTTAAGGTATTTGCACAAAAAATAATCAACGTTATTTGGTTTATAAACATATCTTCAAACGCATTTATATTCCAATATAAAGTGTATAAATGTATTGTTAACTTATTATAAAATAACGTATTAACTATTGATATATTTAAAGGCCAAGTAAAACGAATAGGTTGAATTAATGGGAATGCTCCGAATAACATTATAAATAGTTAAAGAAAGAAAGATTTATTCAAAGTCAAAAATTTTGGTGTGTTTTCTAATGGTTACTAATAATATTTTAAGTCTAATAATTTTGTTAAAAACATTTAGGAATTCGTATATTAAAAGTGCATAAATTTATTGATTTTATTATGATGTGCTAGACCTTCCTTCACAGATTTAGTGTCTAAGAAAATTTGAAAACGTTTCATTGTTCACCATAAATATAACGTTCCTTGGACATGTACTTAAATTCCCTGGAATAGGAAAGAAAAAAGAATTAAAAAGGATTAACCAAAGTTTACCGTTATTTTATCATACTCTATTTCTGCATTTCCAATCTTTTGGGTTAGTAAACAACTTGTAATTAGAGTGTTCAAATAATCCACGCTAAAACAATACCTAACAACACAAATGCTCACTAACAGTGTATTTCTCAAATAAAGCCAGGCTTTACCAGAATAAAGCTAATGCGTAATTTAAAGCCCATTCTTTCTTTCCATTTCTTTTTTCGAAAGTACAGAACGAAAAAGAAAACTTTTATCCTTTCCAACATGTCTTTGCTTCCCCAGCTGCAACATCCATAAAATAAAAGTAAAAAAATGTGTGCTCCATTTGGGCTCTGTATTTTAAAAAGTTCTTTTCCCCAGCACTGCCTAGGTCACAGTTCTCTCTCTGTTCCATTAGGGGCGGCGCACGATAAATTGGTCTCCAACGCTCCCGTCATTAAAAAGGGATTTCTTGACACGCCAGACGCCTACCTTCCTAATTACACCAAATCGCCTTTCTAAGGCTCTTCTACGAGGGGGAAAAACTGCAATAAGACCTGTTTTCTCACTTCGTGATCGTCCATGAGCTTTAACTATTTAAGATATTTATAGAAATTTACATGAATGTGAAATTGAGTTTTTAAAGGGGAAAATATAATATAGTATTTCTCAATCTTTAATGTGCATGAACATAAGTTGTGAACAGATGCAAATAACACTGCTCTAAACTTGTATTGTCACAAACATAGAACAGGAGACAAAAGAATGCACATTTTGAAGCTGTGTTAATGGATAATATAAATACATACAAAGCCCGAGAGCGCAATACACACATTGTATTTCCTATGGAAGCAGGGGTGCATGATTAATACGTTTAGCTTCATTATTACTCCATTAGGGCAGGCACCATTGATGACAAGCTGTGATATACAGGTAACAAATACTGAATACTAAACTAATTTTACTTAAGTGGTACTTATATTAACTAGTCACAATTTAATTACGCTGCCGCATTACTAACATAAAGGTAAATGCTGCTCCATGCAAATAATTATTTAAAACCATCCAGTTTACGGTAGAAATTTCTCATAGAGTTACAAGGACCGGTTATCAAGGACACAAATGAAGCTGCCGTAAGAATATTCCAGAATAGTAAATAAAATAATAGAACGTTTTATATAATGACAAGCAGAAAGCTGATTATTACCAAATCTGATATGAAGATTAGCAATGTACATTCTGTACATTATCTCAGATTTTTGAGTACCATGTTGTAATATTTTATCAATAGGCATAAATGATAAAGTAAATATCATACATACAGTGTTGTGGCATCCCCGTACATTTCTTGAAGTTGTTCTCTCACGTACTTTCATATCACGCTGGCCATAGTGGTTGCATCTTGCAAGAGTTTTAGACATGGGCAAAATTAAACATTTTATAAGATTCTTTCCTTTAGTCTTCTTTACCGTATTACCTAAAAATTAATATTCAACCGATATACAGTTATTAACGTGCTTTTCTTTCACTCTTGCTCTATCTACAATAAAAGTTTTTTAAGCTGTTGGTAATGGTATGCTGAATTAAAAGTTCGTGCGAGTTATTAAATCAGTTGTTGCTTTACGAACTTTTATGGGTTTAATGGTGTAGCTTATTCCGGAAAATTATACGGTAATTCTAAGATGATTATATGTATATATATATATATATATATATATATATATACACAGACTATTTGACTTAGGACAGACACACACACATACACACATACACACACAGAGGTTATTTGACTTAGGACAGATAGAGCTCAGCCGTGTAGTACATGTGCAGGTAGCAAGCAGCTTGTACTTCGTTTCAGGGAGGCTTGTCTGAGTGTTTGTTCTTGTTACTCCGTGCTTTATTGTGCGCACATTAAGTACTAATTGATATTCATTAGTTATGCCACTGGGTAAATATATTTTTGAAGAACGGGCTTTTATGTACGATACATAATCACGTGTAAACGAAATCTTGCACATAAGTAGTAAATCGATTCCCAAGAAAATATCTTTGAAATAGTGTTCCAGGCTGAGAAACTGTTCGCTAATTTGTTAAAAGTTACGAGAGACAGACCTTCTCAATGACAAGAAATGTGTTCCAAATCGCCTTGCTCTTAGGAAATAGAAGTTAAGTGAAATGCAGGAATTTCCTATGCATATGCGGGCAATATTTTACCTCTGAAGGGCATACTTTTCAACATTTCTTATAAAACAAAATGTGTGTGTGTGTGTATAATTATAAAGTTGAAAATAATTCTATGTTTAAAACTTAATATAAATTTGTCTTATAAGAGATGTTGGAAAGTATGTCCTTCAGAGGCATAACATTGCCCACATATGCATAGGAAATATATCACCGTCACTTGTCTTCTTGCCATAGAAGGACTCCACGAGTCCGAAATATAGCGACCTCAAGTGTGACATTTTCTTAGTATTTTATCCTTTCCTTCTATCATAATTACTGTTAATTTGTTACATTATTAATAGTGTTACTTTATTTTTATTTTTCTTATATATTATATATACACATACATATACAAATGTGTCTGTGTGTGGTATCAAAAGATAACAGATGATACCAAAAAGTTCCCGGACTGGTTCTGTAGTTCGCCAACACTGGCAGTACAGAGTTACGCGCACAGCACTTGGAAGCTTTAACCTTGAACTAGCATTGTGTCAGGCGACATTGCTGTGGTTATATTGGGAGTAGTGATTTCAGGATATATGTCATCACGTGCGTCTCTAGCTTTCCATTTCGTCATGGACAGCAAATCAGAACATAAAGCAAACGTGAAACTGTACGTTGATTTGGAAAATCGGCCAGAGAGGCATTAAACGTGCTTCGGCAAGTTCACGCGATGACGCACTTTTCTAGCGGTACGGATGCCTGTGAAGTTGAAGAACGTCTCTGGAAGACGACAAGCATTACACACTAATATGTTTAAAGAATTAAGGAAAATTGTTCATGAGGATCGTATAGGAAAATAATCAACGACATGGCTGATATCATTTGGGTGAGTGCAAACAAAGGTCGCCGTTTAAGAGACACAGCGCAAATCGCACAAGGTTGCACTCATTTACAAACAATGACTTTGAGGCCGCGTCCCAAAAACTCTGAGCAGAAACGCTGGGAAGAGTATATTGCTACCCAAGAAGAATATTTCGAAAGTGACAGTGTTTAATATTAGGCAAATAAAATATTTTCTTTGTATAGAACCATCCCAGGAACTTTTTGATAGCATCTCATATAAGGTGCTACATAGGTTCCGTACCACCATCCTTTCCGCTTGTCTTATTTAATTTATTGTTTGCTGACGCCTGGAAATATCATTTATAAAAATGAAACTGAACTTACTTTAACAAATTTACTGTACGAATTTTTTTTAATAATTCATATAGTTAATTTAATAATGTTTCGAAAGTTAGTAGACATGTTAGTAGTAATAGTAATGTAGTAATAATAATAGCGAAAAACGCACAGGTAAAAAAGAATACCCAACTTATAAAATGTTGTGGGAAAGATTAATTTCTAAAACTGACTATGTATTATAAATTAGAAAAACAATTGTTACGGAGGAAATGCATTGGAGAAACTAAAACTTAACAAGAAGGAAGTTGGAACCCAGACGGAAATAAATAAAATGAAGCAAGATAGTATTGTGGATAGTAATGGGACAGTAAGAAAAGTTGTTCGCATAGATTACAGTGCACCAATATCATATACTAAATTGGAAGAAGAAAATGGTAGTATTCAAACTCTTTCAGATAATGTAGAGAAATATTGCAATACATTCATACAAAATGCAGATACTAACTTAGAAAAAACAAACAATAAATCAGAAAATTAACGATCTAAAAATATTTTTAAATGAAGGAAAATGAAGTAGAAGAATAGAAAGAAGAGGGTAAATAAACAAGCATGTAGAATTATAAAAGCTAAAATAAGGAAGAACAGGAAGATAAAAACTCAAATTACATGCACAATCTTGTGGAGGTCAATAAAACCATCTTATTGAAGAAGGAAGATAAACCGAGTTGTCATGATCATCGCATAATATGGAGAGCGGAAAACTATGCAGAAATGGCTGGGAGAAAAAGCGGAAGAGATAATGCATGCAATGTACTTCACACAGCTACGCAACAACACAAGTTCCGTCAGCATGAGAGAAAGGGAGGAGCCGATAATGCAGCCCACTCAAATAAAGAAAATATAATAACAAATCTCATTCCTCAGACTATTTATGATGAATTCAAAATAAAACTAACACAAGTAGACTAGAAGAGAGAAACACTTTATTAACAGATCTACGATTAGTAACTAGAAAATCACATCTTAAAGGAAAGTATATAACATTTCCAATCCCAGAAGTAGCAGACAGATTAGAATTAAGATCACAAAACCTACCTACAAATCCAACAGACTTATGGAAATTATTACAGATGGGATTTGAAAGAAGATTAGAAACATTAGACCTGGAAGAACTGTATCAGAATTTCGTATACTCAATTACGGAAGGATAGCCTTCAATTCCCAAAAAGCTTGTCCAAATAATCATTTTTATAGTTATCACAATTGATGGACGTAATAAACTTTATAAAATGGGGCAAATAAACGCTCAAAGAAGTAAATTGGTCGTGTTGGAGTTAAGGAGGCTATTAGAAGAATTGCAGTTAGATAATCTGTGCAAAAGGGCGCCATATTGTGTAAACGGTAAGCTAGCACATTTACAGGCGAACTCTAGAACTATTATAGATAAAGAAAACCCTAAGGCAACAATAGTTACTATTAATTTGGAAATACAAGTAGTGAAAATAACGCAACTAAGTAATAAACATACAAATTGCATAGAAATAGCACTTAGGAAAAAATATTGTATTTCAGTAAATCAGCATTTTCAGTTTAGCGAACGCATAGAACCATAGAACCATATAACCGCCACGGGTGGCCAAGGTCGTTAAGGCATGGACTCGTGAGCGGGAGGTCTGCGGTTCGAATCCCGCCAGGACCGTCCTCCCTGACTGGGGTTTTTTCCAGGTTTTCCTCAGTCTCCATAACTGGCAAATGCCGGGGAGGTACCTAAACTTAGGCCTGGAACGCTTCCTTCCTTAAAAAAAAATCCTTTCCCAATATATCATCTCATGTATCATCAGTGTCCACCGCCTGTGGTGCCTCAGTAGTAAAAACGGGCGTTAAACACTACTCAAAAAAAAAATATATATATATATATATATAGAACCATATATAAATACAATAAGAGATACAGAAAATGGTTATAATAATTTTCCAGTAATATATATGACGGATGCTAATGCTCATTCCCAATGGCGGAACTGCAACTACAAGGACAAAAGGGGAGAACTACTCGAGGAGGTTATAGCGGAGCTACAACTAAATGTAGAGAACAAACCATGTTATCCACCCACTTACAATAATAGAGCAAGAGCTATATCCAACATAAATATTACATTGACAAATAAGGAAGCAAGCAAAATTGTTACAAATTAGAGGAAAGTTCAATCATTGAAGTCAAGTAATCGCAATCTCGTATAATTTATTTCGAGGTACAAATTAATACAAACCTAGAACAAAGATGGAATGAAAATAAAAGACCCTACAATATAAATAAAGCAAATTGGGGTAAACTAAAAATGACCTTAGCCTCAAGATGACGTAAACAATAAAGCATTAGAACAAACCAAAGCCACCCAAAAAGCTATGAAGTGCAGCATACCCAAAACTAATAAAAATATAACTTCACTAATATTTTGGAACAATAATCTGCTATAATTTAGAAGATTAGTTTGAAAAGCTAGAAGAATTTATCAGAAGTCTATCATTGGTTCCGAAAGAGAAAATAACTTAAATAAACATAAAGAAATTAGAAATAAATATAAGGAAAATATAGAAGAATATCGCAAAGCTACATGGAAAAATTTTGTAGAGGTAAATCCATCCAACAACATATGGAGTACACCTTACAAACTAATAATAGAGAAAGTAGAAAACCCAGAGTAATATACTCTGGTTAAAAGGAATGATAAAATGATTGAAAATTAGATAGGTTCTAAAACTCGACTATTTCTGAAACTGTTGTTTAATGACAATAAAGAAAATTATAAACCAGAGTCCAATAACTTAAGAAAACAATTCTTTACTGAAAATATGGTGGTTGAAGGTGTCATTTACCCCTAACATGAAGTTGAAATAACGAAAACTATAAAGAAATTAAAGATGAACAAATCATCTGGACCAGACGAAATAGAAACTGTAGTAGAAACTGTTACGACAGCTATAAGATCAGATTATTCCGTCAACTGTTTAATAACTGTCTATGGCAGGGAAGAAAGCGGATGTGGTCATTTTAAACAAAGGGATTAATAAAGATATCATGCAAATCCTATAGGTCTATTTGCTTAGGAATGTTCTGGGCAACATTCAAGGAAAACTAGTGAGCAAAATAATCAATGAATATAGATTAATGATTGGTATGAATATTAAACACTTTGGATTTAGAAAAAGCAAGTCAACAGAAGACGCCATTAACGAGGCAATAGAGACTGCAAAATCAACTAATAAAAATTTAAAATAGCAATATTTTCGATATTGCTGAGGCGTTTTATAACTTGTGGTGGCCGGCACTGTTTCAAATTTTAAGGAAAAAGAAATATCCAAAGAGCATTTATAATTCGTTAATAGATTATTTTAAAAACAGAAAAGTATAAGTTAAAGATGCAAACCAGACTATTACAAAGGCAATCACCAAAGAATGCCCACAAGAATCAATTTTAGTGCCGATATTATGAGACATATTTTTGGTATCTCTTTAAGATATTATCGTAGAAGGATTAAACAGTATAAAAGATATTATTGCATATGCATATGATTTACTAATATAAGGAAATAGTAGAAAGGAAATTGAAAAGGGATCGAGCACAACAAATGATCATGTAAACAATTGTTGCATAAAAGCAAAATTGGAAATTGCCCCTCACAAATCTTCATAAATGCATTTAAAAGGAAACACAAACAATAACCCGATTATTAAAATTAACAATAATAATATAAAAAACAAGCAGTAAATAAATATCTGGGTATCTACTTGGATGAAAAATTAAATTTTAAGAAATGTAGAAAATGCAAGAACTAGAGCAGAAAAAGTTATGTTTAAGTTGGCCAATATTGGAAAGAAATATTTCTATATACAAGCAAACGGAACAAAAATCTATCGCAATAGCATCTTTGCAGCCATATTAAACTATGGAGGAGAAGTTTAGGGGAAAAAGGAACGGGAGATATATTTTATACGCACTTTAAGGAGCTCCCAAAGAAAAAACAATATTGAGATGTACAGGGACATTTTCCACATCTCCTACAGTGGGACTATTAGTAATATTGGGTACATGGCCTATTGATTATTCAATCCGCTTAAGAGCAGCCTCTTATTGGCTTAAAAACAAGATAATTACATGAACATTATTAGCAAAAAGTGTAGAAATAAAAAAGAAATCGAAGATTCTTTACTACAAATATGACAACAAGAATGGAATTAAATAAAAGAAGGTAGAAGAGTGTATGAAATCCTCCCATCTGTAAAGAAAATATTACAATTTAAACATATTCAACCCAGTAAGGGATTTAGTACATTATGTAACAGGACACGGTCCATATTGTTCATATTTGCAAAAATGCAAATAACAAGCAAACAATACATGTATGGATTGCAACGTGATCGAAACAAGGAACATGTTTCACTCGAATGCCCTAAATACCAGTCAATTGTAGCAGAGAAAAGTCGGCTACATGTAAGGAAATACATAAATACAAATATTATGAAAGATCAAATAAGAGAGAAAATCCAACAGTTAGAAATCATGTTTATCCCTAGAAGATCCCAGAGAAAGGCAAGAAAGATATATACAATAAGAGTAAGATCAAAAACAAGAAGGAGATAACACTCAAATTGAATCAAAAGAGAGCAGAATTAACAGAAGGGAGTAATGGTAGTCTTCGGGCGGAAAGGAGGCAGCTGAGAGAAGAAGTAAACCGAGAACAGAGGGGAGAGGTGAAGGAAACTGCACTGTCAACACACAATGGCCCCAGTATAGCTGCTGCTTGAGACCGGCAGCTACCTCATTGATGTCAGGAATTCCGGTGGGGAGCTGCCCGGATACCGAGCGTCAGCAGGAGTGAAGATTAGATACTAAATTGTATAAAAATTGTAAATTAATGAATTTTTGTGTGATAGAACAGGTACATTGGTACACAGTAATTGTAGGTTTAATTATAAGTTATAGTTAAAGTAGCCGTAGTGCTGGGGATTCCAGTGCCGGTTTAATTCTTTGAAGTTTTAGTTTGGTTTAGTTATAGTATTAGTACTATAGATTTTAAAATCTGTAGAATTTAAATTGCATTGATAATTATAGTGATAATGTAAGAGGAATAAATAAAAATAAATCTGGATGAAATATTATGTCCTGATATAGAATCAAGTTATCAGGATATAAGCTTTGCAGAATAAAATTGTTAAAATTGTTAAAAGAAGTAATAATAGTAGTGGTGGTGGAAGTAGTAGGAGGCAAAGGAGGAAAAGTGTATTTTTCCAGTGGAACCATTACAAAAAATTTCAACAGGTTAATGGGCCCAACGAATCGAAAGAATTTTTATAATACACTAAGAATATTTGCTTTAATATGGCATTAGATATATATTGGAGAGCCCATATTAAACTTTAAAAAAAAAACTTGTATTTAACAACATTAAAATGTAAAAGAAAAGAAAATAAAAAAGAAAAACTATTTAAATTTGTTTTGGTATACAATAACAATATATTTCCCCCTATATGCACACATAACACAGAATATGCAATGAATGATCCGGGAAACTTTTCACATACTTGAAGCTATTAAACATGAAAACGTCGGACATATTTATGGGGACCTTAACGTAGTTATCTTTTACTAAGTATGCAGAGAAAGTTCATAAAATATCCATTTTTTTCTGTGCTTATGAGACAGCATAACATTACATAGTTAAAGAATGGCTCACAAGAAATGAATTCACTCCGGGCAATTTTAATTTCATCCTCAAATACATTTCTCCTTTCTTTACGCAATAAATTGGGACATGAAGAACTTTTAAAAAGTATGGATAAAACAGATGAGGATTTCAATTGGAAATCATTTAAAAGACGTTGCGAATGGCTTTTTCGGCAATAAGAAAGAAGAAAATGGTGATGAACTAACACATAACCTTTTCAAAATTAAAATAAGTTGGAGTGCATCACATCTTTCAAAATGTTATTTATGGGATTCCATTTTGATTATCCTCTGAAAACCTTTGGTTAACTAAGTGATGAATAAGGAGGTCCTTTTAAATCAAGATATTTAGTAGATGGAACAGCGTTATGAAGGGAGATGAGATCCTTCCGTGATGAGTGATTACTGCTGGTTCCTAAATACCCACGATAATATATGGAGCGAAAATTTGGGGGTGGGATTAAAAGGATAATCTAGATCAGAAGAGAATTTAAAGGGATGGTAGAAATGAATGCGGAGAACTGAGAATTACTGGGACAGCAGAATGTAAAACTATAGTTATGAAATATTGGTTGCAAACTATTCCGGAAGATCAATGTTTAATTACAGCAATCTGCTTCCAAGAACAGCTCAGATTGGGAGGGAAGTCGTGGGCTTCCAAAGCGAGAAAGGAGTTGGAAAACATCAGATTTAGCAATATTTGGAAAGCGGTCAACACACAGGAGAACTATGTGGAGGAAAGTCAGAAATCGCCTGAAGGTTATGAACAGGCAGCATACAATCTCGCAACGTGGGTAGAACTCATTGAAAGTACAAACGGAGTTAAAATCTGGATGTGGGATGGTGAGTACCTCACTACAGAGGCAGATCATTAAACAGGGACTCATTTAGTTTAGGCTTGGGGCATGGCCGCAGATCAGGTTCTGTGATGAAAGTGGATTGAGAATAGACCTTTACGTGGAGAGAGAAAATCGTGGTTGCAAATCCTGGCGAACTGTGGAAGCATTGAGGCCTGGAGGAAAAAGTACCTGCTGCGTTACTTTACTCATTGCAACACAAGGAAAGAGCATGCTGAGCTCTAGTGGCGGGCAAGTATGAGGAGCAGGTAGGCACATTCATGTCGAAGTGAGACTGCTCAGATCTGAAAAGGTTAAAAACTGGGGCGAGGGGAGGGAGGAACTAAAATGAAATAACATTTATGTATAGTCATTATATGATATTCATTTATTCTAATTGACTTGGGGAGTCCATTGAGTGTTTTGATTAAGCTAATATTGGAATTATTATTGCTATTATTAACAGATGCCCTCTCTTTGTATGAAGTTAATGGACAAAAGAGCATGTATCACAATGTTCTTGCTACTTTCGCATGGATGACCAACATGTACATGCTTACATACGTATAAATGTAAGAGGGCAGGTCCTTAAGTTTCCGGCCTCGCTGATAGGGATTATCGCCTTCACAAAACCCGTATCTGATGTCATGTCTTATCTGTTAAGTTAATAATTGCAGCTGTAACTTTCGCGCCGCTGTGTTCAGTTGTTCAGCTGCATAAAGAAGGCTATGTGTACAAGATTATGACATACCCAAAATTGAGTGTCGAGCTGTTATTAAGTTCTTCACAAAAGAAGCACTTACTCCAAATGAAATTAAACAGCGATTGTAAGGTGTATATAGGGAAGCATCCCACTCATATTCTACTGTAAAAGAATGGGACAAGCCTTTTTGAATGGTTCTGGAGAGCATTAAAGAAGAGTGTAGAGTACAGCCCTTGGAGGTGCTCACACCTGAAAACATCGCTCTTGTGCAAGGAGAAATTATGGAAGACCGGCTGCTCAAAGTTACAGAAATAGCAGTCAGATTGGGCCTTTCTAAAACAATAGTCCCTCCAATTATTCATCAACATTTAAACATGAATATGGTTAGTACAAGAAAGGTACCTAGACTTCTTTCCTCAGTCCAAAAGCAACAACGAGTCATCTGTTGTCAGGCATTTTTGGAGCTCTGCCGTGGCAACGAGAGAGTGAGAGAAGTTCTGCAAACCATTGTTACAGGGGATGAAACTATGGCTCACTACCATGATCCATTGTCCAAAAGAGAATCAATGGAGTGGCGAAACTTGGCGAAGCACCGCCTCTAGAGGCCAAGGCCACTCAGTCAACCAAGAAGATCATGGCCAAAATCTTTTGGCACTGTGAAGGAATATTCTTCAGCGACTTCACGGACTACCTGCTTCCATCGAAGTGAAAAGATTAAGGAAGCTGAGTGGTGGTGTGCGCCTTCTTCACGACAACGGGTCTGTGCAAATAGCTCTTGTTGCAAAGGAAGCTGTGAAGAAAGGTCGCTTCAAGAAGTTCGACCATCCACCTTACAGCCCAGATCAGCTCTCAGTGATTATTTCCTCCCTTCAAAAATCAAGAGGGACCTTTGAGGAAGGAAGTTTAATTGTGACGAAGAAGTGAAGCATGCTGTTTATGCCCATTTTGCATACAAGACTTCTGACTATTTTTGGGGGGATTGAAATGTTAATTCAAAGATATGAGAAGTGTATTGCAATAAAGGGTAACTATATTGTAAAGTGAAATATAGTTTTTGTCTTTATCATACCTAGAAAATGGTTAAGCTGGAAACTTATGGACCTATCCTCGTTTATGATGCTGCAATAAAACTGATCTAATGAAATGTAATGAGTACTGTATTTCGTAGAGCCGCCTTCATGGCCAGGTGACAGATTTGCGACTGGATTTTGTAGGTTCGGAATTCTATCAAGCTGTCTGGATAAAAACTTTTATGAGTTTTTCTTTTCTCTGAGAAAGTGAATGCCAGATAGCTTTAACGCCCCGAGAACTCTTTGTTTATTTGCCCCATCATCAATTCATTTCATTCCATTCATTTTTGCAAACGTAAACGTATTACATTCAGCCCTCAATCTACAGACATCTTGATAAAACCAATGAACCCAAAGCAACAATTAGTATAACATAAAGAAATTAATTCTGTAAGCTGCTGTACCTCCATTAAAATCAGTCAGTTAAGGAACTTTCAGAAAACAACATTAACCCTAGTAATTTACAAACAGATTAATGTTGTTCTCTATACATTTTGTCATTTAGAACGCTGTACATTATCAGCTGGGATGCATGTAAGGGGCAAAGGTCTCTAATTATCGAGAACATTAACATTTTCTGTAAAATCTCTACATACCAGTACTCCAATTTAAAAAGTAAAATTTGGAACGCTAAACCTCAGTGTTTTTTCTACTTATTCTAAATGTCAAATTTTTCCTTTCAGGTTATATATTATGTACCACCGCAGTTCACTTTGAGAAAAGAATTTATCTCGCGTTTGCATTTTCCTATCCGAAGAAATATAACCAGACTTGCTCTAATAATTCTAAACTTTATGTACTAAATACGAAAGTGAAAAAAAATATCTTAATGACAAAGCGGGCTAAGCGCCAATTATACTGTAAATGCTAATATCTTATCTCCAGAAGCAACTTCGTATTTGACTACCCAAGCTCTACTTCGAGAGTTAAAAATATGGGCCGTTTAAAGATGTGAACCTTGTCCACTCATGAGCTGCTTTATGCTTCCATTATGAAGGGTGCCACAGTTGCCGGTGCCCGTAACTGAACTCTGCTTACTAAAATGTTTAGAAGATACTGGAATTACCGTTCTCTCTTGGCTGAACAGGCCATATATTACAAAGAGACATAATGATTTAAAATTAAGTTCGACCACCTACATTTTCTGTTTTAATTCGTAATATTATCTTTTACATCTCGAAAACCTCCCTTGTGCTGATGTTTAGCGTACAATGAAGGTTTGCATCTATTTCATATAGTTTCCCCTCTTGTTAAAACTCTGCGTTTTTGCTTGTGTTTTATTTACATATTTGTTTTGCAATGAACCAGTAGAAAACTTTGTGCACTCCAGGAAGAAGGCTCTATATAATTTTTGTACCTACGCAATTTGTATTTAAAATTACCTTATACAAAAAATCGTAGATTTAAATTCAAAGTCTAAACATCTCGTGAACTAATGTATACTGTAGTGAGACCGGCACAAACAGGCACTGAAAGGAACATTTAAATGCGAAGGAGAGGAGATGAAGTACAAGCGCCGCCGGCTGCAGTACGTTTAATAGCCCGGACGTAAATCACTGAGAGCAAATTTTGTAATTAAAACTTCATAAAAAAATAAAAACAAACCTGTATGTGCTTGCAGAAATTTATTCGAAGTCTTGTCAAACCTACTATTTGGTCCCGTTTAGAATGTTTATATTTTACAATGAATAACATTAATCAGTAAGCTATGTATCATCAAACGTTATTTGTTTGGCAAAGCTAAATGCATTAATAGCTTCATTAATAATAATTTTTGGAATTTTAGGCGTTCCGAACATGAGCTGCCTTCTGCTACCATGCTTTTGTAGCAATTCTGTCAGATGTTCTTTATAAATTAGACACATGATTTAACAAACAAAACGTTTCGTTTTAGATATAGAGAAACCACATTTCAATATGATTTAAAAACTGGTTAATTATAATAGCATATGGGATGTTTCACTCACTCTCGATACCTAATTATTCCTTCATACCTATCAAAATAATGAACTTAATTCAGTGGCGTTTCATACAACGTCTCTTTATATATGAGAATCGTGTTTATTTTATTCAAGTGCTGGAAATGCTTGCAATTAGTATCGGAAGTTATTGATCAACGCATCGGGAGTAACGGCCTCAAATATCCATGTAACTTTTATTCTTTTTCTTTCAGTATGCACAGCAGCAAGAAATCTGGTGCGATTAATTCGGGTGACCTTGGTGGTTGAAGTTGTTTAGGAATCTCATAATATTCAAAGAAGGAAACAATTTCAGCCATGTTCACATTGGAGGTTGCAATATCACTGACAGACAGTACGAAGTTTCTCGTCGCTCAACTGATCCGAGACTGGAGTAGATTGCAGTATCCACTCTTTTATAGAAGAAGATGGAGACAATAATGTGTAGTGGTTCATACTGTACTGTACGTACTATATTGCTCGTAACAAAAAGGTAAAAGACTATTGACGATTCCGTAACAACAATACAGCCAGATGAGTTCACATTGTTGCCACGGACAAGGAAGCACAATCGACTTTTACAAGTATACGCAACACACGAAATGACCATGTCAAGTATTACTGAATATGTACGAGGGTAGATCCATAAGTTTCCGGCCTATCCATTTTCTAGGTATGATAAAGACAAAAACTATATTTCACTTTTCAGTATAGTTACCCTTTATTGCAATACACTTCTCATATCTTTGAATTAACATATATCCCCTCCAAAAATAGTCAGAAATCTTGTCTGCAAAATGGGCATAAACAGCATCCATCACTTCTTCGTCACATTTAAATTTCCTTTCTCGAAGGCCCTAAATGAGTTTTGAGAAGAGGAAATAGTCACTGGGAACTATATGTGGGCTGTAGGGTGATGATCAATCTCCTTGATGTCACATTTCTTCACAGCTTCCTTTGCAACAAGAGTTGTGTGCACAGACGCATTGTCGCGAAGAAGGCGCACACCACCGCTTTCCTCGCCTTTTCTATTTGATGGAAGCACGTAGTCTGTGCAGTAGGCCAACATAATACTCTCCATTTACTTTGGTGTCCCTCTCCTTGAAGTCAATGAACTTCATAGTCGCAAAAGATTGTGACCATAATCTTCTTGGTTGACTTAGTGACCTTGGTCTTTAAAGACGGTGCTTCGCCAGGTTTATGCCCCTCCATTGATTCTTTTTTGGACAAGGATCATAGTGGAGGACCATAGTTTCATAGTTTCATAGTTTCAACTCCTGTATCCTGTATCTGGTTTGCAGAACAACTCTCTTGTTGCCATGGTACAATTCCAAATATGCCTGACAACGGATCACTCGTTGCTGTTTTTGGACTGAGGGAAGAAGTCTAGACACCCATCTTGCACTAACCTTATTCATATTCATGAATAATTCGAAGGACTGTTGTTTAGAAAAACTATTTCTGTAACTTTGAACCGCCGGTCTTCCATAATTTCTCCTTCCATAAGAGCGATGTTTTAAGGAGTGCGCACTTCCAAGGGCCGACCTGCACGCTCTTCGTCTTTAATGCTTTCTCAACTCATTCGAAAATTTTGGCCCATTCTTTTACGGTAGAATATGAAGGGGATCTTCCCATGTACACCGTTCAATCCCTGTTTAATTTCATTTGGAGTATTATGGATTTGCTTCTTTTCTGAAGAACTTAATCACAGTGCGAAACTCCATTTTGGACATGTCGCAATCTTCTACACATAGTCTTCTTTATGCAACTATATTTGAATAATTGAACACAACAGAGAGCAAGTTACAGCTGCAATTATTTATTTAATAGATAAGGTATGACACCAGATAAGGGTTTTGTGAAGGCGATAACCCTTATCGGCGAGGCCGGAAATTTGTGCACCTATGCTCGTTATGTTCAAGTCAAGTAGTTTGAAAATTAAAAGGGAAAATAAAGAGACTGAGCACAAATCAAACACCCGTAATATATTAATATAGTATATAAAACTATGAACAGGTGAAAGAATAGATGATCCATCATGCTGGTTGCAAAACTGCTCATTGTTATACGATTACAATTGGTTTTTCCTTTGCATAATTTTTTTTTTATCCAAGTGCTTCTTTAAACTGGGAAATAGGTGTTACACCTGCAGTTTAAGGGAGGATTCTTCCAATGGAAACAAATTATTCGCTCTGAATCGCACTGCTGCTTAAGCAAGAAAGAGTCACGCGTATATCGCCCCTCTTTGCTGTTTGGTAACAATGGAAGACGAGCAAATCCTTTTTTTCTCAACCAATTACTCTTCTCCTTACCTATCTTTTCTACGGTCCGCGGTCATGACACCCATCGATCTTCACTACATTAATCTTCCCCTTTTCACGCAGGTTCCAAGCTTCTTTGAGCCTGCTGCTTCAACATAAGCGCTTGCGCTTTGCTGGATTTTCAGTATTGAGTTCTCTGCTACTTTCTATTTAGGGTACTTAATTTAAGAAGCCCTCTCTCGTTCCCTCCATCGTGTTGAACAAACTATATTGTCAGTTCTTTCAATAATTGTAGAGTCCATCTCATTAGCGTTTTCCTGACGTTACAAAAAATGCAATGGCTGCTATACGCAATGTTTATTAGCAGCTGTTAACTGTTTTTTTATTAATATGGTTGATAACTGTTCCATGTTCGCAATGCTTCATGACAGTAATGCCACTTTTAAAACGAAGTGTACGCAATAGAAAATATCTATTTTGAGTTTATTTGGATGTGAAAGCTTACTGTGTTAGGTTTAGGTTAGGTTATTTTATTTAAGGACGTTCTTTAACAATTTTGGTCATTAGGGTCCCATTCAATTCAGGGCGTGAAACGGCCGATAAATTTTGCTCAGAGACCTCTTCTTTCAGACTTGAGGTATTATAATGTGCCTTAAATCCACGATACGGGACCAACGGTTTTACTTCCCTTCCGAAGGAAGTCATGCTTCGGAGTTTTATACTCTAAAAATCCACCAACCCTGATTTAAACCTGCGAGAATGTATTTTATTTTCAATCGTTCTAGCACATATATTTTAAAAAAAGTACAATTTGAGCAATATATTCTCGAAATTTCACCACAATCACATACACTCTTGAACGTTTCGACTTTTAAATGATATACACATATTGCGGAAAGAAATGCATTTCACTTGCTCTGGACCCCTGGTTTTCCCAAAGCTGTTATTTTGACGCGGAAAATTATTTTAAAATTAAAATATAAAATTATCCCTCATTAAAGGAGAACTAAAACCTGCAACTGCATCTGCCACGTTGCTCCACTCCTTATTTCAATGCAAATACGCACTGGTGACAATATAATCTGGGCAATGGTTTATTCGATTGATACTGCAGACTACTGGCGATGTCTTAAACACTGCTCCATTACTCACTACTGGTTGCACCACCACGGGTGCCGAGGTCTTTAAAGCGCGGAATCCTGAGCGGGAGGTACGGAGTTCGATTCCTACAAGCATCGTCCGCTCTGACTGAGTTTATGTCCAGATTTTCCTCAGTCCTCATAAATGACAAATGCCGGGAAGATACTCTAAAATTGAACATTCCCTTAAAAAAAAATATTTCCAAGCTTATCATTTCATCTCATGTATCATTAGAGTCGGACACCTGTGGTGCCTCAGTAGTTAAAACAGGAGTTAAACACTATTCAAAAAATAAACAATAATCCGCTTTCATGACGAAATTCTAAAGGTTGATATGACACCAAAAGATATACTTTTAAACTCACATGTAAACGATTTTGAGAAACTAATCGAATAGCGCCTCACTGTATAGAAATCCAGTAAATTTAATTTAATCATTCTCCCCTTACTTAAATACGCTGTCTCTACCAGCTTATCTTTAGCACACACCAATATACTCTCAATGACTTTTGATCAGGCTGTTGTTATTAATGTACAACAAGTACACAGCTTTTTACAACAGAAAGAGAGTTATTCCGATTGTCACAGCAGAGAATGCTTCACCTAGAGAGGGAAGGCGTTGTAACTGACTCTTGAACCATCAAGCCGCTCTCCTTTCTTGTGTAAAATTCGCAGACTTTTCTTACACCATGCATCGATATAGCAACAATGCACTATTTATCATTTTTCTGCAAGTGCATCCTTCTCGAAAATAGTTCTACGTAAATTCTTATATCCTAAAATATGTTTATTCATGTGAATTTTATACTTTTGCCTCAATTATCAATAAACTATCCTTGATGACTAATACTTTTGTTTCAGCAAGTTTTCTAAGATTCCTCAAAATAGAATTGTTCAACTGCTGGATGTTCCATGACTTCATAAGTTGATGAAAATGTCCTCCTTCCAAGATTTTCTTTTTGTGAAGGGAATACCTCTAAGTCATTGGGAGAAAAATCAGGCTACTCCAGCAGGTTTTATCAATTGCATCCATTGCAACAGAGGACTTATGACTTGAAGCCTTGTATTCATGAAACAACTCATGTTTTCAACATCCCACAACATTCGTGCTTGATTATGTCATATAATTTTCAAATTCCTTTCTATAATAATGAACTATTGTTGCCCCTTTGTACATATACTGATCAGGGTACCAAAAATGTATACACATTTTCACAGTAGGTATCTATTTAATATATTTCAAAGTTGAACCGAAAAATAACAGTAATGTGTAGTATGATGTTCTGTAAACAGATGTGACCCACATGCATTATGATTGCGTTGCTACAACAAAATGAAGCCAAGATTATCGTTTGAACAGCAGAAAGCAATTTTGAAGTGGTACTGGAAAACCGAGAATGTTGTTGAAGTTCAAAGGCAAGAGGAGACGTGTACAGCACAGAACCGTTAACGAGAGTAACATTTGCACGCATTCGAGGTAAATTTGAGACTCGTGGTACTGTATGCGATGTTTTTTTTATTTATTTATTTATTTATTTATTTATGTACATGTTAGTAGTTTTTACATTTATTTTCCATCTATGAGTATTTGGAGGTTTTGACTCAAAACATTTTAACAATGATATTTTAATAATCAAGTTAAATTAAGAAACAACATAATAAAAGTTACACATCTATACATACAGCCTCTTCTACGGTTGCCGGCGCGATGCGGCGGCTAAGTGATGGTCCAATTGTTTTTTTTAAATTTTTTTATTTATTATTATTATTATTATTATTATTATTATTATTATTATTTTTATTATTAAAAGTAAATCTTCAAACTCAAGTAAACACTGTCCAATACATCGCAACACTGCCATTCGTTGAGCTACTGAGGACCAACTAAATACTGGAAATGTCAAATAATGGGGTTCAAAACATTTCTCAGAGACGTCCAGGAACCGAAGGATCTTGGCCTGCACCCTCCGCCATGCTGATGCAGCAGCGCCACATTCTAAACGATTGAGAATTGTATCTTGAAGGCCGCAAGCATAACAGTTAGGAGATATCTTCATTCCAATACGATGTAGACGCTAATTGGTAGGGAAGATATTATTCACCAGTTGGTACCAGACTTACTTACCGTTGGTAAGTGTTGAGTGCAGGGTGTCGAATGTTGGACCAGATTTGGTGCCAGTTGTATACTGGGTGTTAGAGAACTACTTTGGAAGCCGGCAATTGGAATGACCAGGCAGTATACAAGTCTCTGGTTTTCGGTGGTTGGCCATGTAGGTCGACAGGACAGTATGCGATTAACTGAAGTAGCTTCTTAACCTGGGGAGCCTGAATCGGCAACCCTCGAAGATCTGGTGGATTCTTGAGACGGTGTTCTGACAACCACTGGGTGAGAAACTGATGACTATAAGAATCGCCATAGTCTCCTAGGTGTGCCCAGTTAGTCCGGAGAAACAAACAATCAGCTTTTGCCTGTGGATCAATGGCATTTAGACCTCCTTCAGAGGTTGGAAGTGTGAGTTGATTTCTAGGTACTCGTAACAAAAAACCTTTCCAAATAAACCATCCTGTAGCCGACTTCAACTTAGCGCCAAAGATGGATGGTAACGGCAGAACCTGACTCACAAACCATACTTTGGATAGTGAGAACATATTAACAAAATGAACACGTTGTAACAAATTAAGGGAACGAAATTCATGCTCTTGAAGAACTTTACGAACACTGTTAATAACACAGTTCCAATTATATTGAATCATCGCCGGTAACGTGGATAAAAACGTAATACCCAATATTTTAATGACTGAAGCCATAGATATCCACGAAGGTGGGACTATAGAAGTAGAGCCAACGAGCATATATCTTGATTTATTCACAATGAGGAGCGCTCCAGAATCTCTACAATAATATTCACAATTTCGTGAATATGAGGAAGAAGAGAACCACGTGAGATCATCAAAGTAACATCATCAGCAAATGCTCTAATAAGAGAGTGACCATCAGAACTAAGGCACTGTTGTAATTTTCTTAGGAGAGGTTCAATGGACATCACAAACAAGTGCATAGCCATCGGACAGCCCTGTCTGACAGACGCTCTCACAGGAAAGGAATGAGTGAAATAGCCGTTCACTAAAATTTTGGAAGTAGCTGCTTTTAATATATTGCGAATGAGGTAGCAGTATGTATCAGGGATTCCTAAGTGCATCATAGTTTTAATTAAATAACTATGTTTCACCCGGTCAAATGCATGGTCAAAGTCCAAGGAGATCAAAAGTTTCCCAACCCGCGAAATATGAGTGTCGCTAAAAGCGTCACGAAGAGCACACAAGGCATACAGTATGTTGCCTCCACGTCGAATGGACTGTTGTACCGGTGCAAGAATATCAGCAATCATTGGTGATAAGCGATATTTAATACAATGCATGAACAATGTATAATCAGTATTGAGCATTGTTAAAGGACGAAAGTCCTGTGCAATATGGGGATGGCTACATTTAGGTACAAGGACCAATACAACATGAACAAATGCAGAGGGGATCAAGGTGGTACACAGTAGCTCATTGAAAATTGCAAGAATTGCATCCTTCAGCAACGGCCAAAATGCAGAGTAAAATTCTGCAGGTAGTCCATCTACTCCAGGTGATTTATTTCGAGGACAGGCAACTAAAGCTGCATGCAGTTCCGCCATGGTAAAAGGAGGAATATTATCACTGGGCCCAGAAGAGGTTGGAACCGTAATTTCCTCTGTACCAAGGAGTTCGTCAGGTGTGATATCAGAATATAGCTTCTAAAAATATTCAAACACAACAGAACGGATATCCATTTGGCTACTTACAGAACCATGGGAGCCATTGTGAATGCTATGAATATATTTACGCCTGGCACGCCGTTGTTCACGGACATGATATATGGACGGAGATTCCATAAGAACGAACGTTTCTCGGGAACGCACCTGAGTGCCCCTCAAATCGTCCAGTTGAAGTTTAAGAATCTGAGCTTTAATTCTTTTTATTTCAATACTACAATGTGTATCAACCACAGGGCGACTGTACAAATTTCGCAATACCCCATAAAGAAACTGTCGATAACACTGTTTTCTGCGGTATTTATCACCAGACACATATTGCAGAAACCGTTTTATCTTTGTTTTGATGACAATCCAACATTCCAGTTTAGTAGAGTAAAATCGTTGTTGATAAGTTCAACAGCGCCACCGCTCTACAAAGAGTTCCTGAACATCTTTGTCAGAAAGAATCTGCACATTAAGCTTCCAGTAACCATGACCATATGATGAAGAGCACGCAGGTAGCGTAATGGAAGTAAGATATCCACAAGATCAGAGAGCTCTGTCGGACATATATCCACAGTACTAATACAAAGAGCGCGATCAACATAAATGCGATCGAGTCGTGCTCCGGAGAGATTGCGTTGAAATGTGTAAAGCGGACGATCACAATTCACGACTTCCCATGTATCGCGTAACTGAAGTCGATGAACTAAATCTACAAATGCAGGACAAGGCAAGTAAACCCCTGTGCAATCTTTAGGAGATAAAACAGTATTAAAATCGCCACCTAATAACACATGAGGAAAATTAGAAAACAAAGAAGCTACTTCTTCAGCAAAGAATTTTTGTCTTTCCTTCCGCATATGGGTGTCAGAAGGACCATACACATTGATAATATTGAGATTCCCTAGGATAAGGCTGATACCCCTAAAATTTGCAGTCATACGCACATCCGTATATTGCAAGTGATCTTTAAGCAATATGGCAGTACCATGGGTAACAAAATCAGTATTAATTTCAGCATTATATCCATATAAGCGAGTTATAAATGGAGAATTTACCTCCTGAAGAAGAGCAATGTCAATATCCAGGGAATGAAAAGTTTTTGCAAGAAGACGAAATTTTTCAGGAATTTGGATATTACTAATATTCAGGGTAAGAATGTTATATGCCTGTGACATAAAGAGAGACAAGTTAGTCCAAGAACAATTAAAAGAATAAGAGCTAGAGGACAGGAGTAAGAAATTATTCTCCAAGCGGGAGTTCTAAGGTTGCATGAGGCGTGTCCTCCGACATAGGATCAGTAGGACTTTCAGATAGCGGCAGATATTTCCCAGCTTTATCACTGATAATATGACGTTTAGAAGACACCCTGTAATCGCGTATCTCGGGGTGAAATCGCTGGTTTATTATTGAGTAAAGTAGAATGGGAAGTAGAATGGGATCTTTCGCGTACTTTTTGTTTCTTTGCATTTGGTCCGATATTTATCTCCTCTGCATATAATGGTGCAGTAGCTACCTGGTCAGTGTTACTATCAAGTGGGGATAGGGGAGGTATGTCATGCCGTTGTGACAACAACAAGGTCGGATTCATAGGTTCCAAGGGAGAGGCGGGCTGTTGAGATGGCTCGAAAGGGGGGAGAGCGTCTGCCTGCTGATCAGGTTGAATGGGGCTGGAAGCAGAAATTTCCTGAGGGGTAATAATATTTTCCTGAGGGAATAGTTCACTCATTAATGTTGGACGAGATACGTGTGGGATCTTTGAAGTAAATTTCTTGTAAGGACAACGATCACGGAAATGAGTGGTTTCTCCACACGTATTACACGTGGGTGGTTGCCCTGCGTAACTAATGTAAGCCTCGTGACCAGCAATCATCAAATTATAGCCTCGTGACCAGCAATCATCAAATTAGATGGAATAGGTTTTTTCAAATCAATTTGAATAGAACGAATTCCATTTTGCACCCGATACTTATAGCCGAGAGACCAATGTTCATTTTCAATTTTAATTACAGAGCCGTATACCTGTAATGATTGGCGTATTTTATCATTTGATAATTCCGGGGGTAAATTAAACACACGGGCATGGGTATATTCTGCACTGGCATCACTAATGTTTACGGAAGTCACAGATCCGTCTTCAGTTACAAGGGGAGATGTGCCCTGGTGTACATTTAACAACTGTTCGAAAATCACTCTATTGTGTAACTTGATAAATACTGCATTTTGCTTACCATTTAATTGAAGTGTGTCCAATGATCCTCGGCTATACGTAGGGTGGTATCCAACCAGAGATGTATATCTAATGGTGTAGGCCGAGGCTTACGTTTATCGAAGGTGTTTACTCGTGTGATCTTGTTCATAATTAAAATTGGCTAGACAACTATGAAAGTGTCGCAAAGGAAATGTGAAGAAAAAATTTAACCAAGAAGAAACTGACAAAAACTGAATAGCACAAAACGAAACGCAGTCAACTGTTACGTCTGTACTCCACTCCACTCTGCAGCGGACTATGTTCACACTGGGAGCACTTCGGGAAGCAATTGAAACGGCATGTGCTGCAATCGCTGAGGACACTTTCGCAAACGTTGCTCAGTCAGTAGTTCAACGTACTCAGAGGTGTATCGACGCCGATGATGGGCATTTTGAGCAACTGGTGTAACTGTAAAAGTTAAGATGATTAGTGCTCATCATTTTCTCTTTGTGTGTACATTTTTGTAATGTTAACAAAGTTTTTGCTTTGCTTGAAGTGTATATACATTTTTTTGGCACCTCTGCATATGATGCTGCCCACAAAATAAACGCCTGCTGATGGATGTGCTCTGATTTCTTACGAGATGGAGAGTTCTTATGTTTCCATTCCTTACTCTGCATTTTGGTTTCAGAATCATACCAACGGACACATGTTTCAGCATAGTCACAAATCTATTTAGAAGTTGCTGTATATCTATCTGAAATTGTCTCAAATGTTGCTTGACAAGTCTTCGCTTCCCCTTTAATCCTGCTTAAGGTATGCCTCCTCCTATGCTATGCATCAGATTTTGCGCGTTTTAGAGGTTGCCTCTTCGGTTTTGTTATTTGTAATTATTTTCCGTTTACAATACTCTTTTACAAGCTAATGCCTTATCATTTCTTTTAATTTCAACGTCCTTAAAGAATAGTGCTACATACAGACGTAGCAATAGCAACAGACTTCAAGAGCCATTATTGGTGTAAATAAATACTTTTTACTGCCCAAAACATTTTGATAGACTGCATTTGGAAAAGCAGTATAGAGCTAGAGATTTAATATGTAGTAGTAGGTATATCTTTATTGTTATAAAATTCTATAAACACATTATTAATTTCGTATGCAATATCATTTGTCTTTTGCGTTTTAAAGAGGCGGACGCTTAATGTACCAAATGCATTGAAATAAAAATACACACTGTTTATTAAAATGGTAATAAATGTAAAACTATTTTAACTGTATTAATTAACATGCATTATAGAACATCATTTACAAATTATTTTGTATACAAATTGTATTGCATATAATTCGGCATTTACACCAAATGCTGCTCATATTGGCAACCCTATTAGTGATATGTAAATTGCAAAAGTCTAATACACATGCCATAAATAATATGTGCACGTCTAACCTTTATTGTATTTGAGTGGCGGTCGTTAAACAAATTATTGTACACGTTTTTTTAATGTTATTAAAGAACTTTATTTTAGAAATATATTACATGTAAACAGTTGAAGGTGGAGAGACGCTGGATCCTATGCTGAAAATCTAGCGCAGTGCTGATTTTTCTGAAATTACCCGTCCCAATAAATTTATTTGTGTCAAAATTTATATTAATAATAACCGAATTGTTATTATAAGTCTGTTGAATATTTTAGATAAGGAAAAACTAATGCAAGAATTTAATCAAAATATGAGATTTATCGTAAAAACGTTGGGTGAGTTAGTCAATTTCCCTATAAATGTGTATTTATGACATCTTTTGTAACTATTTAGAGTGAAAAATTCTCTATTTTATCATATTTCTTCAATTGTTATGCATTGCATCATTTTTACCAAGCTTGTAATAGTAATAATATATATAACAAACAAAAAGCAATGTGGAAGAAGTGTTGAGCTTAGAGGTGAAAAATCGATGTAATTAATTCAAACATTTCTTAGATTATTATTTTTATTCATTTACTTAATATCATGTGAGCAGTAATGCTTAACATATAGAGTCTTTGAAATATACTGCTGAAATTATTGTTATTATTATTATTATTATTATTATTATTATTATTATTATTCATATTTTGCACTTTGTGCTTTTGCCCCAGAAAACTAACAACAAGTGTTATGTTTATTGCAATTTAATACTTGCCTGAAAGTGAGAATGTGCACTATGAAATTGTTTCGTATTTAGTGCTTACCTAAAGAAGCTCACTATCTGCACATTATTATTCCTTTTTCTTCATTTTATATTGCATTAGCATGAGAATTCCCCACACTGTGTTAAAAGTATACTTAAAGCGGTATCTCAAACTACAGACATTGTAACAGCCATATTACAAATCTGTAAACCTTCGCAGTTACTTCTTACTTCTTACGGGTAGTTACCCACCATATTACCATCTAGCCACGTGCAGGAAAATCGTCATAAAACGATATAACATATCGGCTAAGAAAAACAAGAAGCAAGAACTGTGATTACACACTGGCAAATAAAAGGAATGGCTTATTCTGGAAATCATTGAGATGGAGGGAGAGCATTCTATGAATATAGAATTTGAAAATGGTCACAAAAAGGAAAAAATGGAACGTAAACAAAGTTGATGTTTTAGTGTCTTAAGACAGATTAAAATACTCGTATAATAGAGGAAACGGGTATTTCATACGATGTGTCACTTACTCAAAACAGTTGAAAGCCAGTATTTGGAAGCAGTAACTGGACATTTTCGGGAAAGGAAATAGAATTTTCTTGCTATATTCACCACTGAAATGCAATACGAGTAATGGAAATATAAGCGATCCCCATCCCTTAAGAAATTGAAAATACAACCAACAAGATCTTTATGTCAGGTTTCTGGTGTTATTCAAATGGATCATTTGCAGAGAACAACAATTACAGATCACTATTACAAAATTAATTTCAAAATTACAAGATGCAATATCACGAAAAACTGAGGCGAGATATACAGCATAATTCTGCAAACCACAAGTCTTGTGTTGCAATGGCCAATTGAATTGCTGAGCTCGTTCCCAAAACTGATGATACCTTTGAGGGACGTTAGATTAGGATTCCGAAGGCTGTAAACCAATGGTTTCCAGAGGTTGAACATCCCTTCTTCTAGGAAGCTGTAGAAATGTTAGAGCATCGCTGAGAGAAGTACATCCGTCTTGAAAGAGAGTATTGAAAAGCGAGACAAAGAAGAAAAAAAAATGAAAACTAGAAATGGGTCAGGGGTGGAACATCAGAATCACACCTATACTCTGCAATGTGAAGATTGGATTAGGCACACGGAAAAGGCCATTTTTTTTAAAGCAGAAAGCTCACTCAAGAGTATTTTCTGCCTTTTGTGTAGTTTCTGCACTGAAGCCTTGATCAGGCCTAGGGGAGTTGGTGTGAAGCTCAGCGAAACTCTTCTGTCACTTTCTCAGTCTCCCCCCTACTATCCTTCCCGTGGAATCGTGGCATGGTAAGCAATGTAGAGACATGTTGTCTCAAAATGAATTCAGGTAGCTTGCTGCATTTAATCCCTAGTGGGAATATAAATGTTCTGCCATATTACGAGAATTAACTTATTTGATACTAAGTGATAAGCAATTGTACTCATCAACACATAGGAAAACTCCTCAGTAAAAATATGTTAAAGCAGAGAAATAATTGAGCTAGACCGAGAGAAAATTCTCAAAAGCTTCGAGTAATATCAAACAAACTGTTGTAGAATGAATGTATCAGCTGTAATTCATGAAATTTGTTGACTTGTGCTTGTTGAAACTCTTTTCTCCTGTAATAGATTACACCAAAGCTTGTGTAGGAAGATTTTTTATCTCCTATATCATTGGTTCTGTCCCCTCCCCCTTTCAGGACATACAACAATGTTCCGTGGTTTTCAGTTTCTTCGCCATATACTGAATGGAAAATTTTTCAGATGCATTCCTAACCTCAAAGTACATCATAATTTGTTCTTGCAAATTTTATCGCCGCAATTTTACACAGCGAAACAGAGCGTGTTCACTTTGTACCACATACTGTATTTTTTCTTTATAAAGGAATGATAACGGTTAATGAAGTCTATTATAATAGTACCACATCAATGACAAGGAATCTGAACACGCGATCGGCCATCATCGCGCATGTGCGACACAGAGTAGAAAGTAGCGTTGCCATATAAACGAAAATCAGCTAGCGAGTCAAACATCCAATATTATACTTCCCTGATTTATTCGATCATGTACTTTTGTCTATTGAATTGTGTGTGTTTTATCAATAATGTCCGATCTGCTCTATACTTTGCACTAGTTCTTTCCTCAATGTTTATTAAACAGATTATTGTTATTATTAAAACTATGTTCACGTAACGTATGCATATATGTAAAAGGGCTTCCAATTATAGTAATGGTTAAATGCTCATATTAATAAAAAAAGGGAATTAAAATTTATTTATTGACCTATATTGTCAATAAGAGAAAACAATTATATTTTTGAGAAGTGAAAATAAAACAAAAATAAATTCATTTTACACATACATATGCAAAATTCAACTGAAAAAATATTGCAAGTAAAAAAATAAAATAATTTACTTTTAAAATAAATAAGAGTTAACTGACTGGAAACAAAAACAAAATTAGGCAAAAATAAAAATAAACAGAAGAGAAAAGAACATGATATTTATATCTAAATATTCCTGTATCTTTGTTGCAGTTATGTGATAAGAACTAACCTTTGAAATATTATAATGTGCTATAAATTAGTAATGTCTATGCTTTGTTAATGAAATACTACACAATCTAAACCTCCTGACGTATATAAACTATCAAAAATATTCAAGATGATTTAAACGTCCATTTCGTATTAATAGATGTATTTAAAATATCCTTACAGGATATTATTTTCAAATAATGTTTCACGACAGGCTTTTACTATCAGTGTATCATGGGCAGTGCACAAACAATGATATCTCTGATATCTTTCGGTATTTGCTACTGATATAATCTGAGTAAAACCTTAAAAAGAAAGGGGAAAATAAGTCAATTAAAGAAGATGGCTCTGCCAGGATTCGAATCGCAGACCTTCCATTCATGAGTCTGTGCCTCAGCGACCTATGCGCCCATGTTGACAACAATAACAATTTTCATCTATCTCCTTGCATATATATATGTACATGCCTTATATGAGACAAAAACAAACTTCTTTCAACAAGGAAAATAATAGATTTAGTTTTACGACTTTGCGGTTTTATTTTTTCTTTTGATTTTTATTCAGCATTTTACATCGTCATCAACCCTATATTGTTCCGTTGAAACTTTCATTCTTTATGTTTATATAAAATGCAATTTTACATTTATATCTTTTATTTATATATTAGAGAATAATGATATATTTGAATTATAACCATGTTTATATAAATGCAATGTTACATTTATATCTTTTGTTTATATATTGGGAATAATGATATGTTTTAATTATGACCATGTTTTCCTGTTGTGATGGGCAGACTAACAAAGCTAGCTGACAGATTAAGTTAAAATAGATTTCTTTAAATTCTGTCGATTTATATTTAAGAACATATCCTTACTAATTACAAGCATAGTTGAAACCTAGAACTTCTTCCAAAGATTTCAGGTTGATAACATTATCAAAGAAGCCTTTATGTCGCTTTTCAATTTATTTTATTTATGAAAACTCGCAGCTAACCTAACATGCAATTCTTCAGCTTTGTTTTCTTCCAGATCTGTGAACGTTGGAAGTTGTTGTGAGGTGAAAATGAATTGCCGAATCACAGGCTGAATATTTAATGTCACAGCTGCTCTGAATCGACTTGTGGCTACAGCTGTTAGTGCGGACGTTTTCCACAGCCCAATATGTTTACACAGCGGCTGCTGTTTCTGTCAACAATGTTACTCCCGGATGGTTGTTACGTCATACCCAGCAAATTTATGGAGAAACAAACCCGGACACGCGTGTCTGTTCAAGCGTGCCCTTACACCAACCTCAATGAGTTGAAATCCCTCGTCAATTCTGCACAGAAAATGATGATATGTACTTCGGTAATAAATCGATGCTAAAGCTTTTGACAAGGAAATCACTTCTAAAAATTGAAATTTTCTGTTGAAGTTACCTTAGTCTTTAATTCATGAATATCACAAAATACTTGACAAATTAATTTTCTTATCATTTACATATGTGCGGTGCCTAATGTCCCCGATTTTACATTTTTCAGTTTTCAACTGAATATTAAGTAACGTATCGCATACCATGCATCGTTTGGTACTTCTCAGCATTTCGACATGCAGAACGATAATTTTTTGCTTAAGATATAGAAGCTAGATGTTTTAACACCATGAACTTTAACCTTAAGAGTCTTCAAAATACAGCATCGAATAAACTTCGATGAATATTCTTTCCATTTCACCAGTTTTATCTTATCATTGAGGAAATATATCAAGCAAGAAGTTAAACAGAATAATGGGAAAGAGATCCAGGGTGTAATATATCCCGGCTTCATATGTTTCTTAACGCTTTTACTATCACGTTGTACGTACCAGATTTCTATTCTTATACATGCTCTTTGATTTTCAGGGTTATCGCAGGTGACATGGTATGGAGGACTGCTTCTAGCCTGTACTAATGCTAATATCTGCAGCGATTTCGTCGTGGGTGTCGTCGTGGCTGTTGTTGTTGGTCAAACCTTGAAGCGGTTTAATATGGTCATGGCAGAGGAGGATTTTAAATCTTGAGTTACAATCTGTCTGTCCATGACAGCGTTTCAAATACAGTCCATGGTAAAAATAAAATGAAGGGATTGCAAATCTGATATCTGAAATCGAATAAGTGAACTCTTATATCAGTGTGTGATAAGAAAACAACAAAAATCAAGTTATATTTGTTTTTAAATATTTTTAATAAATATATGTGCCGTAATATTGTTCTGTATTCAGACTGCACCTTTTACATGCAATTTTTGCTGTTCTAAGTCTATCGCAATGTTTTGAAAAGGTTTTCCCTAACTATTTGGAAGCTGGTGGCTGGTAACGGGCAAGACAAATAAAGTGTTGCATAAGTATCGCTGTTTTTATGACAAGAATTTGTTTATATGGATAATTAGATAGTATAGCAAAGGAAAAGCATAGCTTGTACGTTTATGTATATCTAAACAATAACTAGATCAGCAGAAAAAGAATAAAACACTTAGAAAGTGATTTATTTAGTGTCGCAATATTTCGAACTGTTCGTGTTTTTCTAAGGCAAGAAGACAAAGTGTATATGTATATAGTTAGTAATTGCATACTAACGGTAAACTTTTTTGAATGTGCCCCATATTCTAGATTAAATGCAAGAATGAGATAAAGATAAGGTCGAAAACACGAGCTACTGAAGCAGCAAAGACTGTAATTGGATGAGTGAGAAGCTGTTAGATGTCAATGAATCCCCTTAGGCGTTTAGTGTTGCGTAAATACCGGAACCAGAAATTATTAATAAAAATAATTGGAATATGTTGAAAGGCCCGCCTTTGTCCCCGAAGATCATGGGTTCAATCCCGGCCAAGGTTGATGGATATTTTCCTGTGTAAAAATTCTAAGTATGGCTTCTTTTGGAAGGGAATAAATCTGTGGGTTCTGTGTTGTATATTTACGGCACATAAAATCCATCAAGCCTGAAAGAAGACTCCTCTGAGCAAAATTTATCGGTCCTGAATTTAATGGGATGCTGATGACCTGGGATGTGCCGACAGTAAATAAAGCAAATGAAAAAGTTGTCCATGTAGAAAAAGACTTATCTAGGATTATTGGATTTATCGGGATTCAAATCCACACCATTTGCTTTAGGATACACATATGTCCCAGCTCATTAAGGGGGCTTTATAGTATGTGGCAATATGGAATACATCTAGGATGTATTCCATATTTTTATATTTAAAACAGAGTTAATTATTTTTATAAATGTCTTATACTTTGTATTATTAGCAGTATAACTTTCTAAAGTGTTAAACCGGAAGCATTTGGCATTTACAGTTTTTCACCTTCAGCTTCAAAGAAGAGTACATAGAAAATTGCAGTTTACGAGAACAGTCAAACCATTCACATCATAGCAAAAACAAGGGAACAAAAATAAAATAGATTCCGGATTTTTATGCCCGTCTATAGAAATAAATATATGTTTACATTAAATATAAATTAATTCCCCAAAAGAAAAACTGCTGGCATCCTATTTATGATTCAAGCTTGGAAGGAACCTTAACTATGCCGAGTTATTTTTGATCTATGTCAACAACTGAGCGCAGCGCGTCCTGGACCAAGATCACGCCAGTCGTCCGTCATAATAACAGACAGATCTCACACTGACGGCTCACTTGAACAGTCGGCCAGTTTGCAGTTATGAGAGTATTGTGTTATTATAACTCGTTTGCAATTAAGTGATCAGCATATAGTCGTAAACTCCATTTAATTACTCCATGTACGACTCTGAAGACGTTTCGTTCAAGTCGAAAGTTATACTTACTGTAATCCGTATGTTCACGCTCGTTTTCTCAACGAGTATAAATTTGGTCCGCTTGCCTAGTGTTACACTACGAAAAGAAGAGCACAACAATATAGCTATTAAACTAATATAACAACTACATCACATTATGGGCTACTACTTTTCGATTCACTCCTGTCCATACTATCCCAATTGGGTTTAAAATAAATGGTATGGTAATCTGGACAAAATGCGTGTATAACTTACTATCATTTCATCAGTTGTATGCAGCCTTTTATGCTTTATTTGAAAATAAATATATTGGAATAGGTTCTGGAACGTTTATTCAAGTAATTTAAATTAGCTTCTATATTCTAAGAAACGTTTTCTCCAGAGTCGATGAGGGGACTAGCCTATAAAGCAATCACGGAAATTCATTGCAGTATCATCACGTTTTTAGACAGCATTTGAAAAACATCGTCTTTTATGAGGACTGAGGAAAACCTTGAAAAAACTCAGTCAGGGAGGTCGGCCCTGAATCGAACCCCAGAACTACCGCTCACCATTTGGCGCCTTAATGACCAGCTTTTTGTTGTACCAGCTTAAGAGGCAGCCTTCATGTCAGAATTCACAGATCTTTGGAGATATCTCCAGACATTTGCTTTCTGCGACTCGGATCAAACTGTTTCACGATCTAAAACCGCCACGCGTGGCCGAGGTCGTTAAAGCGCGGACTCGTGAGCGGGAGGTCTGGGGTTCGAATCCCACCAGGACCGTCCTCCCTGATTGGAGTTTTTCCAGGTTTTCCTCAGCCCTCATAACTGGCAAATGCCGGGGAGGTGCCCTAAACTTAGGCCTGGAACGCTTCCTTCCTTAAAAAATCCTTTCCTTTCCCAATATATCATTTCATTTCATGTATCACCAGTGTCCACCGCCTGTGGTGCCTCAGTAGTAAAAACGGGCGTTAAACACTATTCAAAAAAAGAAACCGCTCTAGCTCGGTGCTATGGAGTACTATGGAGTAATCCGCGTATAGTTCCGGCATTTGTCATTTATGAGGACTGAGGAAAACCTTGAATAAAACTGAAATGCGGAGAACGATTGTAGTGGGAACGGAACCCCAGACATCCTGCTCACCAGTTCGCGCCTTAACGACTTCCCTCACACGTGATGGAGATATATACATCTTACCGCTTTTGTTTATTTATTTTAATAGCAAGTGTTAAACTTTCATTAGTTGTTACTTTCCCCTTTTGACAACATTTCTCTGTCGCGAGACAATGCATATACATTATAACAAGCAATTATAATTTTATTTATTTCTTTTTTAAATTGTGTGTTTTATGGGTTCAAAATACATGCTATGATATTCACACACCAGCTTTTTAAATTGCAATGCAGTGAAACGCCTTTCTTTTATAACATGCTTTTACATTTTGACTATGTTTACTGTCTATTTCCTAACTTATCATCTGGTTCAGTAGCTAAATTAGGCGCTGTTTTTACTGAGTGTCTTTTCTGTTATAGTATTACACTCAATTTCTAATTCATTGTAGATCACAAAGATTTTTGATCTCATAGAGAGAGATCTAGTAGCAAAGAAGATTGAGAACACCTTGGAAAAAATATACAAAAGTTAACAAAAGGCATATTCCTTTCCGAAAGTATATTTACGAAAAATTGCATGCTACAGGGAACCCGTATGTTGTTCATCCTGGCGGCAAAAGAAATTCTTAAAGTAATAAATAAAATAAAATGTGTATGCCTATGATGTTGCATTGTAACCAAATCAACAGGCTGAAAAAGATGCAATAGATAGACATAATTAGACATTTCATATAAACACAACAAATAACGTTCAGAAAATAGGGAAAACCTCCTTCGCCGTAATTACCTTGAACAGAGAAAAGATTTAAATATCAAACTACATTAAATACCTTGGAACAATGTTACAGCTAAGCGGGGCTTAGCTTACTAAACATATGACCAACAGGGCAATTCCTATCATTGAACAATTTTTGAAATAAAAAATATACAAGTCTTTGCACTAAAATCAGCAACAAAGCCCTTTAATACGACATTGCATCAATTCTGATGTGCCTATTGGCGAGAGAGCGAACTGCCTCATATAGCTTGATTTGGTTTATTTATGGATGCCCTTTAACATTTCACGTTTATTTCTAGTGGGCCATGGTCTTGTGATTGCATTTTTATTATATTCATATCTTCGGTAGCAAAGAGGAAAGATCGTTGTGCGTCATCTAGCAGATGTAATTGTGAATATACTAGTAGCTTTACTGCAATAAATACATAGTACGTATTGGGTTCTTTACATTTCATTTATTGTATTCCGCCTTTCCGTCGCGTTAAAATTTCAAATGCTTATACAATTGCAACTTCGTTACGTTACATTTAATTATGTTTCTTTATTACTAATGTTTCGACAGTTCCACTCAGAGACATTTATTGTTTGCTTACTAAGCACGCATGTGTTAATTAACCAGGAGTTCAGCATTGCGGAAAAGCTAAAACCATTCCGCGTTGATACAGTGGTCACAGCTACTCTGTAGCTTTTGAACGAAATCGTACTTTTTAGTACAGAGGAAAAAAAAAAAAAAAAAGCTACTGAATTGCTAGCCTCTGTCGTAAAAGAATAGCTAACAAAAGTGTCACAATCAGATTTAATTAAAAGCCTATTCTACAAACGCAATGGTGACAGTGATCCGGTTTTTATCCCGAGGGTGGAGTCCATTTCAACCTCTGTTAAAAATGTTTGCTGTCAGATAGCGACGCACCAAGTTCGGACCGTTTATGTGCGATAGCGTAACACAAAGGACTTCTGGTATTTCGCTTTCCTACCTTTAACTCACCACCGGATGTTGTCATGTCCAGCTTCCTGCTAGCAAAGGAGATTTCAAAATAGCACAAATTACCATTGAACACAGAAATCTAATTGAGTTATACAAGATTTAGAATTTATTTATTAGGGAGGATGTTAACAGTCGCAAACAAATTGGAAATACTTTTCTCTTAAAACAACATTTTTTACTTTAAACTACTAAACTTTTCCGCGTATGCCAGGATATATACTTTCATACAGACTTCAAATATAAATTATATTAAATAATTTTATATTAAAAGTTCAAACTATAAATAAAACGTAAGTCAGAATATAAACAATAAAGGAAAGATGTGTAACAAACATAATTTCAGGAATTAGTGCTGGTATAAAAACTTGTGAAACTCAGCAGAGGAAAATGTAATTTCGTAGAATATACGACAGTGGGTCCATAAGTTTCCGGCCTAATCTTTTTCTAGGTATGATAGAACAAAAACTATATTTCACTTTTCAATATAGTTACCCTTTATTGCAATATACTTCTCACATTTAAATTAACATTTCAATTTCTCCCCCCTCCCTCCAAATAGTCAGAAGTCTTGTCTGTAAAATGGGCATAAACCGCATTAATCACTTCTTTGTCACACTTAAACTTCCTTTCTCCAAGGTCCTTTTTGAGTTTTGAGAAGAAGAAATTGTCATTGGGAACTAGATCTGGGCTGTAGCATGGATGGTCGATCTCCTTGCAGCCACATTTCTTCACAATTTCCTTTGCAACAATAACTGCGTGCATAGGCGCGTTGTCGTGAAGAAGGCGCACACCACCTCGCCTTTTCTCTTTGATGGAAGTACGTAGTCTGTGCAGTAGGCCAGCATAGTATTCCCTAATTACTGTAGTGTTCGTCTCCTTGAAGTCCATGAAGAAATTGTTTCACAGTCTCAAAAGATTGTGGCCATGAGCTTGGTTGACTGAGTGACCTTGGCCTTTAGAGGTGGTGCTTCGCCAGGTTTATGTCACTCCACTGATTTTCTTTTGGACAAAGGATCATAATGGAGTACCATAGTTTCATCTCCTATAACAATGGTTTGCAGAACTTCTCTCTCGTTGTCACGGCAGAGCTCCATAAATGCCTGACAACAGGTGACTCGTTACTACTTTTGGACTGAGAAAAGAAGTCTAGGCACCCACCCATCTTACACTAACCTTATTCATATTTAAATGTTCATGGATAATTTTAAGGACTGTTGTTTTAGAAAGGCCTAATCTTTCTGCTATTTCTGTAAATTTGGGCCGCCGGTCTTCCATAATTTCTCCTTCCACAAGAGCGATGTTTTCAGGAGTTTCAGCACCTCCAACGACCAACCTGCACGCTCCTCGTCTTCGTTGCTTACTCGACCCATTCGAAAAAGTTTGGCCCATTCTTTTATGGTAGAATACTTCCACATACATACCGTCCAATCACTGTTTAGTTTCATTTGGAGTATGAATTTTTGTGCAGAACTTAATAACAGGTGGATACTTCATTTTGAAATCACAATCTTCTACACATAGCCTTCTTTATGCAACTATATCTGAACAACTGAACACGGCGGAGCGGAAGTTACAGCTGCAATTATTTACTTAACACATAAGGCATGACATCATATAAGGGTTTTGTGAAGGCGATAATCCTTATCGGCGAGGCCGGAAACTTATGGAGCTACCTTCGTACATTAAAATTATGTATCTGAACAGTTACATTTTTTTATAATTTAAGATACCAATTATGTGGTTAAAACTTTATTTCAGTAAATCAGAGAAAAGAAAACTGATCAAGAAATGATATTTCAGAGGTAAATAGCTGTAATAAATGTCATTATTAAATAAATAACCGAAGAATCAGAAAATATATATATATATATATATATATATATATATATAAAACACTTTGATAAAGCCACACTTGAAATTGCACATTAATTGCATACATATATACATACATATATATACATGTGCAATTTCAAGTGTGGCTTTATCAAAGTGTTTTATCCTTATATACTTTTATTATTACTGTTAATTTATATATATATATATATATATATATATATATATATATATTGACTGCTACAAGGATTGTACGGCAATAATGCCCATGTGACCAGTTATACTTACTTGTGGGTATTTTAAAACTGCTGCAATAAAAAGTGCATTACTACTAAAAATATATAATAATTACAAATAAATTCTGGAATCAAAGAAAAGTGAACTGCATTGCCAGGAAAACATTACTACATCTGTAGCTTTTTTAAACATCCCTGATGCAGTTACAACCAGTTACAATTTTGGAAAGCGTAATTTCAAATATAGAAAGAATATTAAATATTTTGGGGCATTTCATTTACTCTTAATAGTTTCAAACATTACGCAAATGGTTTCTCATTCGTAATATAGGGTATTTCACTCACTCTCGGCCCCTGATTTTCCCTTACAATTTTCAATTGAATGAAGGTATTTCAGTAGCATTTGACACGGGTATACTTTGAGACAGATCTACCACCCTTCACCCCAAAAGGAAAATAATTTTCATAGTAAATAAATGATAACTAATAAATATTGTCTAATATCTCATGGATTGTAAATAGAAGGAAGCATACTTTAGTGTTAATATCTAGCTTATATTGTATAAGAGTTTAAGAAAGGAGAGAGTATGAATTATGAAAGAAAATTCACTGTAAAAAGTGATTGTTGCAAAATGGTATGTCGCTTTGTGCGGTCGCTCTTGGACTCAGGCGAAAGACATAAGATGAACACGATATAATCATGCACCTGGCATTCCTAACTTAGCATGACATGAACGCGTGCTGAGAAGCTCACCTATGAGGATTCAGTATTTTAAAGGGCTGAGTTTGAGCGCCGTCGAAAGAATTCTGACTCCCAAATCAAATTATCGGATTTCCAACGATAGGAGTTCATGAGTTAAATTCTGAAGCCCCGTAGCGCGTCATGGAACACGTGATGACATTTTTGAAGTGAATATAAAAGGAGGCATCTTCCTCGTGAGGCACACATTCTTGAATATACAGTTCGGCCTTCAGTGCACGCATTCTCCAGATTTCAGTGACGTATTTGGTGACTCCAGTTCAGGCAGTAGACGTGTTCTAGATTTCAAATTAAAAGCAATTATTACTTAGGATATTTTTCAAGTTATTCCAGATTCCAAGTCGAGCAGAGTAAGCAAGTTAGGAAGTTCACGCAGATCAGCTGACGCGGTATCACGCAGCAGTTCGCTCAGTTTTCGTAAGCAGGCTATAAAAACATACATCGAGAGTAATCAATTATCATAGTTATTTATCTCTAACGTAAATGTTTGCACATTCTTGAACTTTAAGAATCTCACGCGAGTGACTTCGCATATTCGGTTAACGTCGGTGGCCAGAGCAGCGCACCAGGGGGCAACCAAAGCAACAATGGTGATAATAAACACATGATCAGTGAATGCAGCAAAGAGTTGTTTTATCCCGCGACTCCGTGAGTGCGAAACAGCAGAATCGGGCCTCACAGGTTATCGGCGTCTGAGACGTTTAACCGATGTAAATCCCCGAAAAGAAACTGTTGCAACCTTTGTGTATAAGAGTCATGATGAATTAGTAGCAACTGTTGAATTTTTTTTTTTTTTTAGGAGAAATGGACCAATAATGGGTTGCCGCAACAAACACAACGCACCACAATTTTTTCCAGGTGATGGAAAAAAAATTTTTTTTTTGCCACTGACTTGCCACTTAGGTGCAATCACATCCCATTGGAATACTATATGCAGTATTGGATAGCATTGACCAACTGCTAGAGCCAATGGTGGTAATACAATCTTTTCTGTTCCCTGGTATGTTTAACATGTTGCA
Organism: Metallyticus violacea; assembly: GCA_030762175.1. Classification (NCBI taxonomy): domain Eukaryota; kingdom Metazoa; phylum Arthropoda; class Insecta; order Mantodea; family Metallyticidae; genus Metallyticus; species Metallyticus violacea. Next base: position 26,641,363 of record CM060843.1, on the reverse strand, counting down.
TACCAATAGCATGTAACTTACATTTTTTTCTACAGCTGTTTACATGTGCCCGTGGAACAATTAACACAGGGTCGGCCTTCAAGAACGTTGTAAAATGTGTGCTAGAGAGTAGTGCTTTAATCGTGTTCTTCCGAACCATATTTTTCAAACACCAAGATATTTTGTGTCAACTTTTACTGCATTACATCCATTAGTTTTAAACATAGAAGGAAAAATCAGAAGTCGATAGTGAGTGAATCACTTATAGTTAATAATAATAGCAATTAAACAGTTCTTGAACATAACATGCTTCGTTTAAAACGTTTATGGTAAACGGTACTTAATCATGATTCAAAGTGTGATTAGTATTAAAACTATTGTCAAGAATCTGCTTATAAAAACCAGTTAATAAAAATGCAACAAAAACATGCTGAAATTCTACTAAGACACATTTTTATCCACACATTTTTCTTTTGAATGTTCTTCTCCACTAAAAACTTTACGTTTTATTACAAATTTCAGTTAGCTTGAACTAGGAAAATGCCCTGCTGAGCACTTAACTTGCAGCAGTGCGGGTGTAAATAATGCACTTGGGAGTGCGTATGAGGAATGAGACGCATGGTTCAGAACTGTTTGCGCCGCAGTTAATCAACATGTGGGAGAGGGACATGGGACACAATGAAGGTTGCCCTCACAATACTCCGGGGCCCAGAGAGCTAATTTGCTGTCGTGTGTACGAAATGTGGAAATTACTGAGGCAGGCCTTGTCCCTTTCATTTGGGAATTGAACGACCATACAAAGAGACCTTCGACTATAGACAAATCAAATGCTAAACGTCCAATAGCCAAACAGTAAACTGAATGTGCATGGAGGAATAATTTCCCACCCTTGGAGATATTCATTTGATAGAGGAGCTGCTTGGCTTGTTTCAAAGAGATACACATAAAGAAGGTTCTATTTCACAATTTAAGTAATAAGAAATAAAACTAATAAGACGATGAAATTATGAGAGACGAAAGTCCAAGTCTTGATTTATAAATGACCTAGTCCAGTTTTAGGAAAATAATTACAGCAATCCTTTTCAAATTAAAGAATTGTTTTAGTTGTCTAATATATGAGATGGTTGGTAAAACACATTCTAACGTATGGAATATTAGATAAATGCATTTAGATTATTTTGGAAACCAGTCGGACTACTTAAAAGAGCAGTCCAAACAATATTTAAAACAACAAAGAAAAACCTAAATAAAAAAAATTACAACGTTATTAGTTTATGATGCTTTGCGAAAGCGTTTCAAATTTGTATACAATTAATTTTTCTAAATGACGCCATATTTCTCTAATATAATGATGATTATTTCTCATGTACCTTTAATTTTAATATAATTTTTCAACATTTAAAAAGTTTTTAATGCACAACTCTTTTAGACTAATGTCAAAACGACTAGAAATACGACATTGACATTAAATTTTTTAAATTCAAGTCAGTTCAATTATGAATGAACATTGAAATTATTATTTTTAGCTAAATTACTCACATGCAACTATGCAATATATGTAACTCAATTTTAACTAAAATTCTTTGAATGATAACTTGTATTATCGAAGTCCTCGTCCGTAGTCATACATTTCTAAAAAAAAATTATTGAAATGCGTTATCATTCATTACTTCAACTGTTCTAATTTCTATCGTGATATTTTCTTTAATTCTTTTATAGTGTAGGTTATTCTTGTGGACTTTATTTTTCCTCTGTTCTAGTGATAACATTTCTATATACAACAGTAAAATTTACTTCCCGAATGCACTGCAATTTATAATGCAGGCACAGTAATAGTTTGTAATATTACAAAGACACGAGTTATTTGATTGTTTTCTTAACTACGAACTATCACAGCGACTGAGATGGTTTATTTTCCACTGGTGGGTCTGAGTCCCAATCCTCGGTCGGGACATGTTGCCTGCGTATGGTTTTTCCCGGGCCTGAGAAGTTGGAGCAGGAATTAGTGGGTGCTCGGGGGATGGCGTAGTTGATCGCTGAGCTGATCGTGGTTTCGATGTCTCGGCCGGGCTGCTCACTGATGACGTCGTTTGCTCCAATTCTGTTGAATTTTATCTCAGGGTCCACTGGAGTGTTTCGGGATCAGTATAGATCCACGGGAACGAGAAATGTATTGCCCAAAAATACACAAGGTTGACTTGTTTAAAATAATTTATTCACATGTAAAGTACTTCCTAACCGTTCGTCGCTGACTTCGCTACTCACTTAGACTGGCTTCCTGAGTGAATATCTGGATGTCTGAATGTCCCTCTGAATCTATGAATGTGTGAGTGTAAATCTGTGAATGTATATCTACTGAATGTCTGAATGTGAATCTATGAATGTCCGACTTCTACGAGTGTGAAATGCGCATCTGAATGCGTTTACTGAGTGCGAAATGCGCATCTGACTGTGTCTCTACCGAATGCGTGAATTCCTCTCTGACTTCTGTACTCTAGTTTTTCTACTACATCGCCACGCTTTTCGCTAAATTAAATTCCCTCGTATTTTATCTATTTTCGTGTTGTACTTTCATCATTGGTTATCCTAAAATTATTTATTTATATCTAAGTTCTCCTGATTCGTTAACTTTTATACGAAGACCATTGGCTAGAATTATTCTTTCCCCCCTGATCTAACGTCTTCCCACGAACTTGAATTTTCCCAGAACAAGCTGTCATAAATTTCGGCCCTTTCCTTACATTCTGATTTCTATTGAAAATCTTTTGCCTTTCTTAGTTTGTAGATTCCTAAATGTTCCCGGAGATAACGCACGTGTTTTCGGCTTTCCTGTTATAAAACATTTTCGTCTCCGTTCTGACATTTTCATTTTCTCTTAAAATATTTTTAAGTCTGACTTTGTTAAATACTGTCCCGTTACGGCCACATGTTTCTCTTATTGTCAACTCCTAAGTATTTCCCGGGTAGAAGGTTCGTGACCTAACAAAAGATAGTTTACCCTTTCTTCAGCCTTGTCTAAGGAGCGGTCAGTGAGTGGAGAGGCGTCAGGTATACATTCTCTTTCTAACATGTTTTACACAAAATGTATACAAAACCCTTTTGTAAGTTACAAGTTACAAATTATTTCTATTTTTGTTCTACCTATCTCTAAAATATTTCTTATATATATATATATATATATATATATATACATAACAATTATCCTTATAAAATATAATGCCTTTATAAATATAACTCTGTAGCCTCAGGTTATAAAATTAATATAGGCAGCCATATTTCCGGCTTCAAATGCCCCTGTAATTAGATTTTGTTGTGGTAACACAACAAAATATGATTACACAGTCCCGTGAGATTATTACTATCTCGTTATTGCAGAGTTATATTCTTATTGTTCTTAATACTATATTAACAAACTTGAATCGAATTGATTTTATATTTGTGACACATATATTTGCACTCCGAGCCTATTGTTCATTGTTTTTTTTTTATTGTTCTTGGCTCTGATATGAGTGTTATTTTAGTCTAAGCTTCGACATACAAAATTTTAGAATATATTTTTAAATGTTTATGATATTGTCTATTTAGCTGATACGCTTTGCATTTTATCTTTTACTTTTACACATCTGTTTGCACTAAGAAAGATTCACTGCACTTTTTTTATTTATTTATTTGTTTATTTTTTTTCCCCACTTCACTTGCTTTTCACTTAGCACCTTTGTTCGCGTATCAACGCCATTACTATACCATCTAATATTTATATTTTATATGAATTATACTCTAGCATGCGAATGTTTATTATTTACAATATACCCTGAATGTTTCTGCAGGTTAGTTTCCTTATAATCTATTCTTATATTAGCCAATTATCTTATTCAATTACTGATGCTAATATTTTAGCTGTTACTCAATAAACAAGTTTACTTCCTATCTAATTTATCCAACGAACTTTTGACATTAATCCTTAATAGTATTATATCACATACATTACATGAAATTTATTACAATTACAGTTTACTCAAATGCATTTAATCCACTAGCTACGCCTACATCATACCTTACTTAATGAAGTTATTCATGACGGTCTGTTCTTCGATTTTTATTTTTACCAAAAACATTTCAATAGCACAATCATATTGTTGAATTTTATTTTTGAATCATAACTTTATTAACTGACAACCAGATAGCTTGTAGTACGTAAAGAAATTATATTTGCAATCCGTTCATAACTTTATATTTCAATAAAATACACATTGATTGACATTCTATAGCCTTCTGTTTTCTAATTGATTTTAACTACATCACTTATTGGTCACCAAACATTTTATGAGCTTCTAATTTGCGACCTGGCTTTTCTTTTAATCAATCATCCATTATACACCTTGTAAGACACTTCATAACATTACCGGTAACATATAGATGATTCTATTCGTATACCTATATGGGAGAATTTTCCATCCCCTTTCACAGTGCAATTTTCTACAGATTTTAACTACATTACTATTCATTAGATATCCTGAATCGTTTTATGAAGCTACCTTAGGTAAACAATACATTACACGAGAATTATTATTCATCGACGATTTCGTTATTTTCTTTATCTGCTTAATTCATTAATGCATTTTCTTCCCTTATTACCATTATTTATTATCTATTTTTCATCTTTCTCATTTCACTTTATTTCACTTCATTATTTGCCCTCTACTTTTAACCGTAGTATCATAATTAATATATTTCTTCTCGTTACTTGATTCATTTTTCTTTCTATTACCCCTATCTGCTTCCTTATTGAACGTCACCAAGATATATAATTTTAGCTTCTTATTCATTTATCTTTCTTTAGCATGCTTCTGCTTATTCTATTATTTCTTAAACTCTCTAATTTCAATTATTTACTTTTCTATAAGTTTCCTCTGTAATGTTACTAATGTCTTATCAAACTTTTAATATATTAAATTCTCCTTGGCCTGACTTGATTTATTTTATTTTGTTACTCTCCTAATTCACATTATTACAATATTATTACCTAATTCTCTATGTAAGGTTACTAATATGTTATATTAAGCCTTCATCTTATTTTGAATTTTCTTTCACTTGATTGCAATCATTTTATCTCTTTACTCTTTTAATTCACATTTACCTATTTTCCTGTATGATTTCTTAACGTTAATATTTTATTTCCTGAAATTTACGCACCTTCCAATATTTAATTTTTTTTAATGATTACAATTACTTTGATTCTTTACTCATTTCATTTATAATTATTTATCGTTCTATCTGGTTCCTTAAAGTTATTAACTTATTTTATTTTCGTCACATGTTTTCCTTTTCTATTGAATTTTCTTTGAGAATTTTGTAATTATTTAATTCTGTCCTAACACTATTCGTTTTCCATAATTTATTTTCCTACTAATTCATGTGTCCTATAACTAACCTGCTTGCTTATATCTATCCTTAATACTTTTCGTATTACAATACTTCTACATTAATTAGCTATAAAATTGTATTAGCTTTCCTGTCTTATCTATCTTATGTTTACATTTATTTACATTCTCAACCTTATATCAATCAGCTTATTCATCCTACTTTCTTTTTACATTCTTGTATGTATTTCTCTTTGGGATCCGAGTTGAACGCTAATACTCCATGGGGGTCTCCATTCGCGTGGTTCCGTCCTGAGTTCCGCTAATTGTTCTTTCGCGAATTCTGAGGGATTCTGAACACTTGCATTTATGCAATTTATTTCGGTTTGAGGTTTCGCAATTTTTCCCTCAAAATATTCAACTAAATTTTTCTGAATCAAAGAGACTTGTGCCCCTATCCCGTGATGTCTTTGGATCGAATTCTGATCACTACTCTGTTTTCCTTTTGCTTTTTCTTGACACATTACCTGCTCCCGGTTTAGGTCTATCTCGAGTATTTGATTTTGTTCTCCTATTTCTATGCCTGTTTCCTCATTACTTATCGTTTTCCCCTCTAGTTCTAGTTGACTATAATTTATTTCCCCTAGGTTCTCGCTATTGTCTTTTTCGGCCACTATTTGCTGTCTACCACATCTAAGTTCCCCGGAATTTTCTTCTAGTTCCCTTTCTACATCTATACAAGGTTCAACGTTTAATTCTTGGTCCTTTTCAAGAATGCTAGCCTGCTCATTTTGTACATCTTGAGTTAAATTATTAACTTCGCTAAGGGTTTCTATCTGAGGCTGCTTTATCTCATTTTCTGTATTCTTTTCTAACCTATCAAATTTATCAATCTGTTCTCTTAGTGACTGATTGATCCTCTCTTGTGTCTTTTCTAGCCTATTAAATCTATTACCTATTTCATTATGATATCGCTCGAATCTATCATCTATTTCATTATGATATCGCTCCAATCTATTACCTATTTCATTATGATATCGCTCGAATCTATTACCTAGTTCTCTCATCATAGACATTAATCTATCATCTCTATCCATACTACTCGACTTTTCGGAGGCTTTGCATGTATTAACATTATTTTCAACCCTTTGGATTATGTCCTGTTGTTTAGTTCCCTGCTCTATTACTATGAGCTTCTCGACTAACAAATTATTTTCTACTGTACTACTTTCAGCCATTTTTTGCCTACTACTTATAATTTACATAAATTACTATGAAATTTTTTTTGTACTAACAAATTATGCAGTTCAGTTTTTCTCTACCTTATTTTTGCTTTCTCGGTTGTCGTTCGCATGATATTCTTGTAGTGGGGTCCGGTTATAAGCTCTTGTAGTGATGTCCAGTTACCAGTTCCGTCGTATCTGCTCGTAAACCTTGTGTTTACGGTCGGTTTCTCTGCGATGTCGGCCGGCTATCCACTTGGGCTGCTCGATGTAGCTCTCCATGTTGTCCACTATGCTCGGTTGTGTAGCAAGCAAAACTTTCTGGTTCCTTCTTGGTGTCGTCTGCGGCTGCTGGGCTGATGTCGTCCGCTTCTGCTGGGCTGTTGTCCGCTTCTCGTCTCCGTCTACGAGCCTCCACGTTGGGATGCCATATGGAGCAGGAATTAGTGGGTGCTCGGGGGATGGCGTAGTTGATCGCTGAGCTGATCGTGATTTCGATGTCTCGGCCGGGCTGCTCACTGATGACGTCGTTTGCTCCAATTCTGTTGAATTTTATCTCAGGGTCCACTGGAGTGTTTCGGGATCAGTATAGATCCACGGGAACGAGAAATGTGTTGCCCAAAAATACACAAGGTTGACTTGTTTAAAATAATTTATTCACATGTAAAGTACTTCCTAACCGTTCGCCGCTGACTTCGCTACTCACTTAGACTGGCTTCCTGAGTGAATATCTGGATGTCTGAATGTCCCTCTGAATCTATGAATGTGTGAGTGTAAATCTGTGAATGTATATCTACTGAATGTCTGAATGTGAATCTATGAATGTCCGACTTCTACGAGTGTGAAATGCGCCTCTGAATGCGTTTACTGAGTGCGAAATGCGCATCTGACTGTGTCTCTACCGAATGCGTGAATTCCTCTCTGACTTCTGTACTCTAGTTTTTCTACTACATCGCCACGCTTTTCGCTAAATTAAATTCCCTCGTATTTTATCTATTTTCGTGTTGTACTTTCATCATTGGTTATCCTAAAATTATTTATTTATATCTAAGTTCTCCTGATTCGTTAACTTTTATACGAAGACCATTGGCTAGAATTATTCTTTCCCCCCTGATCTAACGTCTTCCCACGAACTTGAATTTTCCCAGAACAAGCTGTCATAAATCTCGGCCCTTTCCTTACATTCTGATTTCTATTGAAAATCTTTTGCCTTCCTTAGTTTGTAGATTCCTAAATGTTCCCGGAGATAACGCACGTGTTTTCGGCTTTCCTGTAATAAAACATTTTCGTCTCCGTTCTGACATTTTCATTTTCTCTTAAAATATTTTTAAGTCTGACTTTGTTAAATACTGTCCCGTTACGGCCACATGTTTCTCTTATTGTCAACTCCTAAGTATTTCCCGGGTAGAAGGTTCGTGACCTAACAAAAGATAGTTTACCCTTTCTTCAGCCTTGTCTAAGGAGCGGTCAGTGAGTGGAGAGGCGTCAGGTATACATTCTCTTTCTAACATGTTTTACACAAAATGTATACAAAACCCTTTTGTAAGTTACAAGTTACAAATTATTTCTATTTTTGTTCTACCTATCTCTAAAAATATTTCTTATATATATATATATATATATATATATATATATATATATATATATATATACGTAACAATTATCCTTATAAAATATAATGCCTTTATAAATATAACTCTATTTTTGTTCTACCTATCTCTAAAATATTTCTTATATATATACATAACAATTATCCTTATAAAATATAATGCCTTTATAAATATAACTCTGTAGCCTCAGGTTATAAAATTAATATAGGCAGCCTTATTTCCGGCTTCAAAGTTAACATTAGATCTAAGACTCCGCACTTATTTCCTTCATCATTTCATTCATTCCAATCATCGCCTCGAAAGAAACTGAAAGTTGGCGACACAAAATAAAAAAAAAGTAACCACAAACTGTGATAAAAAACATAAACCAGAAACAATGCTTGCTCGCGTAACAACAAAATTGCGATTGAATGTCTATTTGCGGAAACTGTCAGTTATCTTGATAGGCAACTGCGTGACCTTGGCCTAGCGCATGCTGCACTTAACTGACGGAAGTCAGAAATAACTCTCGTTATATATTTACTACTTTAAAGTTGGAATCCAAATTCTTCTAAGAAAGTAACAGCAAAGCAAGTGTGCAGTTCACCCGCGTGGTATATGTAAAATTAACATATTGTACATTAAAATGGAGTGTGTTTTATATAACGTCTGATGGAGTGATTATTAATTAATATTGTGTAGATGCGCTGCGCACATTATCGATTTTCTGCTTTTATTGTACAATTTAAAAAAGCTGTAGTTAAAACTTGAAAGATGAATATTGTGTATATAATGTTTGGAATATAGAAGGAATACACACACACTGCATAGGATTGTTTTTGACATTTTAATTGAAAGCGAAATAAACGCGTATCAAAAGCAGCTGTGGAATATAATCCCAAAAGATACATTAAAGGGAAGACTAATGAAGTACTAAAAGGTCAAGCTCATTATGTGCGACAACAGCGAAGGTTATGATATTGAATGTTTTTAATAGTGTTTTAACTACTGAGGCATCACAGACGGTGGACACCGAATAATACATGAAGTGAAATGATAAACGGCGAAAGAATTTTTTTTCAAAGAAGGAAGCGTTCCAGGTCATAATTTAGAGCATTTTCCATTTATGAGGACTGAGGAAAACCTGTAAAAGACTCAGTCAGGGAGGACGGTTCTGGTGCGATTCGAACCCCAGATCTCCAACTCATGAGTCCGCGCCTTAAGGACCTCGGCGGCCCGTGGCCTTATATAATGAAGATGACAGGGATGTTTTTAATGACGACGTAATGTAATGACTAGGACCCGGATTATAATTTAATATACATATAGCGAGGGTGCCAAAAATGTACACACACCTTCATTGTAGATATCTATTTAATATATTGCAAAGTTGGACCGAAAACAACAGTAATGTAGTAAGATGTTTTGTAAACAGATGTGACTCACATACATTATGATAGCGTTGCTACGTGACAGAAAAATCAAAAATGAACAAATGAAGCCAAGATGTTCTGTAAAACCTGACTCACATTACGTTATGCTAGCGTTGCTACAACAAAATGGAGCCAAGATTATCGTTTGAACAGCGGAAAGCAATTTTGAAGTATCTAAGGCTCTTGATAGGATGAAAAGGTCCGATTGATTTTCCACCGCTTTCTCCGGATCTAGCTCCATTGGACTTCTATCTATGTGAAACTCTTAAGGATGTTGTATACAGTAGAAAACCAGCTACACTGGCAGCACTTCGGGAAGAAATTGAAACGGCATGTGCTGCAATCGCTGAGGACACTTTTGCAAATGTTACTCAATCAGTAGTTCAATGTACTCAGAAGTGTATCGACGCCTTTCGTGGGCATTTTGAGCAACTGTTATAAGTGTTGTAAATGTAAAAGTCTAAGATGATTAGTGCCCATCATTTTTTGTTTGTGTGAATTCAGTTTTGTTATGTTAGCACAGTTTTTTCTTTGCATGAAGTGTGTGCACCTTTTGGCACCCTTCGTGTATATCTCATTCTCTTTAACGTTTTACAATAAAAATGCTTCTCCCCAAATAATTCATGCTCGTCACTTTAGCATGAGGTGGGAATGATTCATTTACACGTTCATAGCCCGGGAAAAACTGAATGTAAATCAGAGGGAACTTATTGACACCGCGTTGAGGAAATAATCACTGGGAGCTAGATCTGGGCTGTAGGGTGAATGATCTATCTCCTTGAAGCCACATTTTTCACGGCTTCCTTTGCAACAAGGGCTGAATGCACAGGCTCGTCGTCGTGAAGAAGGTGCACACCACCATTCAGCTTTCCTCGCCTTTTCTCTTTGATGGAAGCACGTAGTTCGTGCAGTAGGCCAGTATAGTATTCCCCATTTACTTAGGTGTTCCTCTCTTTGAAGTCAATGAACAGCATTCCTTCACAGTGCCAAAAGATTGTGGCCATGATCTTCTTGGTTGACTAAGTGACCTTGGTCTTTAGAGGCGGAGCTTCTCCAGGCTTATGCCACTCCATTGATTCTCTTTTGGACAAGGGACCATAGTAGAGGACCATAGTTTCATCTCCTGTAACAATGATTTGCTGAACTTCTCTCTCGTTGCCACGGAAGTGCTACAAAAATGTATAACAGATCACTCGTTGCTGCTTTAATAATAATTTTCTTGTGGTCAGTGTAGCCAACTGTATACCTCTACTATACAATTGCTTAGCACGCATCACTGGCCACTTTTCTGATTCTTCAGTCTGTTAATTTTAGTAACTAATGTGTATTCATATAAGCAATTGTTTTTGCGTATTCAGCCAAAGAGTCTGAAATCATTTTATAAATGATGTAACAATACTCACCTAAGCAATCATAAATTTTAATAAACATGTTGTTCAGAATGATAAAATGTGTTCTCTGTTTTGTTTTTCTCAGTTGGTATTAGTAAATCAAACGGTAGTGACTGTAATAGTCGAAATTAATTTCATTCTCACGATTTCTGAATAGGTAAGAATTCATAAGTAGGTATAAAATTTTATACACTGTTAATAACCCGTACGCGAATTTCAAATATATGTTACTTTTATTCTTATTATATTCATGAAATAGTCCCAAATCCACATTTGGCTCTTCTCTGTTGGCTTTACTGACAATGGACCTTTGTTTGTTGCAAGATGACTTGTAAAGGTCAAGTATTCATAATGCAAATGTACAATTATTACATTATTGTAAGTCAAGTTTAGGGAAAGTATATTTAAACTCTTGTTTTATTCGTGAAATAGTCCTAATAAATATTACTCGAGGGTCTGAGCTTTCCAGATAAATTCACTTACTACGTTCTGAATTTATCGGTAATCTCAGACCCTCTTATGATATTACTTGTGATAATTTTAAAGTATTTACATCTGAAGTAATTGAACTGGACAAAGATGAAAAGATGAAACTTTTACAAATGAGATAATGTAAGATACTTCAAAATGTGACTTGACCGTCATATTTGTAAGTATCAGTTTCTTGATTCATTCATAAAATAAACTAGAAACTACGGTAAACCTTTGAGTAATCCAGTTAAAGAAGCCATGTGTTAAAATACAACTGATTACTATCTCAAGTTCAATAATGAAGCAAAAATTTAATGACATGTTTTAATAAATTAGAGGCTACCAAACTTTCTGTGCAGACATTTGCTACTTAAATTTTTTGCCTCAGATTTTGGCTGCAATTAATAAATTGGAATATTAATTTTTTCTGCTTAATTATGTTCTTTCTATGTTTTGGTTTTCACTTTAGTAAAACATTTTCAGTCTTAATCATTTTTTTTTGAAATTATAGCATACAAAAATAATTTTTTTTTCATATAAAACTCTGGACTCTAGTAAGTTCATGCTAGAGGTCGAGGTACTGCTAATGGGGATGGTGATTGTATTGCTGATGAAGTATATTTTTTTACTAGTTGTGCCAGTGTTCTTGACCTTATTTTTATTGCTTAAGCTTAGTAATGTGCACTCAATTTCACCTAGCTTGTAATAAATTTACTAACACTCAGGTTCTATTAGAAAAAGTTTCTCATTCAAACAGAATTAACCACGGAAAAAAACTTAATCAAATAAAAAACGGGAATGCAAAATGCTAAGGTACATTTACTTAATCTTCTGAGGCAGCCTTTACATCACGAGCGTTTTAAAAATTCAGAGCACAACCCGAATGTTCAAATTATAACCCGCTGGAGAGCTGCTACATGTAGCCGTTCTTTACAAAAACCGAAGCATGTGTTTCACTCGAGGTACATATGGAAAGATGTTCCCTTCCCTTCTTCCTGCTCTCCACCAAGACGCACAGCAAGCATAGCTCATTTAAATGCCCAGCACTATTTCCAGCGTTGTGTTCTTCTGAGTACCTTCTGCGCGTACCAGAATGGAGGAGTGTTTATTTTAAAAACCACTGCTTCCACTTTCTGAAAAATAGTTTTCTTGATATATATCTAAATTTAGCCGTTTACTTGCGTCGATAATCTTTTTCCTATTCGAAAAATTCTGCACATATTTTCCAAGAGTTAGCAATCTGACTAGTGTTACAAACCACCATCATCACATTTTATTGGTACTGCTTTAAAAAATTGCACTGATCTCTGTTTATCTTATTCTTCATGGGTCTCTGGCATGACATATATCTCAGTGCAAAAATATTCATCATCAGAGCCCGGAAGGTGGTAAAATGCCTCCTCCATCTGGGTGCATATATATGAGAGTCAGATAGAAACGAACATGTTTCAGTACATTTGAGGTCGGTAGGGCCAGTTTTTACTCTGTTTTTTGTGCCTATTTTGACTTCTGTTGCCTATTTTAAGCTTTAAAATCTTTTCGTTATGGATTTTTCTGTGATTATTTGCACATTTTAAAAAGCACATAAAGACTTTCAGTATATTGAAGTGAAAAAAGTTATAAAAATTCAATGAAATGTTCACCTCACAAATATATCTATTGAGAATCTTGTTATTTTATTTCTTTTCAAGCGGTTAAAAACATTTCTCTCAGCGCATTCACTTAAGATCTTTAAACAGCAGAACCTTCACTAATGAAAGGAATGCACGGTTACCTCGGTCACAAGAATAACAGAAAATGGGGAGGATGAGGGAAGTGCTGAGTTTTGTATAGTCCTGGTGAATGACCTTGTGTCGATCTGCATGAGACAATTCTAGGAAATTCGTGGTGGGGGTAACTTTTCAAGTGCATAAATTTAACAAACAATTGCAAACGAGAGAGATAAGAGCGACCGCTGTGCAATAAACCGTTCCTATAATGTGTTCAGTTCGGAAGAAAGAAAGGTGCTAACCTGGCTCCTATATTAACGCATAAATAGAAAATGAACTCAGTTATAAATCACTGCACATCTTTTGCTCATACGCCAAGACTATTCAAAACTACTTTACTTTGTCTTGATTAACATTTCCATGATGTCCTTAAAGGTGAATGCTCTATTGTAACTGGTACAAGTCCTTTCGAATTAGCTTCTTGTGCAAGTAGAATGGTCTTTTTGCATGATGAAAAAAATTATCTCTCTGACAAGCTATGACACTTACTACCTTAAAACATCTTGTTGTGGCTTGTAACCATGAAAAGTAAACTTAAGTACTTTAATTATATGATAAATATTATTATGTATCTTAAATATGCATTTTCATTAATGAGTGATATTGCTCTCTGTTTTTACTTTCAATAAATACATATTTTCGTTATATTACTGCCTATTTTCAGTATTTTAAGTGTCTATTTGTCTGCCTATTTTAGTCAAAATCAATGCCATAACTTCCAACCTATGCTAATCACAAAGTGCAAGCTTTCTAAGAATCTATGTATATGAGACTTAGAGTGTAAAGGTCATTTCCATAAAATATTCATTATTTATACCTCCGATGTTTAGAACATAAAGAATATGACAATAGTTTTACTGTTCTGTTACCAAGATGTCCATTCAGAACTTTCCTTTTTCAAATGTGAACATGATTATTAGTTAGAAACTACAAAATCTATATATCAGTAAACAGGAACGGCTCCAAACATTTTAATATATTTAGTCAACGTTGAGAATTTCATAATTTTAACCTTTTCCTTTTTATGGCTATTACTACATTAAAAGGACAATATATCCTTTTACAGCTAAGTTATCCTGTTACCGAAACACCTCTGCAATGTAGCGTTGGGCAACTGGACCAGCTTGGAGGATTAAGTAGCGTTTGTGATTGACCTTGGATGCATGAGCTTCAACCTAACAACATTATACAGATTTTTATGGCTTTTTGTTTAATTACAGAATTCAAGCTCTCAATACACATCACAATCTTATCAAGAGGTAAAGATAAATCTTAGGGATAACATTTGTGCATGCAAAAATGAAGTTTGTTTACTAAAACGTGTTTCACAATTTTATACTTTTCTTTGAGTGACATGTTATCCCTGATTGTTGGGTAACATCTCTGTCGCAGTTGTGTTGACAGTTTTCAAGTAAAATTAGTACTCATATATGAACCGCAGAGCGAAGAATCTAAGGAAATTATTAAGTGGGAACCGTATATTTTAAAAAGCACTAATGTCTCGGCGTACTATAAGGTAGTTCTGCTCAGTGTTGTTTGATGTAACGTAGTTGTATACATACATTCCTAATAATAAAGAGGAAATTGAAGGCACTAGACACTTCGTAATGTTCCGTCCGCGAAACATTTACTGGCCTGATTATCTCCCGGCATTTACCCTTAATGAAAGATTGCCACAGTTATATGCCATTTTATGTTACTCCTCAAGGATTAATTGCTAAATACAGCAGCTTCCATGATCTTAGTATACAACATAAGATATAGTGCTGTGTTTATATCCATGTACTAACGGCTTGAAGTACCTTAAATCTCCTGTTCAGCTTCAACGCCAAATTTTGTGTTAAGTGGACTCCTTCAAAATGTTTCAGCAAGTTCTTGGATGCCAATATCGAACTCAGCCATAGTATCATCCGCCATGTGCTTACAACGGCGTTTTCATTTTGAGAGCTTTTCATTCCTCACATAATAAGAGATTACTCTTTTCACCCTTTCAATGTGTAGTCCACATCGTTATAACAACCTCCCAGTTCTAGTCCTACCATAAAAGATCTAAGACCAGAAACATCCTGCTTTCGTTTTATAATCCTGCGTCCTTCTAAAGCACACAAAGGTTGTCTATTAAGAAAGAAATACATTAATCTCATCACCTCCTACATCCCAGGAACTAAAAGAGTTGTCATATCCTGAAAGAATGTCACATTTTCTATCGATATCTTCCTTCATGATTAATATTCCACTTCACTTTCAGAGCATTTCCCCCTTAAGATTTAATCGCAAAAAGCTCTCAACAGAGTTTTCTACCCAAATACTTGTTAATATCCATTCAGCTTCTTAAAGGTAAAATGTGTGTGATAAATATCTTTTGTCAAACCTTCCAATGTCCCAGAATACATCTTTTGCTAAAATGTACTATAAAATGTTATTTTAAAGCTGTCGAGGAACATGTCAATACACTCATATCAAAACACACCCCAACAATTTTTCTGACTCATCTAATGCTATAAGAGGTCCATGTTCTAAAAATGAATTGGTAATTTCAACTGGAAGTACACAAAAACTAGTTGACAAATTCTTGGAACATATAGGGTACTTAACTTGATACTGTGGAGAAGGAACTGGACAACCCTGAGGGTCGACAGTTCTTTTCCGCAAGTGCGTAACAGGTATTACTGCCACGCACATTGTATATAGCCGCTATCAAAAGAGGCACCAACTTAATCGATATCCCAACATAGCATTGATAAGCTCTCTCACAGCTGTAAGCTTATCTGCTGTTAATTCTATATTACTATTGGCTGAAGTTAAAATATTATTGGTACGGTAAGAGAGAAAAACTCTATCGTTAAATAATTGATCTCAAAGGTTTCGAGTAAAAAGTGGCCACTATAGGCTGCCATTCAACATCACTCCATGTGCTGCATGTGTGTCTATTGTTAAATCCTAGATTATCATTGGCTCAAGCTAAGATATCATTGGTGCGGCTTGCCAAGATCTTGATAGAGAATTTTTATTAATTATCGACGGCTCTGAAAAAATGTGGCGACCGACCTAACCTAACCTACTCAAAGTAAGTCGGTTGCGTACACGATAACCGGGGTAATTATAAGAATGAGAAAAAGAATGTGAAAAATGAGGCGATTATTTGTAGTGAATGGTGGCGAAAGAACTTGTTTTAATCACTGCATCAACACCAGTTACCTGTATTTTCTTTTGTCCCTGCAAGACAGTAAACTGGTACGGTCGATCGTCTCCGCGGATCCGGAAAGCTAGTCTGCAGTTAAGGGATGTCCAGTTTCTACTCTTCCACTTTATTGACCCGACATTTTCCAGTTTCGATCTCAGGTGCTTGCAGTTGAAAACAGCAGCTCATTTTTAGAACATGGCCTTCTTATAACACTTAGATGACATAAGAAAAGTATTTAGGTATGTTTTGATATGAATGTATTGACATGTTCCTCGTGAGAAACGTTTTCTATTTGATTAACATGTGCAATAGTTTCTCTTCAAATGAATGTACCTACATCGACAGTATAATCAACTTCTCTTACCGTTTATCTCATATTTTGTCCCATTATACTTGAATTGTTTTTACCATTTATATTCAAAGTTGCTTACAAACAGATAAGTCAATCCGTATATATTTAAGACTGTGTCTGCCTGTGCAAGAGAAAATTGGAACTCGTGCTGCAGTGAAAAATAGCGCAGTCAAACAACAAATCAGTCAGAAAGTCTTAAACAGCATACGAACAACTATCGTGGCATAGTTCATCACGTTAGGAAAAAGCGAGATTTCTTACTTGTTAGGAGGAATTTGCCATTAAGGGACACAATAGGCTATCTTTATCTTTCATTCTTAATGGTATGCATGTTGTGATACTATAAAATCTTGAACATCTTTTTGATTATTATTTTATGTGTATCCATACATGTATTATTGTGGTATTGTTATAATCTAATTTACTTCCATTTCACTCATTGTGACGTATATCGACTCCACCTATTTCATGACTACTTAAACCACCACGAGTGGCCGAGGTCGTTAAGGCATGGACTCGAGCGGGAGGTCTGGGGTTCGAATCCCACCAGAATCGTCCTCCCTGACTGAGGTTTTTTCCAGGTTTTCCTCAGTACTCATAAATGGCAAATGCCGGTGAAATACCCTAAACTTAGGTCTGGAACGCTTCCTTAAAAAAATATATATATATTTATATCCTTTCCCAATATATCATTTCAACTCGTGTATCATCATTGTCTACCGCCTGTGGTGTCTCAGCAGTAAAAACGGGAGTTAAACACTAATAAAAAAAATGATTACTTAAAGCTTGTCATCTCTCTCTCACTTTGGTTTATTGCGAAGAATACGATTCTATCCGAAATATTTTGTATTTCACTTTTATTATTTTGAAAAATTTATTATTTTGATAAATTAAGAACATGCATATAGTTAATATACCTTTATTCATGAGAAATGTACTTTTATCACAGGTGTGCTGGAAATGTATGCTACCGCTGTCCAGGACAGAGTCATACGCAATGGTGCAAGTTTGCAAAAAATACTGACTAATCGCAGCAAACTACTTGAATGTTCTTGTAGTACAGTACTTATTGGCAAATACTATTTCTTTCCTGTAAATTTTGAATGAGCGAGGTCAGATTTTTGTACTCCTAAATGTGCTCTTTGGGTATCCAGAAATCTTAAATGGCTCTCAAACTTTTTCGTCAAACTTTCTTTGATAGTGATAAACTATTGCTGGTTTATTCACAAATGCCGTTAATCATTCTATCATTGATTGAATGAATAGTGTTTAACGCCCGTTTTTTGCTACAGAGGTACCACGGGCGATGGACACCGATGATACATGAAATGAAATGATAAATTGGGAAAGGATTTATTTTTAAGGAAGGAATCGTTCAAGGCCTAAGTTTAGGGTACCTCCCTGGCATTTGCCATTTATGAGGACTGAGGAAAACCTGGAAAAAACCTAAGTCAGGGAGGACGGTCCTGGCGGTATTGGAACCCAGGCCTCCCGCTCACGAGTCCGTGCCTTAACGACCTCGGCCACTCGTGGTTGTTCCACCATTGCTTGATATGCACACCGAGCTCCATTATTGTGTACTCCATTCCTGTTGAAATATTCTCACAATGAAGTAATAAATTAAACAAACGAACTGTCTGGAAGTACTAGGCAGCCTACTCCTAACAGCAGATTCAAGGTCATACCTCGCCACTCGCTGTCACTAGATATTTCACCCTATCCTTTCCCTCCTTAATGTTTAAGCAATTTTGCTTCATGTTTCATAACTGTACATTTATAACGAGATTAGATGTGTGCATTTATTACTGTCCTTATGGAAAGAACAACTGTATATTGCTTAACAGATGTGATATTTCCGATATCTAAACACATACCTTCTAAGCCGAGCAAAGTTACCCAAGCGAAACAATCAGTTTATTACCTGCGTTAACAGAAGTGAAATACAATATCATGCCAAGTGACTCACACACTGAACATATTATTCCTGAGTTATCTTCATTTCCTATCACTTAGCAACTACAACCGTTCAGCCAAAACCATAAAGGTATCAAACAACACCAGAATTACAATTTTCCCTACATTAAACTGATTGTACATAATGATGAAATATTGAAAAACGTGAATAAGAGCACTAGTCAATATTAATATAATCAGGAAAACCATGTCCCAAAGACAATTTGTACTACAAATTTCAGTTCAGCATAAAAACTCACTGCAGCACAATTTTTATGCTGAATCTTGCAGTGTTGCCCGTGTAATTAGGTCACACCAGTTCACTTTAACTCTCATTACAACCTATATTTTTTCAAAGTTTAATATTAGATGTATTGTATTGAGAGACTATTTAATGTAGTTCAGAATGGGGAGTGAGGAATTGGAATTTTACAATTTGAGGTATGTTTTGCTATAATTTAATCAAAATATAATTTCCAGGACAATGCGGTTTAATGAATATTAAATAAGTATTGGACTTTTTTATTACGACAAAGAATCCAAAAAAAGAATTATGAACAACATTATAACAGCATGCCAAAATATTTAGATTAGTTTTGACATTTTGGTAGGGTAAACAGTACAATAATTAACTAACTATTCCTCAATTATAAACCACACAGCTGAATCGCTATTTGTACTACATCGTAATTCATAATCTATGCCGTTGATGGCTGGAGAAATAATTTTCTATCAAAATGCATTACATTTTCTTCCAACAAATGGCAAGTTTGTGTGTACCGTGTCTCTGTTTTGTTTTAGAAATTCTTACAATTTTTTAAGAATTCAGATATTAAATATGTTATTTTGTTGTTTATTTTGGTAAGTAAAACTCATTGGAATTGATGAAAACGCAACTTGTAATGATTACAGATAACTTATATTGATATTTTAATATTAGTCTGTGAATTCAGTTATTAGCCCCCAGCCAACTATTGTACATCAATAACTGTATTTCAATTTTGTTGTTGTGAGGTTGTATACCAATTAAATATTTTGTCATCTCATTATGCATAGCCTCGTATACCGAAGAACATGAGTTCGATTGCTTTTTTCGGGCTTAAAAACCCTAAGTATGGCTTCCATCAGAAGGGAAGTAAAAGCATGGGTCGCATGTCGTACATTTACGGCACGTAAAAACCTCAACAGTGAAAGATGAGGCCTCTGAACAAAATTTATCCTTTACATCCTGAGTGAATGTAGCGCTGATTGATTGATTATTGCTTAAAGGGCGCAAAACTACTAGGTCATTAGCGCCCAGACACACCCAAATCTGCGCAACAATAGCACTTTGTGCAATAATATAAAACCCGCTATTAATAACTGGGGTTAAATTCTCATCAACAGACCAGATCAAAACGCAGCTGCAAGAGCTCAGATATTAAGTGTTATAATGGCCTAAAAATATAACAATGAAACCCCTTAAAACAAACAACAAGGATAAAATTGTCTACAAAAGGACAAAAGTCTTAAAATAATCGGAAATTACCGTCATGGGTAAAACCATTAAAATTACACCTTGCTCCAAAAGTCACAAACACGGATAAAGCGGAGCACTCGTTCCACAGCAACCACATCATCGGCAAGTAGCTCCTCAATAGAGGAGGGCAAACCCAGGGAAAGTCTAAAAGTTGCCAGATGAGGGCATTCGAGTAAAATGTGACGCACCGTAAAGGGGTGGTCACATCGTGGGCAATCTGGAGCTGGTTGACCATTAAAAAGGTGACGGTGACTAAATCGGCAGTGCCCTATTCTAAGACGAGCTAAAATCACTTCTTCGCGACGGACTGCGCGAGAAGAAGTCGACCAATGAAAAGGGGTGGATTTAATTTCTCGAAGCTTATTGTGGGGAATGATATCCCACTCATCGCGCCAGCGCGAGAGAATTCCTCGACGTATACAATGTTTAAAATCCCCTATATAAAAGCGTTGCTCGTACTCTGCAGGGTCTAAAATGGCGGATTTTGCTGCGACATCCGCGGCCTCATTACCCGGGAGTCCCACGTGTCCAGGTACCCATAGCAGAGTCACTCTGACACCAGCGGCCAGAAGCGAAGACATTGCATCCTGAACTTTCTGCACAAGAGGATGGTAGGTGTACAGGCGTTTAAGAGATAAAAGGGCACTCAGAGAATCGGAACAAATGACACTGTTCCCCAGCCCGTGGTCAGAAATAAATAAAATAGCCCGATATATAGCATAAAGCTCCGCCATAAAAATAGATGTCGCAACGTTAAGACCATATGTAAAACTAGCTCCATTAAAAACAAAGGCACATCCTACACCTGTGTCGGATTTAGAACCGTTGGTATATATAAAATTACATCCAGCAAAATAAGAGACAATCTCGTTAAAATGACTAAGAATGAATGGTGCTGCGGTCGAGGACTTAGGACAGGCCGTAAGTCCAAGATGGACGGGGGCCTCTGCTAAGAGCCAAGGGGGAGAGGAGGTTTCCCCGGCCAAGAAAAAAGCAGGTAAGTCCAGGTCCATCGTCCTTAACAGCTCCCGGAAACGAAAGCCAGCGGGCTTAGGAGCAAAAGACCGAGCAGCGTAAAATGGGGCGAGAGACACATTAAAAACGGTTCATTCGCAGGATGACGGGGTTGCGTAGCCAGTCGACAACCATACGTAGAAAGTAAAAGATCCCTACGATAAAACAACGGAGGTTCCCCAGCCTCCGCACATAAACTCGACACAGGACTGGTGGGGAATGCACCAACAGCGACACGGATACCCCGGTGGTGAATGGGGTTAAGACGACGAAGAACGGAAGGTCGCGCTGAGCCATATACTATACAGCCATAATCCAGTTTGGACTGGATTAGAGATCGATAAAAACGTAAAAGAACAGTCCGGTCGGTTCCCCAGGATGTGCCACTTAAAACCCGTAAAATACACAGAGAACGTTCACACTGGCCTCTGAGCTGTGCTACATGCGAAGACCAGCTTAATGTTCTGTCAAAGATTAAGCCCAGGAATCTAACTTCGTCCGCGAAAACAAGAGCTTCTGGGCCAAGGTGGAGAGATGGTGAAGGATACACCTTATGACGCCAGAAGTTCATGCAGACGGTCTTCTCTGCGGAGAAACGGAACCCATTACGTACACTCCAAAGGTAAAGGCGGTCCAGACAGCATTGGAGGCGGCGTTCCAAGAGACAGGTTCTCCTGGAGGAAAGATAAATCGCAAAATCGTCTACGAATAACGACGATTGGATTCCCGGTGGTAAACACTCAGCTATGGAATTGATGGCGATGGCAAACAGTGTACAACTAAGTACCGAGCCCTGCGGTACACCGTTCTCTTGAGTAAAACGAGAAGATAAAACTGACCCCACGCGAACGTTAAAAACCCGGTCCATCATAAACTCCCGAATAAAAACAGACATCCGACCACATATATGCCAATCATTAAGCGTACGAAGGATACCGCCCCTCCAGCAGGTATCGTAAGCCTTCTCCAAATCAAAAAATACGGCAACAGTTTGGCATTTTCTCACAAATCCGTCCATTATATGGGTGGAAAGAGACACAAGATGGTCGATGGAACATCGATGACGATGGAAACCGCACTGGATGTTCGTCAGTAGGTGCCTCGACTCCAACCACCACATAAGCCGCCCGTTAATGATTCGTTCCATCACCTTGCACACGAAACTGGTGAGGGAAATGGGACGGTAACTGAAAGGAAGGTGTGGGTCCTTTCCAGGCTTAAGAATAGGGATGACGATGGCCAATCGCTAAGCGCTGGGAAATGTGCCGTGACACCAAATAAAATTAAAAGTTCGTAATAAAAAAGCTTTGCCTTCTGCAGATAAATGCTGCAACATGATAACATGAATGTCGTCTGGCCCCGGTGCGCAATGTCGAGAGGTGGAAAGGGCATGTTCCAGTTCTCTGGCGGTAAAAGGAACGTTGTAGCTCTCCTGACGGTCGGAGGCAAATGAGAAACCTTTCCTCTCAACCTGCTCCCTTACTGCGCGAAATGAAGCCGGGTAATTGGCGGAGCTCGAAACATCAACGAAGGTTCGCCCTAAAACATTGGCGACGTCAGTCGGAGTAGTGAGCACTCGATTTAAAATCCTAAGACCGGGTATAGATGTAAACCTTGGTTTGCCAGCAACGCGGCGTAGCCGTTCCCAGACTACGGATGAAGGCGTTGTGCGGTTAAAAGAAGAAATAAAAGAAATCCAAGAAGCCTTTTTGCTATCCTTGATGACTCGGCGGCATTTGGCGCGAAGTTATTTATAGCAAATCATATTTGCTGAAGTAGGGTGGCGACGAAAAACTCGGAGAGCACCTCGGCGTGCACGCAACGCATCCCGGCATTCATCGGTCCACCAGGGAACCGGTAAGCGCCTGGGGTGACAAGACGACCGGGGAATAGTCTTATCTGCGGCTGATATGATGACCGTACGGAGATGCTCGATCGCGATGTCGATATATGGAAATTCACACCCTGAAAATTCGGCCAAAGATCCAAAGAGAGGCCAATTCACCTTATCAATGAGCCATTTTGGCGCGCGCTGTGAATGTGCGTTTGAAGAGAGTACATGGATCTGACACGGAAAGTGGTCACTGGAACATAAATCGGAGATGATGTTCCAGGTGAAATGCACAGCAAGTGAGGCAGAACAAATGGATAAGTCCAAGTGTGAAAAGCTGTGAGTGCTGTCAGAAAGAAAAGTAGGTTGACCAGTGTTGAGCAGAACAAGATTGTGACGGT
Organism: Metallyticus violacea; assembly: GCA_030762175.1. NCBI lineage: Eukaryota > Metazoa > Arthropoda > Insecta > Mantodea > Metallyticidae > Metallyticus > Metallyticus violacea. The sequence continues at coordinate 26,617,894 of CM060843.1, read as the reverse complement.
CGAGAAATTCTGCCAATATGCTGCCCCTGGCACACTCCGTGTTGGAACCCCACAGGGAAAGGTGTGCATTAAAATCTCCCAACAGTAGGACAGGGGGTGGTACCAGAGACAGAAGATCATCCAGGTCAACTGTAGTGATGGTGCCGGACGGAGGTAAATAAACAGTGCAGATAGAAAAGGTAAGTCCGGAAAAGTGAACTGTAGCTGCAGCAGCTTGCAAAGGAGTCTGGAGCTGTAGTGAAGTACTGTACACGTCACTCCCGTGAGCGGGAGTGCCATCTGCGGGAGGGAGATCAAACCTCACCGAAAAGTAACCGCGTAAATTAAAAGAATCACCTGGGCGAAGCTTGGTCTCTTGGAGACACACAAGCAGAGGGTCAGTAGAACGTAAAATTAACTCGAGGTCAGGTCTTCTGCTACGGAGACCACGCACATTCCACGAAAGGATAGCCATTGTTAAAATTAGAGAAAATAAGCTAAAAAGTTACCACCTTACTTTTTGGACGGTCCAGGGCGAATCAATCGTCCTTTTTTTAAACGCGTGGGACTCGGTGGTTTATCAGGAGCAGGAGCATCCTGCTCCATTGAATCCTCAGAGGGAGGCTTCTCCTGCTGAGAAGGATCAACCGATTCCAATACCTGGAAACGGTTGGAGGTGGAGAGAGGCGGTGATGGTGACCGCCTTATAGGCCTGCTCCCAGAGCCATCGTGGGAGCTCGACCTCCGAGGAGGTGACGGACTGTGGTCTTTTTTCTTTGTCTTTCCCTCACTTGCGGACGATTTTAAAAAATCAGTCCTTGTATAGGCCGTCTTAAATTTAATGGGATCAGCGGCAAAAACAACTGGCTTGGCTACCGTAGTTGGGTGCTTGGCACTGGCAGGCGGAGGTGTTGTAGAAAAAACCAGGTCGCACGTTTGAGTGCTACTGTCACGTCGCGAAATCGCAGTTGCGGCTACAGAGCTATACGTACCAAGCTTTGGTACAGGAGGTAGACAGGCTTGATAACGTTTCCGGGCCTCAGAGAACGAAAGTTTCTCTTTAACGCGGATTTCCTGTATAGAGCGCTCCTCCCTAAATCGAGGGCAGTCACGGGATGTGGCCGGATGAGAACCACGGCAATTCACACATACAGGAGCGGATGAACATGCTCCCTCGTGACTTTCTAAGGCACATGTGGCACAAATCGATTTAGGGCTCTTGCAAGATAATCGGGTATGGCCGAAACGCTGACATTGGAAGCATCGTAAAGGGCTAGGGACGTACGGGCGGACCGTGATGACCTCATACCCTGCTCTTATCTTGGACGGTAACTCAACCCTACTAAAGGTGAGGAACAATGTACGAGTAGGCTGTACCTCGCCATCCTTCTTTGTCTGCACACGATACACAGAGATGACATTCGTTCGGCCAAATAACCCTGAATTTCCGTATCGGTCATGCCGTCCAGTACAGACGTGGTTACTACTCCCCGGGAGGAGTTCAGGGTGCGATGTGACTCGACACGGATCGGGTATCCGTGGAGTAAGATGGCCTTGAGTAGCGCGCTAGTTTGTGATGCACTCACTGTCTCAACTAATAAGGATCCGTTGCGCAGCCGCGTGCACGATTTAACGGGGCCAGAAATACCATCCAGACCTTTTTGTATAACAAAAGGGTTCACATGCGTAAAAGACTGACCCTCCTCAGTTCTGGTGATTACTAGGAAACGAGGGAAAGACACCTCAGTCACCTCTCTTGCGTCCAATCTCTTACGTTTAGTATTAAAATGAGGATTTGGTTGTACCATTGCGGTTTCATCCTCCACCATCACACCAGTCTCCGATGGCAGGCTGCTTCCTGGCACCACCCCGGCTTAGGTTAGTTGCCCTGGCCTGGAACAAGTAACCTCAGGGTCACACCTTCCTGGGTACAGACAAAGAGACCCAATCTCCTACAGGAAGCTTACAGCACGTGTAATGGCCCCTCCCCGGGCCTGGCCTTTACCAGGGGATACGCTCTTCCCCTACATGATGACCCAGTGCTGGGAGTCACGCCCTTACCCAGTCACCTTTGAACCGTGTCAAACACGGGGGCATCCATCAGACTAAAAGCAGGGAGGTTTAAAAGTAAAAAGTAAAATGGAGACAAACTAAAAATGAGTCAAACGCGCTGAGCGCGGACCATGTAGCGCTGATGACCTGAGATGTTACAGAGCGTACTTATATAAAGTAAGTCAAAAACTATTATTAAGCATTATCTGAAGCAGTCAAAGGCAGCTTTTGATGCAAAGATAATGTAAAGAGACATTAGACTAGTTAAATATTATGGAATTTCTGTTAGTTCTGCTGCAAAGTTGAATGGCGATTCAAGCTAGAGTTAGCAACTTATCATATGCAGAACGCATATCACAGAGTATCACAGTCTTGATCTTGCTGAATTTGTTGAAATGGATGGACGGGAAACCACTGATACATTTAAAAATGTTAAAGAAGTTGTTGCTTTCAAAACATTTGGGGAAGATTTTTTGTATTTTATTGCCTGTGGGAAAATTATCAGAAATCGAGGAAGAAGAAGAGGGAAACAAGATCAACAACAACAAGAATTCATCACGTAACGTTAGGAAGGGTAATGAAAGTATTGAAGAAAACAAAATACCTTCTCTGGAGAGTGTTATTAATCATGATCAGAAAGAAAAGAGAAGAGAAGGTGAAGATAAAAATAATGAAGCAGTTCAGAAATGTGTAGAATTAGGTCTGCTTCAACATTTACTGAAAGGAATCCTTTTACTTTAGACAGCAATAAAATGAACATTCCCAAGTCACTTTTCCATCAATTTTCTATCTACAACAGGATAGGATAATTAAATCAAATGAAAGATCCATATGTAGTGATTGAATAAAATGTATCACAAAAGATGCACTGCAAAAAACTAATCAAATCCATATTCTAGAAAATAAGGAAGATGGTTCTTGTTATAAAGAAGACAATTTTCACCGAAAATTTTATTTTGAAGCGTCAAGTTCAGTAAATTCATCTAATTATGTACTTTATACAGCTGCAAAATAGAATATGAGCATGGAAAATGTTTACAATGTATTACAAATAGAAACTATTGTTTTGATTTTTCGCAGTAGTCTATCTTCATCTTCATCTATTTAACTTACATCCAAGTGGTTTAGTATGCATTTGATTATTATTAATAATAATAATAATAATAATAATAATCATCATCACCATAATAATAATAAAGTGTAGTAAGAGATAATTTTAGCATAACAATTCATGTAAATAGGTCAAATTATTTTAACGAAGTGTTTGAGCCAATCACTGTCGTAATAATGCCCATTAAATAAAGTAGTGTTAATTTTTAAACGAGTTAATGAAGTCAGAAATGAACCAACCACTATACTACTTACCTTATATCAAACAATATTTCTTGAAATATGGCATACAAATATTTTATAATTAAACAAAAATAATACAATGACACATACTCGGCAGAGGAAAAAAATTCCTTTTAATTATCAAACCCTGGAACAAATACTGTACTCTGATTTTAAGACAGAATAAAACTAACGTTACACTGGAAAGTTTGAAAATAAATAAATATAGCCATGCGTATACAGCTTATATTTGAAAGAGTATTGTAAGCAAACAAATTAAGAAAGAAGTGTGTTTACCAAGTCAATCGCTTAAAACTAACATTTAAATTCTGAATGAAACATTATAAAATTAAACATATTTATGTTATCATGAAGGTTGGATATTCTGTGAAGATTAATGTTTCTTATTGATTGTCGACATTCATGATATCTTTTACTGAAACCTGAATATGTGTGTGTGTGTGTGTGTGTGTGTGTGTGTGTGTGTGCGCGCGCGCGCCATATATTGTCATATATTGGCAATATTAGAGGTAATCAAGGTTTGCTAGTGCAGTTTAGCAAGCAAATGGAAATGAAATCACCTATAAGGATCAGGGAATATTTGACATGTTGAAATTAACTGTTGTCAGAATACTTAAATGATTATCGCAATTAAGAAAAAATGGAACTAGGAAATTTATGTTTTGAAACAAGGCTAGCACAAACTTAAATAGGTTGGTACATAATATGATTTTTCTTCAATGTTTAATTAGGAGTAAAGATAAATATAACAGGATAAAATTAATTTATTATTCCTACATTTTTTATTCAAACAAAAAAATTATGTGACATTTACCACAAAAACCACAACACTTTCCGAAAGAAATCTGATATCATTTTGAGATATTAATGATGAATGTTAAAATTATCTTTATAAGTGATTTTTAGAAGTAGCAAGCAGAGCTGAATCATGGGCAAAAATTATTATTATTAATTTTAAATTCCTGTTAGTTGGTATTTTGTTATGTCTTATATCTGTGAAATCCCTAATGGAATAAGAGGGGAGGGTGTCCGCAACCATGTCCGACTTATATGCTAATTTATCGCCATTCTGCAATTCTATTCTTAATTTTCCCTGAACTTTTTTGAATAGTGTTTAACGCCCGTTTTGACACTGATGATACTTGAGGTGAAATTATGTATTGGAAAAGAAATTTTTTCAGGAAGAAGCGTTCCAGGTCTAATTTTAGGGTACCTCTCCGGCATTTGCCATTTATGAGGATTGAGGAAAGCCTGGAAAAAACCTCAGTAAGGGATGGAGGTCCTGGCGAGATTCCACCCCAAACCGCGCCTTAACGACCTCAGCATCCCGTGGCTGTTTCATTGAGATCAGGTTGATCATAAACTATGGGATATGATCTTATATCGTAGATTAAGTAATTGTTTTTGTTGATCTTGTCAAGTTCTCTTATAAATGTAATAAAAGTCAAATAAAATGTTAAATCAATGGGTTTTTCCACCATAATTTTCACTGAGAAGAATCCATCACAAGAATCAATTGGGTCATCCAACTGTGTCGGTCCTGGGAGCCCAGTGGTAATCATACCTTACCTCGTAGAACGAAGATAGAGTTATGGGTCGTTCCAAACTCTAAATTGAATGGGACGCTGATGTCATGAAATGTTAAAGAGCTCCAAAAATAAACCATAAATAAAATTATGGTTTATTAAATTAAATTATTAAGTTATAATGGCCGGTGCTAGAATAGGAACAGGTGGTTTACATAACACAATAATCGATGGTAGAAACGCCAGAGTGAGTTTATAAATTGCAATGCATTTAAAAGTCAGGTCAGGTAAGGAGATACTGGAACCGCCTGCCTTTATTTTGCACACATTTCTGACATCTGCTTATGAAATTACTCATAACCCTTCTTAATTTTCTTTTTAGAAATTAAACTAATATATTGATGGATGTTATTCCTTACTTCGTCTAAAGCTTTTCAATACTACATACAAATTTAAATGTCATGAACGTTGGTTATGATTTATATGGAATAAAATAAAATATATTTTTCATAAATATGAGAGGAACTATAATATAAGTAAATAATGCGTTCCATTCTAATTAAATATTATTTTTGCTGCTTTCACGATTTTAATAACCTTGATTTTATGCAATCATTTAGTGAGTTTAAAATTACTACAATTGATTTCTAGAGTGCTACTTCCATCACTTTAATCCAGGGTATGCTATCCGAACATTACATCTGCTTACCTTGTTTGTAGTACGCTCCCCTTGGATGCTTTTCGTAGATGGAGATAGAGCATTTATGAGCTGACGTTATAACTGCAATAAACTACAGCAAATTGTATGACAAGAAGAAGAGCATCCTGCAGAAAGGTTTTGTAATTAATTCAGCAATGGAAACCAGTCATAAAGATAGCACACACCCTCAAAGGTTTTATCTTCGCCTTCGCCTTCCTTAGTTCCCAACTTTTTTCTTTCCCTGTGTAGTAGCTTCAAGCGGATAACGCATGCTTACACATTACTCTGTGGTAAAGATGGTCTCCTGAAGCAAACAGTGAAAATGCAAATCTCTCCGATGCATTATCCTAAGTGAATGGAAGGAATTGATTACCCTGCTTTCAGTATAAAAAACGAAAAACAAACAAGATTTCGTCTGATTGATCAAACAGTGCGCTCTCTAGGATGAAAGCTTTCTCAGGCTTCTTTTACTGACAAAGAAAACGCTCCCCAAAGGAAATGCATGCTTCAGAGATTCTTAATGAGATCGATGGAAACAAGGAACTAGTCGGCGTACTTTGCTAATGATTGCTGAAAGTAGATTCCCATTCTTAAGCTCAATAAAATACATCACGTTTTACTCGAGGAACTGTCTAAAGTTTAGGTCGTCTCATGTGGGTTTTACAGCTTACATTTACTGTCAATTACTATTTACTTACATTAAATACCGGTCTTCCCAATTTTAATTTTTTGTTTATTTATCATCATTTCCCCTTTCTAATAACTGCATATCATACTTAAGTATGCACGGAAGACGAAATATACAGAGAGTGCCAAATAAATGTCTTTCTTATTAATGCTTTATGAGTATCAGCAATGTGATGTAGGATTTTTCTTCGAATTACTGATCATGTTCTTGGGGCATTCAGATACTGAGCGAGAAGTGGAAACGTCGATTAACTATTCATACAGAGAGTGCCAAAAATGTATACGCAAAGAAAAAACTGTGTTAACATAATAAAGCTAAATTCACACAAACAGAAAATGATGAATCATATTAGACTTTTACAGTTTCAACATTTGCTCAAAATGCCCACCATTGGCGTCGATACACTTCTGAGTACACTGAACTACTGATTGAGCAACGTTTGCGAAGGTGTCCTCAGCGATTGCAGCACAAGCCCGAATTGCTGCCAGTGTAGCTGGTTTTCTACGGTATACAACATCCTTAAGAGTTCCCCATAGGTAGAAGCCCAACGGCAGTTCTATTCTATACACACGTCTCTAGTGCTTTTGAACTTCATCAACATTCTCGGCTTTCTAATGACACTTTTCTAATACCATTCAAAATTACTTTCCACTGTTCAAACGATAATCTTGGCTCCATTTGGTTGTAGCAACGCTAGCATAACATAATATGAGTCAAATCTGTTTACAGAACATTATACGATTATATTGGCCTCATTTGTTCATTGCTGATTTACCTGTGACGTAGCAACGCTATCACAATGTCTGTGAGTCACGTGTATTTACAGAACATCATACTACCTTTTGTTTTTCGGTTCAACTTTGAAATATATTAAATGTATATCTATTGTGAAAGTGTGTATACATTTTTTGGCATCCTCGGTATTTGTAATATGTATACACAACTTTATAACAATATAGATACACGTGCTACTACTACTTTATTTGTTATTATCGATAACTTGCTGGTCTTCTTTGACAACAACAGGAATAAGAATATAATTGTAGGACAAAGTTTCTTTTGCTTTTAGTCTTCGGAGTTACATCATAGGATGAAGAACGAATACAGCCTAAACTTTTATAGTATCAGCGCATTCCCTATTATATTCATATAATAATGAATAGAGTATTTTTGTCATATCTTAAAAGCTCAATAGCTCCATTTGGTTAAATTTCAAAATTTCTTCATCGAAGAAACAGAAAATCAAACAATTAAAATTGTATAATGTTAGACCTAAAGCTTTCACTTGACAATAAATGTATTTCAGAGGTATTTTAACTTTTGAATAAAGACGTTTTGTGTGCTCTTTTAGACTACTTCATTATTAGAAATACTTAGCTAAGTGGGTGCACTTATCCACATACAAAATCTTAATTCTTCTATCTCCTCTGATTTTCTTACTTTAATATGATAATTAATAGTCCTAATATGTTTATTTTCTGTTTTTATTTGAATAGATGTTCTCCAATATAAATGTAGAGTTATTTCAGTAAGAGGAAGAAAACTAGTTATTTATACAATGTTGTTTATGTTGCTATTATAAATAATTCATCTTTTAAAGCTAGAATTTATTCTAATCACATAATCTACCAGTTTTAATCGGTCCTGGTGGTGTAGTGATAACCACACTTGCCTGCTAAACCCAAGATCGCGGATTCGATCCCGGCCAGAACCGATGGGTTTTTTCGGGCGTAAAAATCCTAAGTATGGCTTCCTTCGGAAGGGAGATAAAGCCGTGGATCCCGTGTTGTACATTTACGGCACAATAAAGAACCTCAAGCCTGAAAGAAGAGGCCTCTGAGCAAAATTTGTCGGCTGTTTCACACCCTGAATAGAGTGGGACGCACATGACCTGAGATGTTAATGAGCGTCCGTAAATAAACAAAAATAAACAAAATCGACTAGCTGTTTCACTTGTTGGTTTCTGATTTTTCTATCTTTCAAACAAATGGATGAAATTCAACGACAGTTGATAAGGACAAGTGTAAATATTAATAGATAATCAATAAAACTATGTAATGTGTCGAAATTTCTGAAATTTACTGAAGTTTAATATGCTAATTCTGGGTTATTTATCAGTACATAGAAACTAGGTCTAAAATTATTTCCAAGTTTTAGCTTATGTACTACCTCCGTTTTTATTTAATAAATGACACTGAATGCGTCTGCTGTTATGCCCATGAGAATCGGTTTAAAAGTTATAGTAATTCTTGCAAAAATAATAATAGTAAGTAATTTCTGTCTGAATATTTGTTTAATTTTTAAAACTTTGAGTTTTTTAAAAATGCATTTTTTCGGAAAGTCCAATATACTCTTTTGTAAGATGAGCAATCATAATGCCACCCCATGAAATGATACCATAAGCTATTTATTCGCTTATAATAATATCGGCAGGAGACATTGAAGGGTTATGAAGTTTGCAATCTGTTACATATAGTCAGTATTCATATTCATTTTTGATTGTTGATGCATAATGACCCCCAAATGCTTACTAGATGTGCAGAGAGTTGGGTTACAGCTGTGAATAATGACCTTCACGTTGTTCATTGGAGTAATTTTGCCTAAGAGAGTTAAAGAAAATGAAATCAAAACCGATTTTGAAATATTATGTTTCAGTTGTTTTTTATCAAGCAATTGTTTGAGGGATCTGTTGTTTCAAACTTCCTAATTAGAGCATAAAGGGTTTGCACATCGCTGAAATGCCTGAAGTTGTTTTCCTTGAACTTCTTCATTTAAAAAGTTGCATGTTTTCTATAATGTTTGCCTGTATTAGATTAGGATGAAAGAATACCGATAGGGGTGGCTCAACGGGAGACCCCGGGATCAAATCTCTGACCACCCAGTTTATCATGGTCTCCCTGTCAACTGCTCTCCCATTTTATCTGATTTCATTCCGTTGACTCTGTTGCAGAGTGGAAAGTACCAGGCGACTGAGCTGGTGCTATGTGCGATGTGACGTTGACTTGCACTTTGGAAAATATTCTGGTTTGAAGTGGTTCGAATTCTTTAGAGGGAGAGGCTCCACGGCGTCTGTACTCTGTTTGAAATCAATGCTAGAGATTCGTCTAAGTTCGCCCGGTGCCTTCCTCACTTCATTCCTTTCTCCTCGGGGGTGGGTGGGGCGTTGTAAGCACAAGCGGTCAGCCCTAGAATGTGACTGAAGTACCGAAAATTCCCCGTCTGTTCCTAACAGTCCAAATCCAAGAATATAAGGGAAGCATAGTAGGTTATTGCTTATCATTAACTCACTGCAGTATGCAGTTGCACTTTAAAGGCAAGAAATCCAAGATGGAATACACTGAAATTCTGTAAATAAAGATACATAAAAACAAAATAAAAGTAAATGCCCTTTCTTACAGAAACATCCAGTTGCAGGACACCAACATCATCGCATTTAAAGCTCCCCAGTACTTTAATTTTGTACATATTTAAAGAATTTGGATTTGTTTCTTAGTTTTACTTAGCACTTATAATTTCCTGCTTCAAAAAAGGGGAGGGGAATTCATGATACATTTGCAGTTCCGGAACTAATTGTCTAACTCCATGTCCCCTTCAGAAACTACCTTCCCTCACATAGACTGTACTTTCTGTCTCTAAGATGATTGAAGTGAACACAGCGCCTTCTTGAGGATGTGTGCATACCTCACACTGTATTATTTTCATTTACACAGAATACGGGCGTTGTAAGAGTTCAGAACTATCTGTATTCTCTCTGTGTACGATAAAAGAAAGAGGAATGCAAAAACTACTCTTAGGTATAACGAGTTTGTGGCGCTCTTATATTAGCGAAGAGGAATCGTATCTCTGAAGTGGACATTCGGCAGTAGTCAAACACACATTTAGTACTTGCCTGTAATATTCAGTAACACATAAGATCATGTGCATAGTTTCACGACTATTAGTCTATAGGTACAAAACAATGATATGCTAATTTTAATTTTTTGAACTTGAACTTTCAAGAAATAACGGAAAAGAATGTCCGGACTCTTTAAGTCTGAATATATATTTCGGCACAGCGCCTTGTTCACTAAACTATCCTAATTACCTACTATGCTAATCTGCTGTAGTATGATAGATAAGCTTTAACGGGTGTGAGTATATGTGTGTCGCGCAAGGCATTCACTGGCCACGAGCGTATGTTTTTATTATTGATATAATTTATATTTGTTCTTGTTCTACTTCGACTTAAAGTGATGCCATATTTCAAAGTTTCAATATTCCAAAATGATAAACATTTCATGTAAATACTCACAAATGAAACATTTTGAGTGTTACTTTACGTAGTTTATTATTATTTCTATAGTATACTTTATTATTAAATCACTACAAAAATGAAAGGAAAAATTGTATGCATTAGACAGAATGAGAAGAAACTCAGTGTCATCATTTAATGGGGTGACTCTTTGCCATAAACGAACAAAATTTTCTAATGCAATTTGAGCTTTTGACGTGTTGTTTGATAAAATAAATAATATCTGCTTCATCTTAGTCTGCTCTAATACATTAATACACTGGAATTCATGTATTCTGATTATAATAATGAGTAAAAAACATAAATACAACAAAGGATGTCCTTTTCTATTATTTCATAACTCGAAAGCACCTGAAAGTTTTATATGAACCATTTGAGTTCGCAAAATTACATTTGGCATCACCGGGCTTAGTAACAAATAAATTCAGCAATGGTACTGTTTATGAAGTATGATTAAGCAAAGAAGCACATACTGAGTATCTGCAATTAGTGCATTCTAAAGGAATAAACGAATATGTAACTCGTACAGAAAATTATGCAGTTTTTGTAGTATGTTCCAATGTAAAATATTTATTTTCTCAAACACTCTAACAGATAAAAAATTTAATTATATTGGTATGTTCCTCTTATTAAGCTATATACCAGATTTATAACACCACTGAGTTACTACTTTCTATTCTGTATAACAATCTTATAGCAATTAAATTTTATTAATTGTCTCCGACAATCGACTGAAGTAAAAAATTGTAAGTATCCGAAATCAAAGATATATATTGTCTAATTTATCGTTCCTACAAAGCCTCTGCTAAGAACACCATTGTTAAAAATCACTCACGGAGTGATTTTTAACAATTTTTAACAGGTCAGCACCGAATTCCCCCCTTCCTCTCTCTCATCAACGCGAGCCTTGTCGTTCTAAATAGTTAACCAGGTATTGCCAAGTCTTCTTTATGTTTACATTTTCCTAACAAGCTTTTGTCTTCTTTTCGCTATGCTCAGTTATGTAACCCTGTAGTCTTAAAATCAGCTTATAAATATGCTTAACAAAGTTGCAACTATACTGGGATGTTTCTCGTGCACACACCCGTTCATTTTGAATGGTTTGCGTGCCAAAAATATTCTACTATGCTTAGCTTTCCTGTTTTTTTTTATGAGTGCTTAACGCCTATTAACTACTGATATCACAGACGATGGACACTGATGACAGATGGAGTGATAAGCTATAAAATTATTATTTCTTTCCAAGAAGGAAGAGGCTATTGCCAGCTATCAAGACCGAAGAAACCCTGGAGAATGATTCTGGCGGGTTTGGAACCGCGTACTTTCCGTTCATGAATTTCCGCCTTAGCGATCTCGACACCTCTGACGGTCAATTTACTTCTAGTATTAAGGTGAATATTTGTCCTTTTTTAAATTATAATATAATTTTATATAATATAAAATTGTAATATCAGAGATATATCTGACAGGTTATCATATTAAAATAATATACATTGAAACCATCATAAACTGTCAAATAGTACGATTTTTGCAAACTCAATTCTTAACATAAGTAAAATACAAAATTACAATCACCCAAATTTTAAGAAAGCAAATAATATGAACGGGTGTTTTAAATATTATATTTCTTTTCACTGTTTTGTTTCGGACCCGTAATATTTATAGATAGTTCTGAATTCACGTTTGTTACATTGGAAAGTTTTCAACAACACATTTAGTTGAGAACATGTTAAGTATTTTGGAAGATGTGAATATTGGGTTCTGTACTATTTTTATATCATATATAGATATAAACATCCTATTTTTAATTAACTCATGCGTGCATTTCAGTCTTCATGGATCCCAATCAACGGACATAACTTTTTGATTTGATTTTCTCACATATTCTGTCATCACGCTGTCCGTATATCAGAAATATAACAGAGATATGCAAGGGAGGAAAGATGGTTTACAAAATATGTATACGATTTTCCAACTATGACTGTAAATCAAATACAGGATCATATTGAATAGGGCATTAGTTGAAAGTCCACTACCACCTAAATAACTGTTGAAGCACGTAGTTCAGTGACATGGAACTCGATGTGTGGGCATAGCCGTTGCAGGGAACTCAAAATGAACAGTTATCAACATTTTTCTATTTCCTGTTTAACAGAAATTACTGAACTCTCTTATTTTAAACAGAATACTCAATATTTTTACATTTTCAAATAATGTTCATAAGAGCATTTCAAAAATTACCCACACTAAATACTTCTGTACATATTTACTGTGGCAAAAGTGGAGCGAATAATAAATTGCTCCTTCCTTAACCCCCCCCCAAAAAAGAAAAAAACCAAGGTCTAAATTTTGTGTTCAAACTGCTAGCCCTCAGTTGCTTGACAATGTGCCAGTAGATTACAGAAATCACTTGATGAATCATTTAATCAGACTTTAGGAATATCTTGCACCACTTCCATTATTCGATAATGCAGATCTTTTAAGTTGTTGGATATTTTTCGATGTACTACTGACTTCAAACAGCCCCACAAAAAGAAATTCAAAGACAACAAATCTGAGAATCTTGCCAGTCATTCTATGTGACCTCCCGTACCGTTGTGGAAAGATCTGGTGTAAGTGCCGAAGAACATTCTTCCCACAGTAAGCTAGAATTCCATCTTGTTGTAAATAACCCATGGTTGAGTGAATGTAGAAACAAAATTGCGATAGCCAACATTACTTGATTTCAAAGCAAATCAAAATATCTATTAGCGTTCAGAGTTTCTCTAAATGGTGTAATAACCAACAAGGTGAACCCAAACATTGAGTTTTTTTTTATATTTCGTGTGGTTCTCCTCCATCCATTGTGTATGTACATCTCATCAGTGTCGGCAATTGTGTCGTGACAAACAAACCAGGCAGAGCATGGCTTCATCTGAGAATAAATTTGTCTAAGAAAAACTGGATTGTTATTATTCGGCCCATCATAAATTCACAAAGCTGCATTCTTCTACCGTTTTCATAAAGTCCCTGAAAATGGACTTTTATAAGGATGTTGTGTGGCACTTTTAAAGATTTTCATCGCGGAACATTGGCTTTTATTTAATTCTAACAACAAATTTGTAGTAGAAACTTTTGGATTTTCTTGTACACGAAGGGGAATATCCAATGAAATATTCTCGTCAGTTGCACTTTTCGCACGATCTGATCTTGGTAAGTCCTTTACGCTTCCAGTTTGAGTAAATCTCTTTACGATCCTTGTCTCCCTGTTGAACGAGTATATGGAATTGAACTGAATCCGGGTGCATTTCATTAAATAAATTCGCCGGCTCTAGATGACATCGTTGTCTTTCTCCATTACCAACCATAATTAAAATTACAATTTTTTTCCTCCCACTCGATATCAGATAGAATTATTTAACACACTAGATGTCAGATATTATTCTCTAAGTAAGATGTTTCTGCCTCAATATACACTGTTTCATAAATATAACCAAAGGAGATTAATTATGTCCTTAAGGACAAAACACTGTATACAAAAGAAGCATTTCATTATTCTCTTCAATTTTTTGTTTTCTTGATTTAGCAACAATAAACTTGTACAGTGTATGTATGTGAGTCTTTTTTGATAAGCTCTTAATGCTCATCTTTTGCAAATGTAAAAATATATTGGGTATTCGATTTAACATAAGAGCTACTTGCAATTACACCAGAAGTAGAAAAAGGTCAAAATTATTGTTCTCAGTAAACATCGAGCTTCATGTCACTGAACCAAATTGAACGTACCGCAGCCGCCGGCATCCATACTTCAACCCCGCTTTCCCCTTTGTCATATGCTTGAAATTCGCACTACTAATCTATTCCCTGCGGTCTCACGACAGTATACATTTATTTGTGAACATGGTTAGACTCTAGAGCTAAAGCATTGTGTGTAAACACAATTTTAATAAATAAATTTGTCGTTTGTATGCAGAATTTATTCAAAACTTTTATGACCAATTGCTTCCCTCCAGAACTGCAACTAAAAACAAGTTACGTATTTTATTTATTGTGCTTTGACTGCATTTATCTTCTCGTGACGTCTGTAGATTACACGTGAATTGAGTAGGTATAAGTTTATGAAACGAAATTAAATTAATTAATGATGGTGCAAATGAGCTTGGAGTCCTTGGCACCTTAAGCTATCTAGCATTGTCCTTCTCATTTTAGGGAAAATCTCCGAAAAAAAGTTAGCTAGGATTCGAACCGAATATCTCTGGATTATTAGTCGCAAACGCTACAAATAGACCATAGAGGCGATGAATGTTCAACCTTGTACACATATTTTATTTTATTGATTCAGTGCAACACAAAAACACCACCGAAAACATAAGTTTAAACAAGTGGAGATTGACACAAATTTAGAACCTTCATAAACTAAGTTATTCACGAAATTAGCACAATTAGGTGTTTCGGAATGTAAAGTAAAATATCAACGATGAAATTAGAGATATTACGATGATATTACTTAATCGTTACAATTAGAATGTATTTTCCAATACAATGCCTACATTGCTAAAGAAGAATAAAACTTCATTATCTTCTATAATGTGCACTTTTAGGATATGGGACTGGAATAGCGGCTCCGCGGTTACACCACACTTAGTAGCCCAGATGTAAAATACCACGCGAACGGACAAGATTTACAACATTTATGACTAAAACCCACTATTATTGTTGTTATTTAGTCTAATTATAGCACTAATAGTCAGTCCTTGGTATTCGTCCTCATAATAAACAATTAAAAGTAATGAAGTGTCCCCATTCTGTACCTTTACAATAGTAATAAGCTGATAATCAATGGTATAGACTTAGTGATAAAATATTTTAGCTTTTGATAAAACTTAAAGTTTGAACTGAATTACATTTATTTAAATGTACAGCAATATTAGTTTTTATACAGGCATTTTTACTAGTATTTATACCATTACTTCATATTTTCAGGTATGAGTTGGTTTGTCATGGATATTAAATCGTATTACATACATTATTTTTCAGATAATAAAAACTTTATTTTATTTAAGCGAAATACTTCTTGTATTTATTAAGTAAAGCAGATTCCATGCATGATCAACGATATTTTTGCTAGTTATAAATGTATTAGCATAATTATCGAATTGTGCAACTTTTATAAGGCTTCCACTTTCAGGGGAAAAATTTATAATTGTGTTTACTTACATCATATGAACCGAAAGTCTTGCTGAAGGGAGTGCCAAAGTGCAATGATAGCAAATTGTGAGATACATTACATGTAAAATATATAACAATGATAAAGTAATAAGAATTACTTGGCATGAAATAAAAGAGATTCGAATTCACTTCAAGGTGGATTACTTTCCTTCTTTTCTTTTATTCTTTCTAGTTTCTTCTTACTTTGAAAAGGCTCATGTTCGCAACTTTCTCTAAGCGAACCTGGCATCATATTTACTTTCATTAAGTGAAAAAATCCATCAAAAGAGGGCACTTAAACTCTAAATAAATAAAGAGGGAAGAAAATGCTTGTGTAACCCGAATTCAAGAGTAATGTTGCATTGACATAAAGGTAAAACATGTCTTGTCTCAAAAAGTTTAGCAAATATCAGAATTTCCTTATTTTAATTGTACATGTTTGTATTGAATTAGCTAAAAGTGAGGATTATGATTCTCGACGCATAATTCACATCGTTTGGGCATCATTCATAGGTGGCAGAACACAACAGACGATTCATATCTAAGTTCTGGAACAATGTTTGATAAACTACTGCAAATAATTTAGTTCACGTGGTTTCTTAGTAAAAACTTCATATTTCACGATATCCCAAAACAAAATATCGTTTGGTGTGAGGTCGCATCATATTGTGGCCATTCTATTTCTCCATGACGACCTATCCATTCAACAAATTGCTAGTTTAAAAAGTTCTTTGCCTCAAACCATAAAGAGGTAATGGTCTATACTGATGTAATATAAACTATAACTCGGCCTGATAACCATTCCTTCTTTTATTTATTTTTTTGATTGATTTATTTAAGGACGCTCTTTAACATCTCAGGTCATCAGCCTCCCATTCAACTCGTCGGTCCTGGTGGTGAAGTGGCTACCTTACTTGCCTCCTAAACCCAAGATAGCGGGTTCGAACCCGGCCAGGACCGATGGATTTTTCCGGGCGTAAAAATCCTAAGGATGGCTTCCTTCGGAAGGGAAGTAAAGCCGTGGGTCCCGTGTCGTACATTTACGGCACGAAAAAGAACCTCAAGCCTGAAGGAGAGGCCTCTGAGCAAAAAATTTGTAGGCCGTTTCACGCCCTGAGTTGAATGGGACGCTGATGACCTGAGCTGTTAAAGAGCGTCCATAAATAAACCAATCAAAAAAAAAAAAAACCAACATTCAACTCAGGGCGTGAAACGGCCGACAAATTTTGCTCAGAGGCCTCTCTTTCAGGCTTGAGCGACTCGGGACCCACGGCTTTACTTCCCTTCCGAAGGAAGCCATACTTAGGATTTTTACGCCTCGAAAAAATTCATCCGTCCTGGCCGGGTTCGAACCCGCGATCTTGGGTTTAGGAGGCAAGTATTCATTCCTTCAAAAATGAATAGTGCCATGATCCTTCCATTAAAAATGTCAACCCAAATAGTCACACCAGGAGTGTTTAGTCTTCAGTGATACATTTTATACGTACTTTAAGAAGCTCCCAAAGAAAAACTTTATTGAGATGTACAGGGGCATTTTCCACTTCTCCAACTATGGGACTACTAGTAATATTGGGTATATGGCCAATTGATTATTTAGTTCGATTAAGATCAGCCTCTTATTGGCTTAAAAAAGAAAATAACTCAAAATAATGGACATTGTTAGTAAAAAGTGTAGGAATAAAAAAGAAATCAAAGATTCTTTATTACAAATATGGCAACGAGAATGGGATGAAATAAAAGAAGGTAGAAGAGTGCATGAAATATTCCCATCCATAAAGGAAAGATTACTATTTAAGCACATTCATCCCAATAAGGGTTTAGTGCATTATGTAACAGGCCATGGTACATATTGCTCATATTTGCAAAGATTTAAATTACAAGTAAATAATACATGTACGGACTGTAACGTAATCGATACACCGGAACATGTCTCATTTGAATGCCCTAAATACCAGTCATTTGTAGCAGAGGAAAGACGATTACTTGCTGGGAAACGCATCTGGAACATCATGAGAGACGAAGATGATTAGGGCATTGAACGAGCTAAAAAATAAAATACCATGCAAAATGGCAGAAGAGTATAAAAATGGCAAAAAACAAACAAGAGAAAAAACTCAAAGGTTAGAAACAGTATATTCCCCTAGAGGATCCGAGAGAATCAGGGAAAGGCTAGAATGATATTTACAACTAAAATTAGTTGAAGAAAAAGATGATAAAGAATATAACACCCAATATGAATAAGAAGAGAGCAGAACTGACAGAAGAAAGGAACAATGGCAGTTTTCGGGCGGAAACGAAGCAGTTGAGAGAAGAAGTAGACAGAGATCAAGAGAAGGAGAGAAGCGAAGGAAACTACACTATCAACATACCATGGTCCAGTATAGCTGTTGCTTGAGACCGGCAGCAACTCCATTGATGTCCAGGTTCTTATGCCAGGAATTCCAGTGGGGAGTAGCCCGGATACCGAGCGTTAGAAGAAATGAAGATGCATAGAGTAAATTGGATAATAATTGTAAATTAATAAAGTTTAAATGTAATCATTGCTACTGGGTACCAGTTGCAATTGTAGATGTTATTATAAGTCATAGTAAATAGCCGTAGTGCTGGATTCCAGTACCGGTTTTGTTTTTTGAAGTTTTAATTTTGTTTAGTCATAGTATTAGTAGTGTAGATTTTAAAATCTGTAAAATTTAATTGTAATTTAAATTGTATTGGAAGATATAAGAGGAATAAATAAATGAAATCTGGAGTATTACGTCCTGATGTAGAACCAAGATATCAGGATGTAAGTATTGCAGAATTAAAATATATATAAAAAAAAATATCTTCAGTGATAAGTTAATACGAGTTTTTACTGTTCATAAACACAACTGTGCCGGTTTGCACGACCGTTTGGCTTAAACGAGTCTCCATCAGTTCATAAAATGATTTTCCAATAATCGGGATCATCTTAATGCTCTATTCGCAGAACTCTAAACGAGTTCCTTAATGTAACACTTGCAATATTTCTGGTCAATATGGTCTTAGTTTCAGATCGTTTAACCAGCTTCTTAATCTGTAAGATTAATCTCCGTTCGAGAGAGATATCTAGTGGTCTAATTGAATAACTTTGAGCAACGAGACATGCACATTCTTTCGTTCTACTCGCTTGTCGATTGGTGGTAGGTTCATCACGTTCCTGTTTACTCAGACCGTTTGTTCATATTTCGCCTTGCTTGGAGTGCCGAAGGTTGAACACAAGGAAATGTATTATTGCACTGGTTCAAAATCTAGCTGAAGAGACGGACAGGAGAAGGATTGAGGTAGTGGTGATAATGTTTCTCGAGAGCGTTTGATCTGTTACCACATGACATGCCAATTACATTAGAGTTATATAAAAGAGCAGTACTTTGATCAAAACGTCTTAAAAGACGGTACCAGGAAGTGAGAGTTGGCCAAAGGAGTGTCCCAAGGCTGCGCACTAGGGCTGTTGCTGTTTATAACGTAAATAAACGATCTATGTTTTAACACAATTATTACGGCCCACCCCCAATGAAATATAAATATAATATAATATGTATGTTGCAAACGCAATTATAATATTTTATGTGTTGTAACTAGTAATGTAGATACCATGTAAGTATATATGTATAAAATGGCACTTTTTAACATAAGCTTGTATGTCAATAAAAGAGAAAGTCTCTGGTATTTTTTCGGTTACGGTAGCTTGGAAAGCCAACAAGGTCACACAACTTTATACAATGGGGAGAAACTCTAGGGTCAAGTGTGAAGCCCTTTTTTAAAAGGACTGCTGTTGCAAGATTAATAAACTGAAGGATTTTTAAATTCATTAGGGGCTTTGACCCGACATGCATTGTACTGTTAGCCTTTAAACTAGCCAATGCCAACAAAATGTTTTAAACTTTCAAAAAATAGCGAATGGCACGTGTGGTAGGTGATCTTAAATCAGCCAACAGAAATTGTATGTTTGAACTTTTAAAGATAGGCTCGATTTGGCGTTGTTGAGCCAACGATTGCTTGATTTGAGTTTAATATATAAGGAAGCGTTTGCTCTGCGGGGATAAGTAGTTCTCAGTAAGCAGTTATAAAATCTAACCGCGGCAAGATACATGCAGTTCACACAAGTAGTTCTCAGTACGCAGTTATAAGATTTACACGCGGCAAGGATACAAGCAGTTCGCAGTGCTCATTATAAGTTCGACGTTGCTGAGGCAGGCAGTTCACAGAATCATCGCAGACGCAGATAACAGGTTCCTCTTCGGGCGCGAGCACGCAGTTCACATACATCAGTTAGACAATTTTTAATTTCACACTCAGCTGAGAACAGTCATTAGTTACGCTATTCGTATACATTAGTTAAGCAGTTTTCAGTTTCACACCCCGCGGCACTCATCTGTAAGTTTCACACGCGGCGAGAGATACTTGTTATCCTGACTACCACTTAGGCACTCAGTTGTAATATATATACCGGGACACACGCGTACTCAGTTTGTATTCGAAGTAGCTAAGTGGCGGTTTGTTGGGATCCCTACAGATCATATCAAACAAGAACACTATAAAAAATTTAGCGTAGGGTTGCGAAATTTGTTAAAGGAAGAATAGGGTAACGGACGAAAATGTTAAAGCACTGTCCTGGGAACTATTGGAGAACAAGCGTAATAAAATCAGGTTGGCATCATTGTACAGAGCATATAGAGAAGGAAAAGCGTGAGTACTTATAACAAACCATCTTATTATATAAGAAATGCACAAAGTTCATAATTAAGTATGGGCAACAAAGAACGGACGTGAATGAATTCTCTTTCCTAAATAAAAGATAAACATTTGAAACAGTTTGTCTTCAATAACCTGTGAGAGTTGTTTTTCTTCGGAGAAATTGAAATAAAGTACTTAAAGTACAATGTATGAACAGTATCTAAATGCTCTCTCTACAAGTTGTCGTATTATTTCTTCCTATTGTGTCCGTTTATCATTTATTCTTGTTTATTTTATTTTGTTTATTATTGTGTGAATATATGTACCGAGTGTGTCAAAATTGTGTGCACACTTTCATACTGGATATCTATGTAATATATTTCAAAGTTGGAACGAATAATGTATAATATGATGTTTTGTAAACAGATGTGACTCACTACATTATGATACGGTTGCTAGGTGACAGGTAAAATTAACAATGAACAAATGAAGCCAAGATTATCATAAGAAATTCTGTAAACAGATGTGACCCTCATTACGCTATACTAGAGTTGCTGCAACAAAATGGAGTCAAGATTATTGTTTGAACAGAGGAAAACAATTTTGAAGCGGTAATGTTATTGAAGTTCAAAGGCAATGGCGACGCGTGTACAGAACAGAACCACCTACGCGAGTAACAATTGAATGCATTACGGACAAATTTGAGACTCGTGGTACGGTATGCGATGTTCACAAGGACAGATCTGGGAGACCTCGCACAGCAACAAACTCCGCGCACTGAATAGGACGAAGAGGTCCGATTGAGCTTCCACCGCCTTCTCCGGATCTAACTCCGTTGGACTTCTACCTATGGGTCTTAAGGATGTTGTATACCGTAGAAAACCAGCTACATTGACAGCACTTCGGGTAGAAATTGAAACGGCTTGTGCTGCAATCGCTGAGGACACTTTCACAAACATTGCTTAGTTAGCAGTTCAACGTACTCAGAGGTGTATCGACGCCGATGGTGGGCATTTTGAGCAACTGTTGTAAATGCAAAAGTCTAAGATGATTAGTACTCAACATTTTCTGTTTGTGTGAATTCACTTTTGTTATTTTAAAACAGTTTTTTCTTTGTTTGAAGTGTGTATATATTTTGGTAACCTCTGTATATATGTCCCTGTCCCTGGGCTTAGGCCCACTTACACTAATTATGATTAACATTTCTGTGTTCTTATTATTCTTCCATTAACATTATAACACAAAAACACGTTACTTTATGGTATCTTACGATTCAGGAAACTTGCGCATCTACTTACAGCTAGTGTTACTTCAGTAACACCAGTGAAGTAAACATCAAGATTGTCATCCACAATAAACATGTTACTTGCCACGTGGGAACTCGTTTGTTTATGTGCTTATGCGTGAACAAGTATGAAAGCTAAAAGCGAATTTAATTTGATCCTATATATGAATGCATATATATATATATATGCATTCATTTAAATTTTGTTTTATTTTTTTAACATTTGGACAACACATAATGACCATTTGTTCTAAAATCAATATTTATTGATATCAATTACCACGGGCTTCTGAAATATGAATCTTATAAGAACCACAACCTTCCCAAATTTACATTCCAAAAAGAGAAAGAACATCAAGAAATATAATATAGTACGGTTTTTTGTTTCTTGACATGATTTTTCATTTTCAATTCATTGTACTTTGTAAAGTTTATATACATTCACAGTGTGCGTAGAGCTACAGTACTTAGTCTCCGTGATATGTTTAAAGGTGACCCCATGTCCTCACTGTGGGGACCCACTGCTATGTTTAAATTGAAGGCTGCCATTTGGATTCCCCACACCGGATTCTCTATTTCTACCAACGCCTTTGAAAGCGATCTAGTGGATGATGCGCGTGCTACAGAGCGCGACCTTTACTTAATTCTGCTCTGAAATGCAGATAGCGCGTTTATACTGTTATTTTTGTTCATCTGTTTTACTCGTTTTACAGTTGATTGTGCTATATTTTTATTGGTTTGGTACTGGCTTTTGTTTATTTTAAGCTTTCCTTTGTTTCAAATGTCCATTACAGTGCTTTAGGAGCCTGATATGCTATTATATCCTGTATTACGTTTTTCGTTGTTGGATTGTTTTCCCAAAATTCCTATAATCAATTTAATTTATACTTGTTTGGTTGCTTGTTTTGCTTTTTCTTGAGTCGCAAACTCAATTTAACACACCACATTGATTAAGCTGTATTAAGCACAGAATAAACATTATCTGAATATTAAAACAACTATTTTTGAAATTTATATATTCTTACACCTTATTACATATATTAGGTTGCCAGATCTTCATTAAATATTTTTTTCTCTTTGACTAACTTCTTAAATGTAAAATTGATAAACTTGTAAAACATATTTTCCATAATTCCTCGCGTTATAATTAGGTTTTATGTTGTAATCATTTACATAATTTCTACGTCAAGGCTGTTAGGTTTTTAACTGCTCACTTTTTTACGGCTGCCTTTAAAAGAAGAACTAATTTGATGTCTTTATATTTCATAACAGGAAACATGAAACTTGCAACTTTTTAGTGTTTTGTGCTCTAAGAACAGTTTGTTAAGGTATATAATATGGTTTTCCATTTTGGTTTTCATATACGTTAGTGATGTAATCTAAAGAGATGTTAAGGGAAACAAAACATTTGTGTTCGGTAAAAGTGGTTAATCGCTGTGCTAGAATTTTACTTTGTGCACCTATGTGTGTGGATAGTGCAAAGAGAAGCGATAAGTGCAAGACAATATTTTGATAATTCTTTTAACTGCATTCTATTGTGTTCATCTATTTATTCGCTTATTTACGCATATTTATTTCACATATAGGGTGTAAGGCATTACAAAGACATTAGAGTGATCTCACAATAGTGGATTTCTATAATTGCGAATTTCATTTGGCATGTTAACAGAAAAGTGCCTTATACTTGCGAAAATCAAACATGGAAAAGATAAGTGATGATTCAACGCGATGTGCAATAAAACTTTAACACAGGCAACAGCAATGAAGATTGAAATGAATTTAGAATTGAAGACAAACCAGGATAAAACGTTTATATACCTACGACCAATTAAGATTTTCCTTAATATGCGCGAAAAATCACATTTTAGAGTAAGTATTCACGAAAGCATTATATTTATTTATAGAAATTGTTCTGCTATGGGAAACCATTTCTAATAAATGAAAAGAGATCTTTCTATTATGCACTGTTATAGATAAAGACTAAATAATTAAGTTTTGGAATCACTTGGACATATGAAATGTCCAAGTGAGTTATGGCTTGCCTGGATTTTGTACGGAAGTTTTACAAAACAAATAGTTTGTGCATAATTACTTTATATACTCAAAATTAATCATTTCCAATTATTCGCATTTTACTGCTCTTGGAAGCTTTTTGGACTTAATGGAGAGCACCTTAAAGGGCAAGGTTTGAAATCTTCATTAATGTTATTTTTAGTTTCTCCTGCTTCTTACCACATCCTTATACAGAGAGTTTTGCATTGCTTTACGAAAAGTCGGATATTTCCCGTGGCTGCAGAATCTTTTTAAAACTTCCAAGTAAACACTTTGTGTACTTCACAAGTTAAACTTGAAACTATATGTTAGATTATAACAGCAAATGCAAATTCATCAAATTAACACAGCTATGATGTACATTCCATCAGATCATTTAAATGTTGGTGTTTCCAAATAATAATTGGAAGAAAGTAAATAACTGTATGCAAATTATGCATAACACATTTTCAACACATGTACTTTGTTAGGTGGTATGATGGTGAAAAATCCGATAACCCTTGCGTTTAGCAATGAGGGTGAACAAACCGCGATAAGCAATTCCGGTACAAACCTCATACATACCGATGTGCCCACAAACATGGTTGAGGTGGTGAACAGCGAGTTCGAAACGCTGTTTAAAAATGCATGTAAAATTACGTGTCCGTATTCCACGCTGTTGGGGCCGCAGGAAGCGAACACGTGTTAAATTTATTTTTAAACACCCTTTCTTGCAGTACATGTTTTGGCTGGAGAATGCCAGAAGAATGTATAATATATACCATGCGTCATTTATTTACCAACTCTATCGTCCCTTTTTCAAGGAGATAAATTTGTTGACTTCCATGCCTTGAAGGTGGTGTAGTATACACACAAGAGTGAATGCAATATTCATTGATGGGGATACTAGAGGTCAACTGCACAGTGTCTGTCATGTACGTTACATCAGCGTGGAGGTACAACATACATAGCAATTTCCATTAATATAAAACTGATTTAATGCGTTGGATCTACAGAAAGATTTAGAATTAAAATTAATGTTTATGAAAACTGAACCTCTCTTTTCCTTATATATCCATGTACTGGAGTCTAATTGTACATATTTTCAGTAAGAAAAAAAAGTTTCTCTCTTGTCACTTTTATTTACCACCTATATTCTATGTATAATGGGTAGGGAAAGAATTTGTATGTGAATGCATATTTTGACTTACTTTTGAAAGAAGTATAAATACTTTTATGCTCGCTTCGACTTGTTTGGCTTTCTACAAAAGTAGGAACTGCTTAGTGGAACTTTGAGTTTTGGCTGTGAAGCAAATAAATACATGCTTCTTATATAGGATTTTAAGAGAACGTTGTATTACAAAATTTACATTTATTTTGTGATTCAAAATATTTCAGAAACATTAGCATAAAAACGTTCAACATTATTTTGTGAATATGCTCTGTTATACCTAAAATAGCTCGTGGTAATTCAGATTTAAATATAATGCTTTGACTGCTTTCTGAACTCTGTTCTGTTCAACTTAGATGGCAAAATACTTTTCTGAGTTGCACAAGCAGATATCTCCAAACCAAAAGTTTTGTAATTTGTTCCACAGTTGCTTTAAAGTAAAGATATTACAGCAAATTTGCTTTTCTGACATTAGTTTATGTATATATATAATTAGTATTTTATGAATTTTTTTGTTTCAAGAGCACATAAAAAGTTGTTTGTGCCTTGAAATTCTTCAAAGTGGAGATTTCTGACGATGCTTCGGGACATCTCACTTATTCTGTTGAACGCCCGAATTTGCAATTGTTTTCTTAATGTCAGGGTATTTAATCCTCAGCCTGTATTTAAATCATACTTCCTTTTGGTTTACATATTTTAACAGGTTTTAATATTTTAAGTTTATTCACAAAATCAAACTACACTATTTTATAATGTAAGAATTTTGGTCTGGACCGTAACTACATCTGAACGAATCTCTTTCAACGGGTTTAAAGTTTGAGATTGTTCATTGTTGGGGTCATGTTGTTGAAGGTATGTATATAAAGCACTACATGTTATTGGTCCTAACTTCGTGCACTTTGGCTAGGAATGGCCAAATTCAATCAATTAATGTGATGCCAAAACAAGTCCCAGCACGCCAATCAATTGCATTAATTTTCTTTGCTGGATACGCTTTTTTCTCAGTTGATCCCATTGGATACATTCGTTGGAATATGTACCCATTCCTCATCCTCTTCACAAAATGGGCAGATTCTCCTACCAGAGCTATCCGTTATGTTTTAGCCTTCCAACCTCCAGTTTAAACCTTTCCTTTCCTGATCTTGCCTTTCTCTCTAAAAAGTACATATTTACCTATCTCTTTACCCTAGGTTAATTTAATTTCATCAAGAAGACTGTCGTGTTGCAGTTCTGTCTCGGTTTCCTGCCTGCTGGTATCCTCTAGCTTTGTTCTAACCTTCTTCCATACTTATTTATTATTTGCATTGCCTCGTTGCCGTATTGAACCCAGTCTAATCCCTCTTGAGTCTTCTTTCCAACTCTGCAACTCTGCAACGTTGGTGTTACATTTTGTATCTGGTGTCTATTGCATTTAGAGCGTAGTTTGGTGTTTCTACATTAGTCTAAGTCGGGTATTTCACGGTGCTTGTTTGACTATTAACCGTTTCTTCACAGCAACCGACCTCCCTCATGTTCCCACAGTTTAACGTTCCTTTGGAGAACCCGAGAACGTTTTTCGAAAAATCGACTTGAATGCTGTTTACATATTCAGCTCCCTCCCATTCCTGTAATTTAATTCCCAGTGCCTCGCAGATCCAAGATCGCCGGTTCAATCTCAGCCATGGATTTTATCGGGCGTAAAAATCCTAAGTATGGCTCCCTTCGGAAGGGGTCCATGCCGTAGATTTACGGCCGATAAACAATTTCAAGCCTGAAAGAAGAGACCTCTGAGCAAAATTTGTCGGTCGTTTCACGCCCGGAATTTAATGCGACGCTGATGATCTGAGATGTTAAAGAGCGTCCTTAAATAAAATGAATCCATCAAGTGGACCGCATTCCTTTTTTTTTTTTTTTCAAAGTTATAAAGGTCGAGGAAGATAAATTCTAATTAACTAAACATAGATTTAATATTTAGTTATATTTTGAAATTAATCAATCAGGCAACAATTGCAGTGTAAACTTCCATAAGAAGCCTTTTTACCATATATGTGTTTTTCAAAAATCTACATACAGTCGTTTAAAGAATTAGTCATTTTGACCTGAATTACCTGATTTACTCTAGGAACAAAGTTTGAAATAGCAAATTCAAGAATAACAGTAACCAATAAAAATGTTTAAAATTAAATACATATAATAAATAGACAAAACTGCAGTAGGTGCTTACAAACAATTCTCACAAATGTTTATTGTAAAAGTTACACAACACACTTTTTGTGTTCCCGTCTTTTGCTCTAGGGCACTTTGCATAACTCCTAATGGTTTGAGAATTTCGTATTTGAGCATCCTGGTAACGTTTTGTCTCAACTCTTGTAACAGGTGTGGAAAGCTCATTCTTCTCTGGAGTTATGGTTCAAATAGCTGCCATGGCAGGGATTCGGTGAACTCAAAACGTGATTTTTTGTGGTTTTCTGCTAATGAAGAATGTTATCACAAACACATTTACCATCGAAATATTAATATTTGTGTAGAAACCGCAAGAGGTTACCTTATATATTCTGTCAGCCTTTAGCAATATAAGATCCGCTTCCTTTCTCCCCCTCCCCATTAAATGTATTTGCCGAGTCACGCAACTTTCGCAATTTAATAGACCGTGTTTTGCACTCGGATTATAAACACTGGTACATTTATAATTACTTAATTAATGGAAGACGAATCGGCCGGACTTAAATAACAACCAGCTAATACTCATTAAACTTAAATAAAGAGGAAAGCAAGGCACAAACAAAATTTACTGTTGAGGAAAAACAATGAGATTCGTTTTATTTAAGGACGCTCTTTAACATCACAGGTCATCAGCGTCCCGTTCAATTCCGGGCGTGAAACGGCCGACAAATTTTGCTCAGAGGCCTCTTTTTTCAGGCCTGAGGTTCTTTTTCGTGCCGCAAATGTACGACATGGGTCCTACGGCTTTACTTCCCTTCCGAAGGAAGCCATCCATACTTAGGATTTTTACGCCCGAAAAAATCCATCGATCCTGATCGGGTTGAGCCCGCGACCTTGGGTTTAGGAGGCAAGTATGGTTACCACTAGCACCAGGACCGACGAAACAATGAGAATACCTTTAAAAGGGGAAAACCTAACATTAGTCCAAAAACAGCGACAACTTCTTTAATTTGGCTTGAAATTCTAAACTCCGATCAAAACTCTGAGAAAAGCAAATAATTAAGCACATTAATATAATAGTCTAATTTAAAAGTTGATTTAACGGTGCGGAATATAGTCAATGCTCAGCCCAGCTTAAGAATATTTCTAAACTGACAAGGCTCCTCTAAAATGTATGAATTGCTCTGAAACTAAGGTAGCTAACAGAAGGTTGGGCACCTTTACAAATAACATAGCAAAAAAAATTGTGATCATTCACCTCCACTCAAGCAAAAGATTACGAGTATGTTTTATAGCCAAGCAACTTACCTATCCCTCCTTTCTCATCCTCATATTTATCCTAATGGATTTGGGGGAACTACTGAAACCACGCATGATTTATAGTTCAAAACCCTGGCTTATCACCATAACAATTTAAAGGCACCGTTTCACAAGTACCTGCAATATCTAAGAGCACTACAGTACTACCGGGCTAGTTACAATGCCGCTTTCTAAGATTGTTTCCTGCCAATCTCACAATATTACACATTTATCCGTTAAGCTGATTAGAAAACTAACTGTAGATCGGTGGTTTTATATGCAAGTGCTGTTTATTGCCCATCAGTTTTGGAATTTCAGAACTTGAGCAATCACTCCCAAAATTAACAGGACAATTCTGAGATTCAGAATGTAAAGAAAAATATAAGCAATGAAATTACCGTGGTCGTATTTAATCGTGTTAATCAGAATATTTTTTTCAGATACAACTCCTGTTTAGCCAGGGAGGATAGCATTTCAAGTGTATTTTATATAAAGCGGGGTTGAATTTTGAATGCTGCCGATGCTGTACGCTTAGTATCTAAGACATACAATATCGCATAAACCAGCAAATCCTGGTTTATAACAACCAACAGACAGAATCCGCAGTAACTAAGCAGAGAACGTTCCCACCACTTGATGCAGGCTCGTGCTATACGCTAACCTTGCCAAAGAGTACCTTACAGTACCTGCAGCTGCCTAAGCTTATTGTTCGGGGCAGGAATCTCATTTTCCAGGGTATTCATTAGCGGCAAAGGTAGGTGGAGACCATTGTAATAACAAATTCATAACTTATCACTATTTTTTTTTTTTTTTTTTTTTGCCGGGCCAGTCGTAAGTATCGAAAATAGAGTTCAATCAAACACATTTCCAACAAAGTTCCCTTTGTTAAATTCTGTTTTTATATATATCCTACATTTTCAATACCTGAAAACCATTGAGACCACACAAGAGCTTACTACTAGTTCGATGTTTACAAAGATAATGCTAACTTCATTAAATTGAATGGATGGAGTATGCCTAGGGCCTCTCATTCATTACACCATGCAGAACTGTGGAAGCTCTAATTATGCACGTTGTTCTCTGATGTGGGAATATAGAAAACTCTACTCCATTATCCAATATGTCATGTAAAAAAGTATTCCAGTCTTTGTGTGTTGCAGCCCTTTTTATGTGGCATTTAGCATCATCGATCATTATACGCTGTTTAGGTGCAAAAAACATTTCTCTGTCACTATGTTGTCAAACCTCACCCGAGAGAGGTTAATACTCTCCTTCACAACCATTGCAATAAATGATGTAATATTTTATGCTTTTACTTTCATTTTAGAGTGTTACAAATATTTCAGAAGAAATATAAATAAAAGTACGGTGATTATTGCTACTTGCTGCTATTTATATTAAAGTAAAATGCCCTATTACCAAATATAATTTGGCATTAATAATTATGTGCTGATTGTGCGTTGGCCATTACTTTGGATGAAGTGAGAATTTGCTGATCGAAAATTTGAGATATAAGACATTAAAAGCCGCTTTACTAAGAACTATCATGAATATTTGAAACTTGCTAATGTGCAATATTGTTGGAATATATCGAGCATTAATGAACCACACCGCATGTTTTCAGAGAATGTAGAGGGGTCTCAGACTAGCAATTTGGAAACAGAGAATTTATTCTGTTCAAAGCTTAAAGTTATGACATTAAGTTTCTAACGGAACAGTTTGACACTGACTAATTAGATTCCATAAAAACAATATGGGTTATGAAGCATACCTCTTTTGCTCAACCAGTACACTAGCTTCAAATAAAACCCAGTAAAAGTCAATTTATCGAGTACGAATTTTGTTGCTTACTTATCCTTACTGTGAATAACAAAGCAACTCTAAACTTGTAAAGAGTAAAGTCATTACCCGAGAATTTATCACCTTGACCTGTGATGTACATGTAGTATTGCAAGTGCAGATACATTTCAAAATTTAGAAGATGTTTCCTCCACTCTAGTCAATGATGGCAGATATAGTAAGTACTTAAAAGCAAAAATAAACTGCTTTCTCTAGAGTAAAGGAAAATGTTCCTGAATGAAACTAAATATTTAAGAAAAAGTAAGTAAGCTGCATTCTAGCTTATCACAGATTGTAAAAAGCAAATGAAAGAAAATTGTAGTATTGAGGGGAAAAAATGTTTTAAGTGCAAAAAAATAAAACAGAAGACCAGAGATATTGTTCGATGTGACGGCCTGCAACATTCCTGCAAAGAGTGCACCAGCGAACAAATGATCCTCGCACTCTCTCAAAAAGATCTGGGGTATTACGAACCTCGTCACAAGCAGCCAACATCCATGTTATTAACTGTTCATCAGGGCTAACTGATGATGTGTACACGAGATTCTTAAAATGTCCCCATAAAAGAGCTAGGGGGCTGACATCCGGAGAACGGGGTGGCCAATTTACAGGATCACCTTTTCCAATCCACTACTCAGGAAGCACGCCATTGAGATAATCTCCTACTTCCACCCTGAAATGAAGAGGAGCTCCATCATGCTGCAACCACAGCTGACGTCGGATGTTCAGAGGGACGTCTTCCAAAAACAGACAAATGATGGGTGAGGAACTGAAGATACACGTGCCCGTTTAGCTGTGTAGGAAGTAGATTATTGAATCTGTGCTGATAACCAACCTCCATCACTGCATGTGGCTGCTGATACTTATATATGACTGTTCCTATGGTTCAGAATCAGCCTACCTATTGTGAACATGGCCCTGTCGGTGAAGAGAACCTAGGAGATATTAGACTGTTCATTCTGCCCCTCCAAGGCCCATCTGTAGAATTCTAATCTCGGACCGAAGTCCGCTCCCCAATGCCCTATCACCTTAAGCAGGTGACAGTGAAAGAATCGTACTTCGTACAGTATCCGATACACGCTGGATTCGTTTTCATTGACCTGGTCATTACTCGGGTGCTGGTGGAAAGTTCCACCCAAACCATGGTAAGTACCTCCTCTTCAAGACTGGAGTACAAAGCCTTCGGTTTGCACCGGCATCGGATCTGTGCACCATTAAAGATCCAGTTTCCGGTAAACGCCTATGGACATTTTGAGAAGTCAAATGGTAAGGATGAATTCTGGAAACCTATCCCTGTACAATTGTGCAGCTACAGATGCATCTCCTCTTGCTTCCCCATAAATTAAATACATATTAGCGAGCTCGGCAAATAAGAATTCGTTTCGGAGCAACTGTAAACCGGCTGTTGTAATTGACTTAAAAGCATAAAATGATCCAATAACCACTCACGTAACTTAGCCTTACGGGCCACAGTCCCGAACGGTAGCGAAGAAAGCCAACCGACTGGTTACGATTTCGGTAGTAGGGATTACTTTAGGCAGATAATTTTCTCGATAATCATGTAGACCCTAACAGGTCAATTGGTTAGAGCGTCATGTAAGTAATGCAAAAGTCATGAGTTCGTTCCCTGCACGTATAACCTCTTTTTATCTCACTTGTGATCTTTTAAAGAATTACTTTTGCGTTTTCATAGTTTGGGTTACGGTAATTTAGTGTACGTATAATAATAATAATAATAATAATTATTATTATTATTATTATTATTATTATTATTATTATTATTATTATTATTATTATTATAGAACTTAAAACTTTCTGACTGCCGTTCGGGCGGAATTCCGCTTTCTCCGCTACCGTTCGGAACTTCGGTCGCAAGACAGGGTTGGTTGTAACCTCAAGTCTCTGCTGCTATGTGCTAGGTACTTCGCGCATGTGCAATTAACTATGTAGCACTATTGAACTGTTCCATTAGCGTGCATACCCTCGCATAACAAACAATTTCACCGAAGTAGGAAAGCAAATAATTTTTCACTTACTGTGTACTGTGTATTAACAGTACATTTTTCGACTACTTGGGTAAAACGTGATCATTATGAATGATAATCTAATTCATACACTTAAGTTAAATTGACGTATCAGCTGGTATATCCGATTTCTTAAAAGCGTCATAACATTGAAAGTTTACAAAGTGGGTCATAAGTTCCCTATTTCAAAATGCTTATCTAGGACCCCTCCACAACCCTTGCAATTTGTGTGGTTGAATTCTTTAGCACTTTATATATATATATTTGCACTTTATATATTTATATAATCATAAAAGCAGAAAAGGATGAAACACTAAGAGAAAGCCACATTTGTAATCAATCACTCTAGTAGTTCGAAATACATCGATTACAAGTGCGACTTTCTCTTAGTGTTTTATCCTTTTCTGCTTTTATAATTACTGTTAATTTGTTACATTATTAATAGTGAAATATATAGTACTATATTACATATAATATGGTACTATTGTATTTATAAACAATAATATAAATCTGTTCCCTAAAGCGGTATATTGTTTTCAGATACATTTCATTGATGTTTGACTTTTCAATTAACATTTCCCTTTAATTTTCGCACTTTTTCAATTTGTACCTCATTTCTTTTAGAATATATCTCAGAGAGTCAACCCTTAAAAAAATTAAATTCTTTCTATTTCGAATATCATATTACATTTTTGGACATGCAGTAACTTCCTTTCGCACTATATAAAAATTCGTCTATGCAGAAGCGTATCCCATTCTTGTTAAAAACATTCGAGTTCACTTTTGTACGCTCCGGTGTATTTCCTGGAGCCGACAGAGAGTACTCGCCGGTTTCATCCTTTTCTCTTTTTACCCTGGTACTTGTTCTCACTGGAACACTGGTAAGTTTGATTGTTTTAATCTGAATTTTATTGTCTCGACTCATTACAGCTATCAACATTCTCAATTCCTCGAGCTTTGCTATGTATAATTTTTCCTTTCTTTCGCTGTTGTGACACATTCATTATATATATACACTTAACCAAATATGCAATTGCAATTTAAAACGTCCAACTGTTCACTAGTACTATTGTATTTTCGTTAAAGCAATGAAAAAGGTCGCCATATTTGAATAAATGATACATATGCAGTACGTAATGTTTTACTTGGCAGATAAAGCCCTCCCTTCCCCGCATACGTCACTAGCCAACTCTCCAGCTCCCATCAATAGATCGTATTTTTAGACTGTGCTACATAACACAATAAGCGAATTTACTGTTGTTCAACGTAGTACGTTTAGTACGAAATTTTAATTATTAAAAATAGGGATTTCCTCGCTCGCAAAGCGTGTTTGAACATGAGAAGGCCAAAATCTCAATGAATTCTCTGATAGAGCTTAAATTTCGGAAAAAAATAAACTTTGGACCATAGGTATCATAAATAAAATAAACACGAGCATTTTGAATATGTGCAGAAGGAAACTTTTGCAAGAACTCAAAGGAAAAACATTTAAATTACCTTTCCTTGCCTTTATAATAAAACTTTCTTTTCATTCTCATAAGTACTGGCTTCCCTTAGATGTAGATGTTTCTCCAAAGTATATTGGGAGTTTGCAATCCCATGGAAAATTGATATTGGTGTTTTAGTCGAGATGCAGATAATGCATGTCTTTTCTTCTTTGTTAAAGAGTGTGAGCAATGGATAAAAGGGGGG
This sequence comes from Metallyticus violacea, assembly GCA_030762175.1. NCBI lineage: Eukaryota > Metazoa > Arthropoda > Insecta > Mantodea > Metallyticidae > Metallyticus > Metallyticus violacea. The sequence goes on along the minus strand of CM060843.1, from coordinate 26,583,940 downwards.
TCCAGATCCAGCATTAGTCCTAACGCCACTAGTAGGGCTGATTGGGAAAATGTTATAGTCACAAATTTCGTTTTTTTGACTTGTTGTCACATTGCAATTGTTTGTAAACGCCTAGTGGCTCATGCAACTATTTAATTCAGTTCAAAACAATGGAATAAATGACACTGCAAGAAAAACTGGGTTCATTTAACTGAGAATAATATAACTGTATTAGCATTAGATACAGTAGGATGTTATTCAAGCTTTCAAATGAACATACCTCATATGTTACTTTGAGAATGTATGGTTAAAATTGCTGCGTTTGATAGGTCCTTTATTCCCCACTCATTTTACCAACACGACTAGTAGTATTATTTTATCCTAAGATATGTTATTAACTGACGATAAACAGAGTTTAATTAAGTAGACAAATTTATTATAACTAGATATCGAAGCTTTAGGCATTAAAAACAATGATTTTTGGCGCTTAATTTTAAGAAATGTTGAATTTAAATAATAATAATAATAATAATAATAATAATAATAATAACAATAAGTAACATATTTTAAAGTAATTTTAGCTTCCACAACTGGTTTATTATGAATTTAGATCATTAAATTCCTATTTTATTAACAACATGTTCAATTAAAATATTCGTAGTAGATTTCCAAAGTAGTTATTTAAAATAATGCAGCAAATATAATGTTCTTGATTTTGATACTTGAATAAGAAACTTAGAAAATATTGTTCTCATCACAAGAAAAAGCATAATCTCAGTGTTTAACTGACACCGTTTATAGCTTAATTTCTTTTAAGTAAACTACAGCAATAACTTTTAGAAATAAAATTTAAATGGGCAGACCTAGAAAAATAATCGCAGTGTTTAACATTAATAACTTATTTTTCGTAGTTTGCTTCACATAAAATAATATAAAAAGTACTTTTTTCAAAAGTTTGAAGGCAGAAAGGGCTTTTTCAACATCTACAAATGTCACTGGAACATATATTATCTTGGACATATGCATAAGATCAACGTTTGTGAAAATATTTGCTGCTGCACACAAATACGCTCTGCCGAGTTCTTACTTTCAGCCGGACTAAATTCAGTTATTCAATTTCAAAATTGTTAAAATACATATATATTTAATTCGGTTTTATTTGGAATTTTATATGCAAATACGCTTATTTTAAACTTGAAACTAAAGAATAGGCACTAGCATCAAAATTGGAATTTATACTTCTTATGAAACTATAAAATTGGAGCATAAAACATAAATATTCAGAATTTCTTTATAATGTTTATTACGGAAAAAATAGGCACTTGCCTGTACTCTGACTTTGGCACAAAGTTTATAATAACAAAGTAAGAGTATCTAGAGCAGCTCACGAAACTGCCTATAGCAAAGCAACATTAGTTCTTTTTTATTTTTGAGTTGAAAATTATCCATCATGCTTTTTCTTTCTGAAAAAGAGAAATGAAAAGTGTAATGGTGGTTGGTTATGGGAACAGGAAGAGAAATCACAACGAGCTACGCAGTTTATTTAATGGAGTTCACCAAAATAAAAACATAACAGTTTCGAAAACAATAAACAATTCAATGAAGGGGGAGCCATAAAAAAGAATATAAAACAACTGAATGAAAAGAAAAGTAATGGCCATGTAGATCACCTGACCTCGGGCTATTTGAAGTTCGGTTCTTAAAGTGATAAAAAAACAGTGTGTAATGAAGACCTTAAAGGAAGAAAATATAAACTGTTCAGTGTTGACACTGTGCAAACAGCTCGTTGTTTAGCTGTGAATGGTTCACATTTCACATATCTATTGTAATTTAAACGTTCTTTGCAAGCCTTCCATTTCCTGCTGCTGTTTTATTGCCTACTTTCATTGTCTATTCTAAATAAACTTATTTTGTTCTATAAATTTTGTTTATAATATTTTTAAAAAATAAATACCTAATTAATTGCTAAATAATACGAAACATATTCATTATGATTGAATTAATATTCTGTGTATCAGCAAATGTGGCGTTTATGAAGCGGAAAGTGAAGATATCCGATATATTACCTCTTTATACAGGTTTTGTTGTTGTTATTATTATTATTATTATTATTATTATTATTATTTACGGACGGTGTTTAACATCTCAGGTCATCAGCGTCCAATTCTATTCAGGGCGTGAAACGGCCGGCAAATTTTGCTCAGAGGCCTCATTTTTCAGGCTTGAGGTTCTTTATCGTGCCGTAAATCTACGACACGGGACCCACGGCTTTACTTCCCTTCCAAAGGAAGCCATACTTAAGGTTTTTACACCCGAAAAAAACCATCGATCCTGGCCGGATTTGAACCCGCAATCTTGGGTGTAGAAGGCAAGTATGGTTACCAGTACACCAAAGGACCGACTCTTTCTACAGAGAGAAATATTAAAGAGATTGGAGAAATATTAAAATGCTAAGTCAATATTTAAAGTAAAAATTAACATATTAATAATAATCAGAGACAATATTTTGTCACTGTAAAGTTTTTAAATATATTTTATTATTGATTTATTTTGCACTATTTTGCAATGGAGGAAGTCAACCACTGACTCATTTCTTAACTCTTATAGCGAATATAACGCAAATGAAAAGTCGTTAATAAGTTTTCCATATACGATGAAGCTGTTCCTGGCTCCCCGGCAATTACAAAGTAATTTAAGTAATTAATGTTTGTAAATTTTAGAATCAGCAAGTCTAATTAGATGTAAGTATGTTATGCATTTTCTTACAGTGGAGGAACTTTATTGATACATGTAAAATTAATATTGTATTGTGTTTAATGACATTCATAAAAGGTAATTTTTGTAATATTTAAGTAATAACTTATAAAAATATAACCAGACAAAGAAAAGCTCTCGTCTCTCTCCGAACGCAGAAAGTCAGACAGTTGGAAGGTAATCCCTTCTGGTATGCGCTCGGTGTGAAAATGCCCCTGCCTTAGGGCATAAACCGACCTGTTGCTGGCAAAGTTGCACATGTCCGAGCAAAAAGAGTCGTTAACAGTAACGTACGAAATCTGTTTAAATTCATATTACTGACGAATAGCGAAGTATTTGACTTGAATAAAATTTTCCAGGGAATAGGAGTGAAATTCGGTGAGGTAAACGCTCACCTATCAGACAAGTTAATACAAAATTGGCGGGAGTATTTCGCGCCGTTGCACATGGATGACGTTGTTTGATATTGTGTATAAAAGGGCTGGATTGTTCCCAAAACGGAGCAGTCTCAGAATTCTCCAGGCCCAGATACGTGCGGCTGCCGGCGCACGGAGATCAGTGGAAGAGCGGCCTAAGTACTAAGCGCGCCAACGAAGCTTGAGCGCCAGTCACTACTTTAACTGTCGATATAACTTTGAGTTGCATCAGAAACTCAATTAAATTAACAATTTCTTTGCTCTGGTCCTTTTGGTCGGCGCAAATAAATATACACGTCTGCCAAGATTACCTCGCTGTGGTTGCATGAAAGATTTGAGTTCGCCCGGATATTCACGCTAGAAGAATAAACTTTATTAACAAAGTAAATAACGAAGTGTCATTTGTCGTCACCTTCGGAATCCCGTTTCACTCAGGCTCTACCGGCACATAGCCGCCAAAATACAGCGAAACACCTCGACAGAATCTCATCAAAGAAGAATGGAATGATCTGCAGCAGCCGTGGCGAGACCTGCGATCAGTGGACACAAATTATTTACCGCATTACCCATAAAGCCCAATTCCCGTACCCCAACAACATTCCTTCTTCATAGTCAAAATTTATATTATCAGCGACCCGGGGTGAAAGATTTATTTATCGCCGCACACTCATAATCCTATTTCAACGACGATGGCTATTTACAGTACAATGTCATTTTATTGGACGAGTATGATGTTACGAAGCGAGGCGAGGCTATTTAAAACTCGAGTCCGTATAAAAATAGCTTTAGGAATGCGTATTTTAAAAATATTTTCTATGATAACATTAAATTTACATTAAATAAATATTTCAAGATGAAGAGGTTATAAGACCCCTTTTTCATGACCATCTAAATCGACTATATGGTTAAAATTCTGATTAGTTCATCCAGTACAAATACTGTTTTTGCATCCCTGTGCGGATATAAGAATGGAAGCGGAATTTTAGCGAACAAACCCAAAAATGGAATTTGGAATTATTTCAAACACACACACACACTAACCTTAACCTAACTTTGCGCAAATCCTAGAAACCGGTGGACCAAGTAGTTTGCTGAGGGTCATTACAGCCTATGGGCCTACGCTCGCCTTCTTTTTGTAAATATAGATTGATAGCTGATTGTGTGCTACTATATTAGCGGGTTATCTATCGTTGCAATGGTGGCAAATCCCCATTAACTCTATGTCAACAAAGCGGTAAGGTGTTGATGTTACATGCAAGCAATCAATACACATAGTTGTAATTAGAAAATAAGACGGGTTAAAATGTGAATGTGAATGTTAACTTTGTTACTTATTTGCGTTACCTGTAGCATTTACTTATGAAAAATACATAATACTTTTTACCGGATGAAAAATTTACTTTGAAAATGGAAATTCTTTTTTCGGCGCGAAAAAGGAATAGCATTGATTGATTTCGTTAGAGTTTTAAAGATTGGCCTTAGGCATTAACATCGCTGGGAGGATTACAACTACCCACTGTCGTGAAAAAAGTATTAAGTTATTATTTAGAATGAAAATTAGACATAACATGACGTAAACATAAGACATTGAGATTAGAACATTTGGTAAAACTTTTCATAATTACTTACCTAGACGCTAACAGAAATTAATAAATACCGTACAGTATGATAATAGTCTATTTGGGAAAACCTTTTCCGATAGATTCCTACTGTTGAACACCTTTAGAGTGTGTTTGGTCATAAACAGGTAACATTTCAAGTTATTCTGCATTGCTGAAGTATATCATTTTACAAACTGACGTCGTTTGTTTCACATTCAAGATTAACTAACAGTTGGCATTAGCTATTAAAACATACGCAGCACAGAAACAGTTGAAGATAACTATTAAAACATACGCAGCACAGAAACAGTTGAAGATAACTATTAAAACATACGCAGCACAGAAACAGTTGAAGATAACTATTAAAACATATGCAGCACAGGAACAGTTGAAGACAACTATTAAAACATTCACAATGTAATATTATTTATTCTTTGATCTACAGTATTTATTATGTGTTATTTATTGTCGCTTTACTGCATTGGTCTGCTTGCGACGTCTGTAGATTGCAAAGTGAATATAATAGGTATAAGTGTATAATAGTGAATGAAATGAAATTAATTATTGATGGTGTAATTAGCTCGGAGTCCTTAAGCTATCTGACATTCAACTTATCATGATAAGGAAAACTCCGAAAAAAATCCAAACAGCTTGTCCTGACCGGGATTCAAACTCAGGACCTCCGGATTAGTAGCCACAAACTCTATCACTATACCAAGAAGACGGCCAAATTCTGTGCTACTGTCATATTATAACTTTGCAACCTAAAAATAACACATCTTAAATTTTTATTGAATTATTGAAGTATATGTTTAAATAATTAGCCAATTTATCAGAATATTCTAAAAAACTGCTTAAATGGAGCTAAATAGCACTAAAATATTTTAGTTAGTTTTATTCATCACAAAGAACCATTCTGTATAAGAAAAGTCATAGGAGAAAAACACACATTTTACATAAATGATGGGAAAATAACTCTGCAATATTACATTGAGTTTATAGTTTTTATTAGTGTTTAACGCCCATTTTTACTACCTAGGCACCACAGGCGGTGGATACTGACGGTTCATGAAATGAAATGATACATTGGGAAAGAATTTTTTTTTCATTAAAGGAAAGAAGTGTTTCAGGCCTAAGTTTAGAGTATCTCACCGGCATGTGCCATTTATGAAGTCTACGGAAATCCTGGAATAAACCTCAATCGAAGAGGACGGTCCTGGTGGGGTTCCAACCCCAGACCTCTCTCTCACGAGTATGCACCTTAACGACCGCGGTCACCCCTGGCGATAAGTTTAGAGTGAATTACTATAGTTAATCACAGAAAGTTCCATGTATTTCATGTTGTTCTCAGGAATTGCAGATTTTGTCCGTAAGATGAAATTAAAGATTTAGATAAAATATATATCTTGTTTGAAGTAATATTTATTGAGTAGACATTTATGTAAAATATGCAAAATATACACGTTAACTCTGAATTAATTATATATATACTATATACTATATATATATATATATATATATATATATATATATATATAGTGTAGTAAAAACACTCAGAAAAAGTCACACTTGAGATCGCTATATTTCGGACTCGTGGAGTCCTTCTATGGCAAGAAGACAAGTCACAAGACAAGTGAAAAGTGACTTGTCTTCTTGCCATAGAAGTACGAGTCCGAAATATAGCGATATCAAGTGTGACTTTTTCTGAGTGTTTTACTATTATAATTATTGTTAATTTGTTACGTTGTTAATAGTGTTAATTTATTTTTATTTTATATATATATATATATATATATATATAGTATTAGAATGGATGGTCTGTGCGCTAATTTATTACTTCGGTCGTATGTCGAAGTTGAAAAATTCAGTTTCATAAAACGGGTACTCGCATTTTATTCCATTTGTGGACCTTCGTTCCGTTCTTATAAATGCTTGCATTCACTCTACTACAAGATAACAGTAGACACCTGCTGTTAAGAAAGGGCCCGAATAAACCAATAGTTCAGAAACGTCATTGCTGTAAATGAAGATGGTATTCTTAACTGCACGTTATTTTTCGGTGTGGTCTGATTACGTTAACAGTAAAGGTAAATAATTGTTATTGTTCATTGGATACTTCGCATCCATACACGAGACACCATTACATGATCATGTGGTCAAGGTGGTGTGCCATTGGGGTATAGGGTCCCAAATCCTTCGACAGCACCGAAATGATATATTCTTGTACTCTTTCATTGAATAATAATTAACTGAAGAGGAAATTTTACACGATTACTTCCAATATATAAGCGCATATAATTCGTGTCTTCATGAAATATTGAGCACTTGTTTGAGGACAGGTTAATTTCAAAGGCCATGTTCGCTTTATTTGTTGTCTGTGAGATGGAGTGGAAAATAACGTTTACATAGACAATTATGAACTAAATAACGTTTACATACTATGAGCTAAAGGAAGCCAGTACAACATTACGAAAGCAGTCTTATATACAAAGTGTCTAGATGTCATGGAGGACCTTTCCAACATTTTATATAACACATAATGTACAAATAGAGCTACTATGTATTTGCAAAACAGTTAGATTTTTGCTCTCTTTCTCTCTGTAAAAACATTAAAACTACATTCGCTCAATAAGACTGTTATTGAAATTCCAGTAATTTGATTTTATAGTATAACTGCGTAAATTACTGATAAATTCACGAAACCCTGCTTGATCCTCCAGTGTGATTATTTCAATAAGCAATGGTTCTATAATAATGAAGTTATTAAATTTTAACCATTGAAGATATTATTTGCAAAACTATTTCGTAAACACACTAAATGATTTTATTTATACTCCCTGATCAGATTAAATGCTAATTATGTTTACTAAATGAGAAAAAATGCCAATTGAATCTTATTTTAATTTTCTCGTAATCTCCTTGGAACTGTTCTCAAGCAAAAGTCTCCGCACTTACATCAAATTAATGCAAAGTATGTTGTAATATTACTAAATCTATCTCTTGCTGCGAGCTATGTAACTCATTCCTCAGCTCAATTATTTTCCACCAACATAGCTCAGAGACTAGGCCATCTGCTTATCCGACTGCCCTCCTGTTTCATCTTTAGCCAGGAAATTTTTGCTTGTGTATTTTTCGAAATAAGCAAAATTAGACCCTTAAACTTTTCGCACTCATTTGCATCATCGATTCATTCCCTTCATCCATTATCTCAAAAGATCGTGGTAAATTGTGGAATGTTACACGCTATCAGAAATAAATTTCATTGCGGAAAAAAATATTTTATATTATTAAATAAAGCACAGCTGTGTTAAATATGATTTATTTTTAATAAGTCATTCATAGGCCTATATTTGGAACCATAATCAGATTAGAACAAATTCCAGATTATGGACGGGACTCTAACCACGAATCTTCAGCTTACTCTCCTATGCGCTAACCATCTGAGCTATCGTTACATAAGTTGTAGAATATCCCTTGAGCTGACAAGAAGCATGACTAAAGAGGTATACTCTTATCTTTTAATAGTAGTAGTAGTAGTAGTAGTAGAAGTAGTAGTAGTAGTAGTAGTAGAGGTAGTAGTAATAGTAGTAGTAGTAGTAGTAGTAGTAGTAGCAGTAGTAGTAGTAGTAGTAGTAGTAGTAGTAGTAGTAGTAGTAGTAGCAGTAGTAGTAGCAGTAGTAGTAGTAGTAGTAGAAGTAGTAGTAGTAGTAGTAGTAGTAGTAGTAGTAGTAGTAGTAGTAATGGGTATTTATTACTCTACTTAAACTAGCTATGCACATCTTAGTTGCATATGTCACAAGACGCTCTTGTAAAATACTTCATTTCTGATATTAATTGCAAGAAAAGAAAACAACATCATTAGCAAGAACGCACTCACACACACACAAACACACACACTCACACACACATGCATAAAACAGACATTCATGCAAAAATTGTAAATTTCATATAAATTGTCGTATTGTTTATGTACAATGATCAAAGACATTTCAGGCTCATAACACTATGAATTTCATTTAAGAAAATGTCCAGGTTTAGCCAGTTTTGTCCAAAGGCCCAATATGCCAACCTTCCTCCATTTGTAGTCAAAAATGAATTCGGGAGAAATCGTATTCTAGTATCTTCTGTCTGTACGCACTTAGCCAAAATGTGCACCCAGAATTCCGATTCCTAACATAATGGGCAATCCTCCTGCCTTCCTCGTCAACAACCTTACGTGCCTTCCAGTCTCCCAGCCTAAGCCATGCTATTCCCGACAATTGTGTCATGCCTTGCTGCATGATGCAGGTCTCTTTACCCCCATCTAGTTGAATTTCGCTCAGCAGGTCCAGAGATGACATCTGCATGCATCACGACTCTCCTGCCGGTTTATGTCAAACAGGCTTTTTTTGACTTATTTCACTACGCCATACCTGTTTTCAGTACCCCTCTACCAAATGTACTTTAAACGATTTTTGACAATTCCTGCTCTATAACCTCCAACCTCCGCCCACCACTTTGGATTATTCTTAGCTAGTATCGAGTTGCTGTAGACTGCATCTTTCCAGCATCCCACCTCTCAAAGTACACGATAATTCGATGTGTCCCTTCACACCCCTAGAATTTGCTTCCAGAAATCACATTGTATTTTATTTAGACCGTTTATTTTATCCCATCCCAGGTTTTGAGTAAGGTAAGTTAAGTTAAGGTAAGTAAGGTTTTGACCTTACTTACCTTAGGACCTAACCATTGCCTCATACATAGTTTTTAATGTTCTGACTGGCAAGTATAGAAGTCTCAGTACCTCACAAAGATGGCTATTCCCCTTGTGCTTGCTAAAACTGTGCATTTGTACATGTTCAGACTCTATTCAAGCTTCATACCTAAAATTGTATTTCGGTTTATTTAATACTTTATTAAACAATTGACGAGCAATGTAGATTTTAAAAACTATCAATTTTAGTTAGTTAAACTTCATTCTTTTATCAATGCAGCAATGAATTATCTATTTTAGTTCTCTGCTAGGTTCTTAATTCTAAGACATTATGTATTTATTTAAAAGTTTCCTTCTTATATAATACTTCGACTTCAATCAAAATAAATTTAATGCAACACAACACCTAATATCACCATTAGGATATGGAACCCATTACGTCTAATAATTCCTATACCTTTTCAGTTGCAGAAAGTGGTCTTAATAAGAATATGTTATGCTTTCAGTACAGTTGTATGTGAAATAACTTCAATACGCAATTGCAATTTCAATGTAAGCGGAAGTCATGCATATTTGTACAAGCATATGTTCTATTTCGAGAATTTTCTTTTATAAATTATCGATAGTAATGATGATGATGGTGTACTCTATATGCGTTTTACTTTGTTAATTACTAACAACTCACACCATCACATAAAGGTTGCGTGAGATAGGAAAATGGGGACGTGGCTAAATTAAAAATACATGCACGAAAGGAGCCATTTTATAATGACGGCCTGCTTCAGCACAAGGAAATGAGCGAATAAAATGACAGCTGTCGGCAAATGTGGTCACCTCTCCTAGGGAGCAAGCAACTGCATTACGGACATGTGTACTCACGAGTTCAAAATGGGTGGTGTTCTTTGTCACAGCTGGTGCCTTCTGCATATTTGGAATTTCATGTAGCTCTAACCATAGTTAGCTGCTAGCATTAAGGGAGACACGCGTTTTATCATGAAAGCGCGCTGGGGAAACGATATTGCAAACGACAGAGAAGAACGGAATGAAAACATTTGAACACATCTGTAATATCTAGAGTTTGATTAAATAGGGAAGTAATTATTTGTCCATATCTTCGTGGAGAAATGTGTATTATAGTGAATAAATAATAAAAGTATATTGCTTGCCATCTCCTTTTTTTTAAATTTGGTACACTATAATCAAAGTGCAGCAGCCGTAACGCTTTCGAGAGATCCCAAGTTCAAATCCCTTGGGGTCGGTCATACCTGACATTGAGATGTTTCGTGGTTTCACCTGGTCGCTTATATTCTTTCCTTTCCACCAATTCCCAGCTATTCCAATTCATTATATTATTATACCATTTCATTCCGTCCAGGCTGGAATGCGCCAAGTGAGGTAGACAGATGCGTTGTGACGGAGGCTTGCCCTTTCTGCCCCTAAGTCAATTTATACTCTTCTTCCTTATTATTAAGTCACCTTTTCACGTTAGGACTTATTGTGTATTCAATATACCTCTCCACATTGATAACTGCAAAATCAATGGGAGGTTGTTGTAAATGTTAAAAATGTTAATTGAAGTAAATATTGCAGTAAGTGGTGGGGTGAAATAAATGGCAAGAGTATGAAAGGCAGTATTAAATATTTAGGAAATGTGTGCTACCAAAGTACATAATTGTAACTAACTGCAAGTGCTAACTGGTCCTCTGTGAGGATTGAGCACTGAAATGTAACGCGCCAAGAGAAAATATAATTCAACGTGCTCGTAAAAAAAACAATTCTTTCAACATTATGTTTTGAGATACCTTTCCACAAAAAATCCATTGACAGTGGCGACTGGAGAACCTAAATCAACAGTCATTAACTTTTGTGTATGTAAAACTTTTCACACTGATATATTTGCTCTTTGCGATCTTTGGAGAACCTCTGTATTTTGCCTCTCTCCACACGATCTAACTCCACTTCATCTAATTCTGTGCAATTTTTATTGATCTTTGGTTTCAAATCACCCGTTTGCTACGTGTGAATACTTCAAAACATGATACAAGTTACTTGGTGCAATAATGAAAATGTTCGTCCTGCATATTTTCTTCCAATTCCATAAACTAAAGCAGCAAGCATAAATTCACGATAAGAAATGTACCATACAAATATATAATGTTGGATACATTTAAAATATACATAATGAGGTTTTAGTACGTTAACTTTGAGTTTTATGGTTTCATGCATAACCTCATTATGTTCACAAATATAATAACGGTACCATTTAGAAATGGGCCATATTAAAGAAAACCACGCAATAAATAAACCATTCTATGTACATTACTGTAACTACAGAGAGTTCGCGTCACGTTTGATCCGAGAAAGCGGGGGAGGAAGTCCGTAGAGCGCGAAGTAAACAGCAGCATCCTAGATCAGTAATTTCCCGCGTATTCTACTTTCATTAATCTATGGCATGCACACAATCATATTTTATTTCACTAACCTGTTACAGTAGTTGGAGAAAATGGTGTCCCTCGGCATTCACACACAAAATATCTTCTTTTACAATCCTTCCAATTTTTGCTCTTGTATTGTTTTTCAGTTCATGTTCAGTGTGTGAAATTTCTATAGACTATTTTTTAGAGTTCTTCACAAATAATAATAATAATAATAATAATAATAATAATAATAATAATAATAATAATAATAATAATAATAATAAGTAAGATCTGAGGAACGTGCGGACAATAATTCTTCTAAAATAATTCTGTCTTCAAAAAGCATATTGTCTCTCATGATCAGTTAATTATTCAGGAAAATGTGCCAGCATTTGCGAACGATACCTTTTCGAATTTAGTGTATCTAAAAAAAACAAACAACAACAACAACAACAAAAACCTATTATTCCATTTGCTGTTACGGCACACCATAAACTAATATTTTCATATGCAGAGGAATTTTCGTGAATTTCGTGAATTATAATGCCGTCATGAATGTTCTATAAACCTAATAACAGAAATTCATTCAACTTTCGTTGTCATACGGCCGTAGTTCTTAGACAATAGTAAATATATAAATTTTCAATTTTAAAAGCTTATCAGCCCTATAGAATGAAGTTTTTGAAACTCCTATTTCTTGTGCTGCACGACAAAGTTTTATTGGGAGAATGTTCATGTAATGCTCCAATATCATCCAGATTTTATTTTGTTAGAACCCCTGCATTTAAGCCAACGAATTTTACAATTGACTGATCCCGTTTCTTTTATCTATTTACAAGTTTTCTAACAATATCTCTATTTGGAATCAAGTGCCAGGGAATCTGTCTGCAAATTGCCTACACATTTGTTGACAAGATTATGTTTTGATATAGGTAAATATCGTACATATGAGGTGCATTCAAATCTCCGATTTCTCTCTCTCTCTCTCTCTCTCTCTCTCTCTCTCTCTCTCTCTCTCTCTCTCTGGACAGGAAACAGATAGAAACATGCGGTTTATTTCAAAATGCGCGGGCACACATTGTCAATATTTGACAGAGGTGACAGCACACAGAACTCTAGCGGCAGCGACAAGAGTGAGGACTATTTTTGATACTTCGAAATGGCGACGTTTTCGTTAAAAGAACGGCGTGTAATCATTTGTTGTCTCCATTTGCGTGGTTTGACACCGATTGAAATTCATGCCAGTTGAGGGAGGCATGTGGTGATGGTGCCATGGATGTGTCTAATGTGCGTTCATGGGTGCGAGAGCTCATGGAAGGCAATTCGTCATGTGACAAACAAATCAAGGTAATCTCAGCCTCACACAAGCCGGTCTGACCACATGATCGAGCGAGTGGAGGAAGTTGTTTCGGAGGATCGCCAAATGGGTGTGGCACACATCGCCTCCAACATTGGCATTTCCGTGGAATACGTGCACATATTTCTGCATGAGGATCTAAAAATGCGAAAAGTGTCCTCTATGTGGGTGCCAAGAATGCTGATAGACGAGTATAAGGCTGCGCGCGTGGCATTTTGCCAGGCAATGTTGACGCGTGACGACAGCACGGATGGAAGGTTCTTTTCATCGATTATGACAATGAATGAAACATTGTCCGCTCCGCTATTGCAAAACAATTTTTCAGTGGTAAAAACAGACTCCTACAGAAACGTTCGCAGTGAACATGGGATGAGGGCGTCAACTTGTAAAAAACGTGTACGGCTGCAGGGAGGTTACGTCAAGAAGAGACACAAGTTTCATAGTTTTTGTGTGATTAGTTAGTGAGAAAAAAATCGTAGGTGTTATAACTTGAATGCACTTTGTAAATACCAGCTGTTTTAGAGCAAACTTTTCAGCCGGAATTTCAATTGTCTAAATAAGTCATTTAATCCACACACAGGTCACGCAGTTTGACGTAATTTGAAATAAGTACACAAGCAAACTTGTGTGCTAATATTTCAAACTGTACAAAGCAAAGACCGGTAATATAGAGCCCAAGCAACTCAACACGTGTTCTATTGCCAACACCTCAACCAATACTAAGCGTTGATTGAAAACGTATAGGCTCTAAAGGGAAATTACGCATCCAAAATGCCACTGTTTGCTTCGCGCTCTATCGGCTTTCTCTGTTCGCTTTCTCGGATAAAACGTGACTCGAACTCTCTGTACAAACCCAGCGATTTCGGAAATGACTTTCTCTATAAAAAGTATCGGTTTGCCAGTTTACACGCCAGAGGCCCTGTACCACATTCCTCTCCTCCGCCAAATTACAGCTTAGTTGTGATTTGTCTCGAGCTATCTGCAGATTAATCTTGAGAAGTTTCGTTCAGAGCAGTACAGAAATATGTTGTGCTGTGTACAGAGGTTTGGTATGCACTGCGTTAGCATGTAAACATTTTGAAGAAATGCCTATAGTGACAAAAATAGAAGAATAGAAGAAGGCAATATTTTAGACATGTTTATAGTGATCGGATGGCTTCAACATGAAAATATTATCAGTAGTCTATAAGTTTAATAAAATAGATTTTGTTAATACTTGGAAAAATAAACAAACACGTCATACCTCTGGAAGGAATAGAAGCTGACTTGAACGTAATTCTCGATAATTCCTGGAACCTCTAGCATAGCAGACAGGAATACCTTTAGGATTTGAAACATGAGCAACAAAATTGCTACAATTAAAGCTATGCATGATCACAGAAGTTCCGCAACTATAACCTCCAGAATATAACAAAATACATCCCTTTTTAATTGGATGTTAATAAACGTTAATAACAGAAAATTAATCCCATATCGATTTTGCTTTCCGGCAAATTGAGGGATCTTATAAGGTTCCACTATATGGCGAGAAAATAAAATCTGTGCTCTACCAAACAAATACCTAAAGAATTATTGGGCATTTGTCATGTTAAAAATAGTTAACAAAACAAGACACATGCGTCATATGATGAACTAACATATGAGGAACGTTTGATGGCATATTTTAAGTTTCACCGTATATTTGACCGCAGAATTATTAGCAGACTTTTATAACCTGATTGTATCCAAACTTAACGGTTTCTATTTGAGGGATACACTGAAATTTTAAATGCATATTAGTAACCCTCACAAACTGATGAAATTGAAGAAAACAATTGAACAAAAATTAGGTCCATTAGTGCAGAGAAAGTGATACGCGTGAATGATAGTTTCGTAAGAAAATGTGAATTATGTGTATAGAAAAGTAACAACACTTCCAACATCTAATGTAATGAGGGTAAAAATTGAGTTATATTATTTAATAAGTAGTACCTAAGATGTACAATCGTAAATTGTTGCAACGTTATAGTTCGCGGATTGAAATGACGACCGTAAAGTTAGCGTATCTCAGTCAAAGGACCGGCTTACTAACCGATACATTTAAAAGTGTATTTATATGTATAGGAGTGAATACTAATAGATAAGTGTCTTAACTGTTTTTGTGTCAATTAGTAGAGGATAAGGGAGAATTAATAAAAGTATTTATAATGGTGGAAATGGAGATCTAAATTACTTTAGAATGATATTTCTCTCCTGAGAAAAAGAAATATTCAGCGTGTTAAAAATAATCTTTATTTATTTAATGATCTAAGCTCATTTCAATGATCATATGGCTTGTAGCTAACCCAGGTTTTGTCCCAAGCCTTACGCATAATAAAGGAATTCCTTCCCTCATCTATTAAATTTGTTGTTACAAATTTAATTAGTATTAATAATATAATTATCGTCTATAAATTTACGAATTAATTTATCATACATGGACATTAACTGCTTGATTTGAGGACCTAATACATTTTAATTTTACCCTAAAATGACCCCCTCCTAAATCTTGAGATTGTCGATTCAACGAATTGCTATTATTTTTGCCACCATCAGCCATTCCTTTAGGATTAATTATTTCCTCCAGGCATCTGTACCCTTGCATTCTAACAAGATATCGATTACATCTTCCTTGGGTCATATCCCTTCTTCATTCAATCTCCATAATTTCCAATTTAAATCGTGAAATACTCTCTCTTTGTTCTTTATTACATTTCTCAATATACATCTGTTTTCCATCATTCATTCCAAAAATCCTATAAAATTTGAGAGAACTTTCTTCATCTTGCATATAAATTCTTTCTACTCATATCTTTTAACCGACATCTGACTAATTCCCAAAAGGCTATCCACGTATTCTCTTTTCCTAGCCATACCGTTTATAAGTTAATGTCTGATCCCACAGAGTCGATATATTCCTGAGGCAAGTGATAAATTTTGAAAGAATAAAGTTGTAAATAATATCCCTAATGTAAGATAATAATATGGCAAAATATTTTCTCTGCTTTATTAGTATATATTCGCACATACAAAGTTGTTTGTGTAATAGAATAAACAAGAAAACTGCTGCAAGAGTTTCGAAAAACGTTTAGAGATCAATTTGTTGGAATAATTGATCATATTAATAGGTTAAAAAAACTCATTTTACTAAATGACGTTTCAGAAATTAGTAAACTAATGTTATAAATATGCCACATGACCGATAAAGAAATAAGGACTACTACGATCCAATAATAATTGGAAATAGAATTTGGAATTTAATTGTATGTTTTGTGATGTATGCCTGACCGTTGTTCCAGAAGTATCGAGCTAATTAAGAATTTTTTAAAAATAGGTGACTTCTTAAAGACATGCGCTTATGCTTTTGAGGATAATAATTGTGAAACTATGAGCCGGTCTGTTAATCCGGTTGTTAAGAGATTGAGACTATTTATGGTTCCTTTGAGCTGATCATTTGTCCTCTCACTGGCAAAAACTGGCTCCCCAGACCTTGGAATTTGAAGCCGATTTGAATTTAAGATACTTTTTCGTTAGTTTACTATTAATGTTTATAATTTTATTTGTAAGAAAAGAAATTGTTTTTATTCGTAATATTTAAAAAAAAATTATCCATGCTAACTTGTGCTTATACGATTAATTGTGTTGGAGTTAAAGAAATAAAGAACAGATGGTGTGAAAAGGAGCATGACTAAAATACAACTGAGCAAAAGAGCAGCTTAAGACAGAAATAGAGAAACAATTTTATGTGGGTTGAAGGGAAATTATTGTGTTGTATGTAGAAAGTTCCTAATTGAAAGTAATGGATATGCTAGAGGAAATAAATGAAGGAATGGTTGTGCTTCCAATTTACATCACTTTTCTGTAATTATCTAGATTACATTGCTTAAGTGACAAACGTGGAAAGCACGGTATTTAGATGGGAAATTATTTCGTCTTCGACAGCGTCACCAATGCTGTCATTCCTTAATCACAAACAATATACACACATTATCCTCTATTTAACTCTTACATTTCTTAGACATAAGCTACTTAACTGTGGACATATAAACTGTAAAGCAAATTACTTACTTCAACGTAGATTCGAACTACTGCTCACCTATAACCCTGCGTCCGTCACACTTGAGCTATTAAAACACGTTAGGAATCAGACTGACAATCTAAACATTCTTTTGTAAAAGTAGTTTATGTTGAAAGCTAATCAACAGATGGCGTCTTGTATACCTGCTTTTGGAAAGATAGTCCAGTGATGGGGGAAGCAGTGAGCGACATTTATGGAATAAACTTTGGAGTGATAGGTCAGAAAACCGAAAGTGCTTTAAAATTCGTACAAAATTGCCAACTAGTCCTAATAAGGACTGTATTAATTAGATCCGAGTAGGCCTAAAAAGCCTGAATCCAATTGCATATACTAAATCATAAACTAGGAATTTTGAGATTGAAGAAAAACTATAAACAATGTAAATTTATTTTGTTAAACTATCAAAAACTAACACTAAACGTAATGTTAAAGAAAATGAGAATATTTTCAGGTAGCATCATAAAACATTTGAGTACCCATCAGGATTTAATGGCATCAAGTATCAACATGTCATTAATGCGCGGCTCTTGGGCAACGTAAACTCTTATAACCCAGTTTTGCAATCAATTAACATAAATCTGATTAAAATTTAAAAGACTGTACTGCTGGCTTTAAATTGTATGTGGCAACCCTAAGCTACAGCTTATGCGTCAAAGCGTGCATTTTAAGCGGTTTTCTTCTTTCTTAAATGGTGGATGAGGAAGGACAAGGAAATAGGACAATTACTACATATTGGCAACCTTTCGTCTTTCTCTCGAGCTATGGTGAGTGATCAAATTTTGGTTATTTAAATAGTGCTACAAAACTTCGCCTTTTAAGTTTATTCCACCACTCTTTCGCTAGTTTTAATCAAATTTAGTTCTAGGTTTTGTAAGGGAGCCTTGCCAGTTGAGAATTATTGTTAAATTAGGCTGAACTTTGAACTTACGAGGGTAGGATAAGGTTTATCGTCTTCACAAAATCCTTATTTGGTGTTATACCTTATATTTAATATATTTCAAAGTTGGACTGATAAACTACAGTAATGTGTAGTATGGTGTTCTGTAAACAGATGTGAATCGCATACCTTATGATAGCTTTGCTACATGACAGGTAAGTCAACAATGAACAAATGAAGCAAAGATTATCATATTATGTTCTGTAAACACATGTAAATTACATTATGTTATACTAGCGTTGCTACAACAAATTGTAGCCAAGATTATCGTTTGAACAGCGGAAAGCAATTTTAAAGTGGTATTAGAAAACCACTTGTTGTGGAAGTTCAAAAACAATAGGGCGAAGAGGTTTTTACCGCCTTCTCCGGATCTAACTCCGTTGCACTTCGACCT
The DNA here is from genome assembly GCA_030762175.1 of Metallyticus violacea. Lineage (NCBI taxonomy): Eukaryota > Metazoa > Arthropoda > Insecta > Mantodea > Metallyticidae > Metallyticus > Metallyticus violacea. The sequence continues at coordinate 26,565,296 of CM060843.1, read as the reverse complement.
ATGGGGAACTCTTCAGGATGTTGTATGCCGTAGAAAACCAGTTACACTAACAGCACTTCGGGAAGAATTTGAAACGGCATGTGCTGCAATCGCTGAGGACACTTTCGCAAACGTTGCTCAATCAGTAGTTCAACATACTGAGAAGTGTATCGACGCCGATGGTGGGCATTTTGAACAACTGCTGTTAACTGTAGAAGTCTAAGATGATTAGTGCTCATCATTTTGTGTTTGTGTGAATTCAGTTTTGTTATGTTAATACAGTTTTTGCTTTTCTTGAAGTATGTATACATTTTTGGTACCCTCTGTATGTTGAAAGCAAGCTTAATGTATTTTATCCAAACTTAGTGCATGATACTTGTATAGCTCATGCATTGCGACGAAAGGCAGAGACAGTTAGAGATAAATCACAGGAAGTAAATACACTGATATCAGTAACGAAATGTCGCTATCGTGTACAATACTACAAGCAGCACCTACGTGACATACTTTTGTCTCTAGAGCCTGTGATTACAATGTGGACAACTTGCATTAAAGCTGTGAATTTCTACAGTAAGCACTTTGAAGCGGTGAATTCAACGATGAAGAACTTTTCTTCTAATCCTGCAGTGTCTGTGAGTGAATCCTTGTCAGCATTCAACAGTTCTAAAGTGCTCAGTTCAGTTCCATACATCACAAATCGCTTGGTTCGCTTCCCGACAGTATCAACAAACTGGAAACTTCGGGTATATCTCTCCCAGAAGCCATGGTAATAATGCAAGATGCAGTTCAGAAGGTTAGAGTTGTACCAGATTAAGTGGGTGGTGTTTCCACTAAACTGCAATAAGAGCCCTGGATACTCAACTCTTCTTGCTTTCTCTCTCTTGTGTGAAACTGTAGAACCCCCGAAAGTATTATTGCTAGCACAATTCCTACATATAAATATGCAACGGCGACTTCTTGCGATGTGGGCATTCTTTCTCTGTACATAAATCAATTATCAGACAAAGCACTGTGCATAACAGCGAAACATTTTGAAATCTATTATAATTAATTGTCATCTCCTTCCAGTGTAACTTAAAAGTTTAATGAGACACTTTTTCATTCATTCAGAAGTTGTAACATTAGTTGTAATTTAATATTGTAGCGGAAGTGAACTAAATAATATAATCTTATTTGACTAGCTGTAACATTATATTTTCTAGCAAATAAATTAAACATATTTAACCAATTTTATACACGTGTTTCTAAAATCGATATTACAAAAAATCCAGGCTCTATTTATTACTGACGGCTCCACATTTTCTGGAAAGAAGTCCCAGGCTGCTTTTCCCCAGTGAATTTAACATTTCCTTAAAATGTTCATAATGTGATCTTCTTTATCAATAACATTTTCTCTTCCATATTTCCCTCACTAACTTTAAGATGCTTTTAGATTTCAAATAAACAAATACATTACATTTTATAAGTGTTTTTATGACCATCGCTGTATACTAATGGTAGCATTCATGCTTCCCACACGGTGAACGTGGGTTCAATTCTCCACTAGGACAGCTTCATCCTATTTTAAGTGTTTTTTTTTCCTCTGTTCTTATGGTGAATCCTTGAAAAAGTTAGGGAGTCTTCCGAATTTATTCAGGAGAATTATCATTTAACATCTCTTTGCATATATATTTTTTTCTCATTGTTGGCATAATGTAGCCGCGCCTTCCAGGCATCCGAACCTCTTGCTCTAGCCAGAATGGGGGAGAAGCCTACAAATTTTGCAAGGACGTTTGTAAATATATATGTTTATATATAACATTACGTCAACAAGCTTTTTCTTAGGCTACAATTTTAAAAGCGCCCAATGTAAATATACATTTTCAGCATTTGCTAAAGGAACATTTACATATTTTTCTCTCCAGCATAATTAAAAATCACGTTTAGGTCTTTTTTTTTCTCATTCTCAGTGAGTTTCCCTATCCTGCTCTTCCATTCACACAATAAATAGAAGAATTTGTTGTAAACAAAACAATAAATCCCTGAAATCTCCACGGGCTTTTTCTGAACTTTTTCTAAAAGCAATTTCGCACTTTTATAGGGTTTTTATATGTGTGTTTCCAGCCCCATGCGCTACAGATATGCGTGGAAATTCATTGCCATTATGCAGAAGTACAGACGTGAAATTAACTTTCGATGCGTCTACTCATCTGGCTGATGTTGATGTCTAACAGATTTCATAAATGAAGAAACATTATTATATAAACTACGCTTTTTCTTCAGATAAGTAAACTGAAAATCACTATATCAGTTGCAGTAAACATATATTATTTCATTTTTGGGAAGTATATTCTATCCTTTGAGTTTAGAATTTGATTACAATGCCAAACTTAAATTTTGAAAAATATCTTATGATTGAGCTAATAACTCTAATAACTTCGAATGCACTACCATTTTTTTCATCTGTTTCTTTATCAGAATGAGTTAGATCAGAGTCGAAGTTAAAACATACGATCGCTATAACTTACAGAATATTCATCGTGTAATGCTGCCCTCATTGCAAATGTAAACTTTACATAATTCCACTAAAGTTAGTTAAAACAGAAATGGCAATTAATTGAACAGTCCTTCGGTTCCCTGCAAATCATAGGAATTGCAAATGGCCTATGATGCATACACTTTTTCTATATAGTGGGAAACCTAACACGTGATACATTGAATACACAAGTTCAGATTTAATCAAAGTACAGCTTTGCATTCAAAATAAAGTTCAAGCATTTTACAATTGGTATGAACTTTTGCCTTAGAGAATTGAATGTTCTTTACACCACAAACTTAGCAGAAATTGTATGGATAGTTAAAACATTTTGGCATATTGAATTTTTCCAATACATGATAATTTAACAATAAATAAAAGTGAAAACTGTACACCACACAAAAATTAGACCTAAACAAAAACAAATACATTTGTTAACTGTTACGCTACAAACTGACATAACAATGCAAGATTTAAATTTCCAGAATAAGTATATATAACAATAAGTCTGCATAGATTAAGCATTCTGTCTTCCAGCAGAACTATATACCTAATTTCCATAAATACATAGCAACAAAACTATAAATACAAAGGCAATGCATTAATTATAGGCGATAAAAACATTCAAATTTATAAAAATGAAAGTGACTGTCACAAAATCTATGCCTCAAAATTAAATATTATTTATCGTAAAATGACGTAGCAATCAGTAGTTTCAATAAATATATGCGTATAGAATATGTGGCATTTGAGAGTAAAATTCGATAAATTACATAGCCGCAGATTTATAAATGTGCAACAGCGTGGCCGGCCTTAACTCTAAAATAACTCTGAAGTATTATAAATAATGTATAACATATCTCATATACTATATATTATATGCATACAAATACATTTTAACGAAATTATGCCATTATTTTATGGTTTACAATAAATAATTAAGTACTACAGTTTTTGAATACCAGTCTAACAAATATTTATTGTAAATATCATTTGTTAACTGAACTACACCCTTACCAGTATTCTTGCTTATTCAAACAGTTTTGCTGTGTTTGTATTAACTAATAATATTTGTATGAATAAAATGAATTAATTGAATATTTGATTTCAAAATATAACACTGCATTAGAATCATTAAGCAATTTTCTTGTTAAAATCCCCTTGTTCAATGCAATATACTCAATCGTGCATACTTAAAAGCTGAAGAAAATGCATTCAATATTTTTTTTAATTACTTCACAATGTTTGGTAGATTTTTTATTTACGGACGCTCTATAACATCTCAGGTCATCAGCGTCCCATTCTAATCAGGAGGTGAAACGGCCGACAAATTTTGCTCATATACCTCTTTTTTTAGGCTTGAGGTTCTTTTTCGTGCCGGAAATGACACGGGACCCATGACTTTAATGACTTTATTTCCCTTCCAAAGGAAGCCATACTTAGGATTTTTACGCCCAAAAATATCCATCGATCCTGGCCTGGTTCGAACCAGCGATCTTGGGTTTAGAAGGCAAGTATGGTTACCACTACTCCACCAGCCCCGACACTTCACAATGTAATGTTTAATATGAAACAAGAACATATTATGAGCACCTTGTACCCTTAAGCTTTTTTGAGCTTTAAAATGATTTGCATTTAAACGAGTACTATATGCCGGCGTGTATAGAAAATGTTAAAATTTCTTGTCTGGTGTCATAGGAAACTTATTTTTTATTACTTGCTCTTGATAAAGATAGAACTAGGGTTTCTTTTATTTTTTTTTTTTTTTTATTTTTCTGCTGCATTGTATTTGGCAGCGAGATAGTGTTATCAGATATTGAGACGCTGCAGTTATCCGTTCAGAATTGTGTTTGATACCAAAATATAAATATACTCAGAACGACACATCAAGTGACGTGGTTTGGTTGTGTTTGACAGCCATACTGTACATAGATCGAGGGTGCCAAAAATGTATACACACTTTCACAGTAGATATCTATTAATATATTTCCAAGTTGGGCTGAAAAAAAAACCGTAATGTGTAGCATGATGTTCTGTAAACAGATGCGACTCACATTACGTTATGCTAGCCTTGCTACAACAAAATGGAGCCATGATCATCGTTTGAACAGCGGAAAGCAACTTTGAAATGGTATTGGAAAACCGATTATATTGAAGTTCAAAGGCAATGGAGACATGTATACAGAACAGAATCGTCAACGCGAGCTATAATTGCACGCATTCGAGTTTCATGGTACTGCATGCAACAGGATAGTGCACCACCATATCACCGCCGAGATGTATGCGTGCCTTGGTGATTTTTCCAAGGCACTGGACAGGACGAATAGGTCCAATTGAGTTTCCGCCACGTTCTCCGAATCTAACTCCGTTGGACTTCTACGTATGGGGAACTCTTAATGTAGTATACCGTAGAAAACCAGGTACACTGACAGCACTTCGGGAAGAAATTGAAACGGCATGTGCTGCAATCGTCGAGGACACTTTCGCAAACGTCGCTCAGTCAGTAGTTCAAAGTACTCAGAGGTGTATCGACGCCGATGGTGGGCATTTTGAGCAACTGTTGTAACTGTAAAAGTTTAAGATGATTATTGCTCATCATTTTCTCTTTGTGTGAATTCAGTTTTGTTATGTTAACACAGTTTTTACTTTGTTTGAAGTGTGTGTACATATTATGTTGAACATAATACAGAGGGTGAGTTCTCGTCATAAGTGCCTAAAATCTTCTAGGTCATTTATAAAATAAACTCTAATTTGTGTTTGTTTGTACGCTGACAGCTTCATCCATTGTTTGCCTGCTTGTGAGGAAGAATAAATAAAAGGTACTGTCGAAAACTTTTAGCCAGTTTAGAAGTAAAACTCTCATGCTTTGTTTAAGCACATTATATATATATTACATTCCATTATTCTAGAACGATGAGAAAATTATAGCTTTTTCATGACCAAGAACATCAGAAAAGCAAAGCAGATTATCCAGACACTGCTGTAAAATGCACGTCTGCATGTTAGACTCATAACGGTTTACAAAACTAATACATCGAACAGGAATTATGTGTGCTATGGCAACAGCATGGGTGTGATTCATTGACTTTTTAATATAAAGCTAAAAAGTTATTACATAAAATTATACCCAAGGTTACCATGCATATTTATGAGGATATAATTATAATGCCTGAGCAATCGCTGCTACTGACGACTTTATTTAATTAGTTTATTCTCTGTACACTTCTGACTCAGTGTCAAGGGATTTTTAACCTTTCTTTCATTTGAAAACATTTAAACAACGATAGCCAGCAAAAAGTCACCAATGACTGAACATCCAGGCGATACAGTTCCACAAAGATGACCTGCAAAATCTTACATCTCGATATATCTGATCATTGGTGGCACTGATAGAAAAGTGTTTGTGGATTTTATAAAACTGCAATAGCTCTTTTATAAGGCGCATGTTGGTTAATTTCTGGAAGTTCTTTATAATTCATAACTGGTAATATTAAATAAGTGAGCAAGAATTGTGTTTTTGTGTTATAAAAACCATCTTCAGGACATACTTATGTATTCTAATTTTAGAATAATTTAAATAATAAAAGGCCGGCATGCAGGAGCTAAGCGGCTAAGTGAAACTCTCACTGAGATGCATGACGTTTATTAAAAATGAATATAAAATCCAAATTACGCTGAATTAATTAATGGAAAGATATAAGTGGTAGTATTGCTGTATGGTAATAGGGGAACAAAATTAGAATCCTTGCAACCTATAAATTTTTCAAAAGATAAACCGCATTTTAGAATTATCATTATCATTATCATTATTGAGATTAAACCACAAAAATTAATGGTGTTCTATTAATTAAATTAAATGTATGACCACTGAAAAACAAAACTAAACTGTGTGTGTATTTTTAAACATTTTTAAATGTAACCATGTTTATGAACCCTTGGTATCATCTTTACATTTACTAAAATAGAGAGAAATGACAAAGTTTCGGTTACATTCTGCATTTAAGAAGATATTCATGTGTTTGAATAAAACAAAACCATATCACTACTCAGAAACAATTACTATGTACAAAAAAAACCGCAACTTTCGTCCATTTTCATTGGCTTTGAAATTTAATTTAAATGTCATTGTAGTAAAAGCATGTAATGAAAAAGTTTTCTGAAGGTTATTACAGAGCACTCTTACATACAAATATAATTCTCAAACTAATATTAAATTAATATTTCATATTTACTATCTTCATGGCGACGCTTCTGTTAAATATAAAGCATAAGCATTGTTATAAACATGCTCAATTAATTTGTCCTTTTATTTTGAAACAATATATGCAGAGAAAATTAAATGAAAGAGAGCTTTTTAAATTTCGGTTTTTAAGTCGAGCCACTTCTAATGCCCCGATTTTCGGAAACAACTTTATTAATTTATTTTAAAGAAATTCGTTTCGTTTCGTTGAGATAAAGGGAAAAATTGCGGCCATTATAGCCATTTTTCAATTTTTTTTAAAAAAATCTCTTTAGGTTAACCCCCAGGCCCAGTGGTCCAATTTTGCTAGTTAACGAACTCGATGAATCGTTTGTTAATTGATGGTTATATGCAGAGTTTTGTTGAGAAAAAACAAAGATTGCTACAGCTAGAGCGTTAACAGACACACACATACACATACGTATGTATACACATTTTTCTAAATCATTTTCGGTGTGTAGCAGACACGATGGATGGAGATTTTGAAAGATTGTTCAAAACGAATTCTGTTAGTACAATAACAATAGCTTACATTCCTTCGGAATTTGCTAAAAGGAGGAACAATAGCTTGATTAAAACAGAGTTAACAAAACATGACCATTATTGTTAACAGGTGCTGTGATAAGCATTTTAATATTTGTAGTCTTCATTGGTTATTGTCATGCCACAAATAATCCAAGATATTTTATTTTTACTGTATAAAATTGTCCTCATTTCACCTTCGAGAAAACCTGTGTATGATACAAACGCAACAAGGTCTATAGTTCACCTAAGCGGACTTTACTAGTGTCACTCTCTGTATTTCTCGCAACTATTATCTAATAATATTTTATAGCGTTGTTAATCTCACGGTATACCCTTCCCTTAATGGATCTCATCCCGCAAGGTAATTGAAAAGGTAATTTGGTTGGTTGTCAAGGGTTACGCTTGACAGCACATAACCTGAATGTCGCGCAGTGCTGCCGTGAACATGGCATGACCACAGACACCGTGTTTTGTTATATTAACTTATGATACAAACATTAAAAACTTTGCTTGTCTCATGTATGAGCTTTTTAAATAAAATATTTTCATTTTATTACGCATTCATCACAACTGTTACAAACCTTTATTTTTGTTATACGATCAACTAAGAATGTTTTAAGATACTAGCAATCACAAAAAGCTTACAATTATACCCTCACAATTGTTAAATAAAAGAACTATATTAGAACATATAATTAATATTTTCTTTTCTTTTAGTTATCAATCAAAACTCAGTAATTTGAGAAGGGGATAAAGTTTTATGGTATACACTAATAGTATGAGCATATGTAATTTCTACCCTCTTCAGCAATTGATTCGGATTTATTTTTTTTTTTATTTATTTTTTTTTTTTTTTATAAATGGGAAATTGCTGTTTTTCGCTATCAACAAGGTGAAAGACAATCTAAGAACTTATGTTAAAATAATTTCTGTTTTAACCACAATCTTGCAACGCAGAAACTCATCTGCTTGCTGTTAATTCCTTAACTGTCTTAACAACGAACGAAAGCTCGTTAACAGGATCTCCCGGTGTATGATAAAATATTAACGAGTTATTCACAATGAAAGTCGATATTACATAATGTAAATTTAATGACTTGAGATAACATTTTGTCGGTCCTGGTGGTGTAGTGGTTACCATACTTGCCTCCTATACCTAAGATCGCGGGTTCGAACCCGGCCAGGACCGATGGATTTTTTCGGGCGTAAAAAGCCTAAGTATGGTCTTTCGGAAGGGAAGTAAAGCCGTGGGTCCCGTGTCGTACATTTACGGCACGAAAAAGAACCTCAAGCCTAAAAAGAGAGGCCTCTGAGCAAAATTTGTCGGCCGATTAACGCCCTGAGTTGAATGGGACGCTGATGACCTGAGATGTTAAAGAGTGTCCATAAATAAATAAATAAATAAATAAAAGATAAGTTGAATAATTCACTATTACCTATAGAGCTGACAGTTTAGGTAATACGGCGCTCTTTCATTTCGAAATCTTTCTGGACAAGTTCGTACTTCTGCAGTCTCCTTTTTTCATCATAAATGAGTAACATTTCAAGATACTGTGCATTGCTAAACTATGCCATATTACAAATTGACATCCTTTCTTTCACATTCAAAGATAAACAAACATTGAAATTAGTCATTAAATCGTATGCGCTGAACCTCATATACACCCGGCTATCCCGAAAGGTGGCGAAAACTGCCGACTGGTTGCGATTTACTAGCAATTACTTTATACGAATAATTTCCAAACCGAGCATGAAATCCTGTAAGTTCAGTACGTTAGAGCGTCGTACGAATGATCTGAAGGTCGTAGGTTAGATTTTCCATGTGTAGTTGTTTTCCTCACTTGTAAAACTCTTTTTTTTTCCTCTCTCTCTTTCAGAATAAATGTTACTAGTTTTTTTAATCTTCATCATTTTTCTACACTATTCTTATACAAATAAACGGCACTTCTTATGCATAAGGTTAGGTTCGGCTAGGCTAGTTTAGTTTAATAATAAGAACATAAGAAGAAATATTATCCTAATAACACTTTCTAACTCGTTACTTTTCTTTTAATATTTATAATTTTTCTACACTATTCTTAATCGAATAAATGCTACCTTTGCATACTTTTGGTTAGTTTAGTTTAAGTTTAACAAAATAAAATGGAGACAGAACTTAACAAAATATTAAATTACTCCACAGTAAGTTTATCGTATCGTAATCAGTCGGCTTTCTTCCTACAGTTCGGGACTGCCACCTGTAGATGCATTCAACAGGACAAGTTGAAGCAGCACTAAACAGTCTAAGATAGCTATTTAAACACATGCAGCGCGTTCGATTCCTCTATCTGCTATTTTGTGATGTTGTGACGCTGGAGTTTACTAAAATAATAATGATAAGGCTATTTACAATACTGTGAAAAGAATAACTATGTGTTAAAATGTATATTATTTTATCGTTTTCCATAAGAAATTCCTCCAAATTTCAATGAATTACTTAAGCAATGCTTTTGAAACAGTAAGAATTTACCAAAATCTCTTAAAAAAACTGTTCCATAGGGGCAAAATAGCATTAAACATTTACGAATTACTAAAAAGAACCACCTTATATTTCTTTCGCTATTCTCTGTTTGTAGAACTTGACCCTATGGAATTTATCAACATCGTCCTATACAACAAACGAACAAGTCCCCTTCCTTTAGGTATGTGTATCTTTTCATCACTGAAGTAGGATATCAATAATAAGTATATTTTAACCGCAGTAATTATAAGGAACCCTTTATTTTTATTCCTAATAGATATGCTTTTGCGCTGTAGAGTGAGACATTACGAAGAAAAGGGGCTAAGCTCACCAAAGGCATGCTGAGGAACGCATTGTAATTTTATCAAGAGATTTTATTATTTAAATATAGTTCCATACTTACCCTTCCGAAGGCTATGCATAGCCCTGGACAAAGTTATTTTATGCTGGTAAAATTGCTATGCAAAGTACATTCTTGTTACTTCCTGTAATCTTCCACTTATTATAACACGCTTCATTTGCACCCATCAATTTACCAAGTTATGTTGAATCTGTTCCATAGTACTTGAGGCTAAACTGAACCATGTTACATTCTGCGTTTGTGAAAATTTGCTGTAGTTGCATGAAATAAGACTCCTAGGAAAGAAAGTGACTCAATTTTTCCCCCCTGATTTTGTACATTACATTTTGGACGAATTTAAAAGGGAAATTCATTTTGTATTTTGAAGTGCTTAACGCATTTTTTACTGTTGATGCATTACAGGCAGTGACACTAGTGATACATGAGATGAAACTATAAATTGGGAGAGGACATTTTTTTTAAGGAACGAAGCGTTCAATGCCTAAATTTAGCGTACCACCTAAATTTAGTTTACCATTTACGAGGACCGAGGAAAACTTGGCAAAAATCTCAATCAGGAAGGACGGTTCTGACGGGAATCGAATTTCTTATCAGCAAGCGGCTCAGCAAGTGTAATATGTAAGTTCTGTCACACCTCTGATTTTAACATAAATGTACACTTCAATTTAGTGATTATGGAATTGAATTGAACATTTGAAATGATGTCCCATTTGAGGAGTAAAGGAGAATGGCTACCGCCTTGAAGGTTACCTCAGAGAAGTTATGAAGTTATGTAGTCAGCACTTTCATTTTAATTACATTAAACATAGAAAATAAATAATGACTTACTGTAACACCATCTTAAGCCAGGAAACTGGCAGCAAAGAACAAAATTAACTAATTAGAGATTCAGAACGATACTTATCTGCTTCATATGTACATGCTATATGTTGTGACAGGCCTTCAATCCCCGCCCGCTCGTTAGCGAATTTACATAGCAGATAATAAGTATATAAAGTTGTTTAATGTCCTGTTTTATCGCATAAATGAATATTACATTTAAAAAGAAAATGTATGTACTTCAGAATACAACCTGGTGCCGCTCCCTAATAGCCTCAGCGAAGGCCGTTGACGGCAACAAAGGAAAGTGCACAATTTTACGGTGGAAGGCGGAAACAATGCCCTTTGCATTTTCACTAGCTGTAAACCCTCTAAGAGTCATTACAAAAGTTCTCAGTAGTAGGAGGTGTGACTGGCCTCTCACACTACGCGATAGTGTGTTTAAAAGTCAACCTATTGGAGATGAAAGTTGTGAATAGTTAACGGTTAGCGCGTTTTGATGAGTCGGCACTCGCCAATCACATTAAAGAATTTCAAGAGCACAGCTCCCGTCGGCGCGCCCATTCAGTACAGCTCAATCAGTTTCTAAGAACAGTATGCAGCACACCATCCCAACTCTCCTATTTTAGCATATCTTTGGAATCCGCTCACATGAAGATTAAGACTAAGTTAATTTCCGAACATTGAATAAATGCTCCAGTCAGATCTTCTCTGAGAGTCATGTGTTCGGGAAGCAGCTAACTTCGCCGGTTAATGGCGAACCAGGATGCCGTTCATAAACTCATCTTTAAATAAGCGCATCAGAGATTTAAATGAAACAGTGCTTTGTAATTTGCATGAACTCCCTTCATCTCTCTTTTCCCGTGACCACAATATCACAAAACAGCAACTTCGGGCCCCCTAGATACCCAAAGTTGGAGGGGGGACTGTTCGGTAATTGCTCTACAAGAACCAGCTACACCGAGGTGATCGCGGCGGGCAATAATTGAGTTTCGATTAGCATGGGATTTGTGCCGCCCCCGCGAATCTACCACATACATAAAGCAAATCACTTCAAATTTGACGCCCAACGTGGGGCCGCCCACATCCAAAATAGCCCACGTCAAAATTTGGCGCCCAACGTGGGGCCTCTACGTCTACAAATACTACCTGAATGTATTCTATAAAAAAAACTGAATGTGACTTAACAAACTGGGTATCGTTATAAAATATTTAACACTTATAATGAAAATATCCATAATATTATTCCGTGGTCATTAACTCTGTATTGTTTTATACCCAGAGTCATAATTTTGTTTCCTTTTTAAACGCACATTTTAACAGTGAATTTATAAGTGAGCATTTCGGAGCGTAAACCTACTTCTAACATCATTAACAGGTAATACAACCGCAACACGAATAGGTATTCTTCCCCTAAGGGGGATGGAAGCAATTAAAAAGAATTTTAAGTACTGTCAAAGTTCGGATTCGTGTTTAGTAACTTTATCTCACAGTCAAACACAAATACGCCGATCCTCTATTGGGCTAACAAATATGTCAGTTTACCTCTTTTTTCTGAGTTAATATTAGATTTTTCTGTGATTCGATACTTTAGAAGTGAGTGGACGATGCTCTTGAAAAAAGATCCTAGTAATAAAGTATATAAATAAAGCCTTTTCATTAGTATATACAATGGAATAAACAGAAAACACCTCAGAAACTAGATAGAGGTCGAAACCAAGGAACAATACAGTCACAATAAATGCACTATGGAGAACAAGAAAAAAGCAGAAAAAAAGAACACAAGGCATCAACAGTAGTACTGCAGAAAAAGATGAAGAAATAATGTGATATTGACATGCCCCGGCACTTTAGTGTTCTCAAAAAGTGGTAGCAGTAAAAATAACAAATAAAGAATATATCATCACGAAATAAAATACACAAATATGTAACAGTATATTTCTTATTTAATGTAATAATAATTATCATAATCTTTGTTTGTTATGAAGGCAGCTGCTATATTCCGCAACACAGGTGTGATGAATTTTCAAACGGCCTTTGTTGAATGAATGAATTTCTTGTTAATCATTATATGAGGATCACTAATTTTCATTTCCAAATATGGGAAAATGTAGAGGGGTATAATTTTCATGTTGATAGCAATGGAAAGGACGTGTTCTGTTTAATAAGTACAGTGAACTTCTATTAATTCGAAATTCAAGGAATTATCTAATTACCGAATTATCTAATAGTCGAATTAACAAACTTTTATGTTCGGTAGTATATGTATTGTATATCTTTGGCTAATTCATTTCTTTCTGATACTCCAGAACGTCTGTATTGTTAAATCTGTAATACGCACCAAGCTTCGACATTGCGAACAATGAAAAATACTGTCTTTAACTTCTGTGCAGCTTAAAATATTTTTACAAAATATTGTTCTTATAAATGTGCATAATTTTAAATAATTTATATTGACTATGTAATATAAAACGTGAGATGTTCGTGTTCAAAGTATTTCTGAACATGATCACTTGGAACGCAATTAAATGTTATGTTATATTATGCACATTTTTGAGGAAATGATGGAGGCAGCGTAGCTATTGAGGATGAGGTTGAAGGACGACGGCCACTCAAAAGAGGTAAAAAATCCGAACTATTAAAAGAGTGAAAGTTGCAGGTGCAGTACAAATGAACAAAAGCTACTTCTTTATAACTGGCTTTTGATAACTGCAAACCAGCTGAAATTGCATTATTCTATTTGCTGTTTGACCACCGCAAAAATTCTAGGCACAGTATAAATTGGAGTTCGGAAATAAGTATCGCTTTTTAAATTAATACAATCCTCCCTTCAAGTCATTAAAATAAAATGTAAAAAAAATCCAATTAAATAGAAACATTTTAATTATTTTCAATTGAAATTCAAGAGTATAAGCTTCTATTCTAATAATACAACAAATAGAATTATCCAATTTCGAAATAAAAAGTTCACTGTAATTGCAAAAGACTGAATGACGCTCTCATTGCTGCAGCTGGAATAAAATTCCATTTATCGCCTTGTGTTTGCTATCTGGTCTTCTATCATGGATTTCAACAAAAATATTTTGAGCAATTATAATTATAAAAGTGGTTTAACATAAGCACATTCACTTGAGTGTTTGCAGAGAGCATTTGTAGACAGCTCCATCATGAACACAAATTGGTCGGTCCTGGTGGAGTAGTGGCTACCATACTTGCTTCCTACACCCAAGATCGCGGGTTGGAACCCCGCCAGGATCGATGAATTTTTTCGGGCGTAAAAATCTTAAGTATGGCTTCCTTCGGAAGGGAAGTAAAGCCGTGGGTCCCATATCGCACATTTACGCCACGAAAAAGAACCTCAAGCCTGAAAGATAGGCCTATGAACAAAATTTGTCGGTTTCACGCCCTGAGTTGAATGGGACGCTGATGACCTGAGACGTTAAAGAGCGTTCATAAATAAATCAATAAAAAAAACGATGCAAATGTACTGGTGATTTACGGAATTGGGAAATCTTGAAAGACGAAGCGACATCTAGCTGGCCTGTCATTTTTGTGGCCGATGACAACATGGCAACTATTGAGAACAAACCTCACACAAATCCACAAACAACATCCAACACATAGAGCGCAATCTAGGCATTACTTTGCAATTGTGCATATTAGCTAAACGTACGAGAAACATTTTCTCACGGTATATGTCACATTTGTTGTCAGTAGAGTAGCAGTGCACTCAGGAAAAATGCAGGGATGATACACCAGTAGGATCCAGTAACTAAACGTCAGTTAGCAGTTTCGATCTTTCCGGATGGCACTTTCTTTCAAAATCAGACTGGCGGCTCTGTTCCTCTGGAGGGGTAGTGCCAATTGTTATGTAACCTTTTGTCTAGCAGGAGTTTTTAAGAAAGTTCGTGGGGGAGGGGTGAGCAAAGGTACTCTTAAGGTCTTCTCATCTGCTACAATGTGTGCTCCAGCATACAATGCGATGCAGACAACTGACTTTCTGGAAAAGTCACGTATCCAGTTGGTTACTCATTCTGTCTGCAGCTCAAATACAGCGCCACGTGACTTCCTCTTATTCTCGAAAATGAAATAGAAACCTCGGAGGCGATGGTTTGGCGTGCAGGAAGGTTGTTGAAGCGTACCGGTAAGAAGTTGCAGGCGTGGATGCTTCCAGGCATGGTATTTTCCCGAATTCGAAAATTAGTTTAAATAACCGTCGTAAAATGATTCTGTATGAGAGAAAATAGAAAGTTCTTATTTGTTTTATTTACGGACGATCTTTAACCTCTCAGGTCATCAACATCCCATTCAAATCAGGGCGTGAGTAAATTTTGCTCAGAGATCTCTCCTTTCAGACTTGAGGTTCTTTTATATGTCGTAAATCTACGACACAAAATCCACGGCTTTATTACTCCCTTCCGAAGGGAGCCATACTTAGGATTTTTACACCCGAAAAAATCCATCGATCCTTGGATTGAACGCGCGATCTTGGGTTTACGAGGCAAGTATGGTTATCACTAGACAACAGAATCGACAGAATAAAAAGTACGAGTACATTTAAGGTTCTGTGCGCTGGAATAATCACATTAGCACCATTGTGTTTTCCTTTTTTTTTTATTACTGTATACTAATATTTCTTGAAAGTATATAAAATAAATGAAAAATAAAGTAAAGTAACACTGTTAACAATGTAACTAAATTAACAATAATTAGAAAAGCAGAAAAGGATAAAACATTAAGAAAAAGCCACACAATTGTAATCCCTATATTTCGGACTACTTCAGTTTTTCCTGTGACTTTTTCTTAATGTTTTATCCTTTTCTGCTTTTATAATTATTCTTAATTTATATATATATGAAATACGTTAGATCTAAAATGCAAATATGAGCAAAGACGATCAAACAGAATAATAGATCAAGAAGCACTTGACCATATTGCATTCTATTAACCTTTCTGTAACAAGCTTAAAATAGAATTAAGACCATGTAGTAGCTTGGAGGATAGTACAAATACATATATTGCCAGGTGATTTTTCTCATCCTGCGGATTGGTAGACAGGCAAATCTACATTTTACTTCGACGGGAAATGCAGGTTCTCTCAAGTGACCCGCCGCATTCACCAAACCGTCCTATAATTGAGTTTACCATTATGCTCCAGAACTACTCATAGTTTTTCTTTCTTTTGTATATAAGAACATCTCCGAAGAACAAAATATCATTTAGTGCCTTATTTTTATACTTTCACATTAATGGTTAGTTATGTGCATTTACTTCTTACGTTAAATAAAGTACATTCTTATATTAACTTGCGATTCAATTAAATGTATTTAATTCTATTTTTATATTAATAAATATTACAAGATAAGTTATTTCTCTGTTTCGTGCCAGAAGTAAAATTAAAAAGATATATTTTCATGGGCCAGTATTTGAACCCCGGACCTTCCCAGCTAAAGCCCATCGCGAGGACAGTGGTACACGAGTCAGAACTCGCCGAGAGGCAGTCAATTTGGTCAAAATTGATACGATGCAGAGGACAATAGTCTGTAAAACGTCCGAATTGTATAACTTCCCATTCCTCAAGAAGATATATATATTGTTTCGATTAAATAAATGTGTCATGGATGATAATTACTTTCTTAATTTTCAACATGTTGATCTATATGTTCTTAAATAAAGTAATATTTACATGAAATATTTATAAAATAATAACAACATGGTACAAAAATAAGTGAAGTGAAATAACAAGAAAGTACAACCTAAATACACTGAAAAAAACAAAAATATACACACAAGTTATAAGTAAAATAAATGACAAATAAGAAAGAGATAGAGAGAAGAACAGTAAAGCACAGTTAAATAAGCTAAGACAGGCAAATATATATACAAAATATAAAAATAAAATAAATGAAAAAGATGAGAATCCAAAAAGTTTAAATAAACTGAGATAGGCAAACATATGCACACAAGGTATACAAAATAAATGATAAAATAACAAAAGAGGGCAACTATAATCTAAAAGACAGGTAAACGTAACAAAACAGATTTAAATAAAATAAATTGTAAAGGGAGAAAAGAAGCCAAGAACAGCCTAAATACACCGAGATAAACATTAAGAACCGCTTTGGAGATATACGTAGATAGGTAGCTAACAATATTGCAATACAGCGCGATTGTTTTTTTGGAAGTACAATCAAAGCTAAAATCTGAATGAGGGATAGAACAGTATATCAGAACAGAAACTCACAAACTCACTAAACTAGAAGCATGACGACTGAGATCGATAAATATGAGCGGAAAATTTGCTCCGTCTGTGAATAGGTGGAATCATGGGTACATATTCTGGCTGAATGTAAAGTTACGGAAAACTGGAGGGAAAAGTATTACCACACTTCTTTATGGGATCGAACAGATGGAGAGACCGTGCTAGGCCCTGTTGGCAGGCAAGAAAGGGGAGATTAATTAGGTAAATTGCTGATGAAAGAGAGACAACTCGGTCTAAAAAGGCTGATAATCGAGAAGGTGACTGGGGGAATGCAGCTGTGTTCCATATTTTAATATTTTTAAAAGCATTCTTATATTTTTATTCTTTTATTTATTTATTTTCTTTTGATCTTATTTTATTGTTATTGTTATATACATGCAGGCTTTATGGATTATTGTTAAATATATAAATATCTAATTTAATATCTTGTATTAAATCAAAAACACCTGGTGAGTTATGAAAGAATTTATGGTTCGCTGAGCACGTGTACCTATTGAAATTTTATTGTGTTGGTGCCACTGTAATAAATACTACCATTGCCACTACCACCACCACTACTACTGCTGCTGCTGCAACTATACTGCTACTACTGCTATAGGAATATGTATTATCGGCGCCCCGAGAGTAATTTAATGTTTATATGTTTGTAAATACCACATTGATTTCCTTGTTTTCAAAGATGATTTAGAAGGCTTTATTGAATTATGCAAATAGCAACAATAGACGCAGTGACTTCAAAAACTTTATTTAATTATAAATAGTAGGGAGAAATTAAGCGTTTTAGATTGGAATCGGGAAATGAATGCTAGTATAGCACCTGCAGACTTTTCTTGTTACATAAGAGCAAAAAGTAAAAGGCGGACATCTAGTAAGTCTCAGCTACTTAATGGGTTTCACCAAGCGTCAGAAGACATGGTTTTTATGTTGTGTACGTTGGTCAGCTAAATTTTCGCGCCGTTGCAGAATATTCTTACGAACCGGCCAATCAGCAGTGGGTATTTTAAATTATTGAAGATGGTGTTGCTCCTGGGTACCAAAATCAGGGAATTGTTTATAAAGAGGCGAAATCCTTCATTTGCCCCCTTTCTCAAGCATTCTGAGGTATTCTAAGCAGTCCAGGGCATTCTAAAGCATTCCAAAAATAGTCTAAGGCAATCTCGAGGCATTCTTCATTCGGTCGGCGGCGAAGATATATATATATCATGGAAGTGGAATGCATAGCTGCATGATACTGAGGTTAAATTCTCGAGTAACATATCAGTAGAGTGAAAGCTTTAATTCCTGCGAGAAAGCTGGACAGTAGAGAAAAAACTTATTAAAGCCTTGCCGCGACGTGTGAATCAACTAATGAAGCTCACGATCATCAGAAGCACTTAGCTTGCCGGCGCGCCCGTCAATTAGCTAGTAGTCAAAGATTTCTCGTGACGAAGAATAGCTCCTTTGTAAAGAGAAAAATCAGGTCAATAAATTAGGGTATTTATATTTTGGGCATAATTCCTGTTCCCTTCCTTTTGTATGAAGACAACGAAAAGGGCGGAAACCCCTGAGAGCAGGTAGTTGAAAGCTAGGCTACCTTCTATATTCACGCAATAACAATAGACGATGAGAACCGAACCCTTTCGTCGGAGACCCCGACGGAAAACTAATATCACGACGATGCTTTTATACTACACCCATAGTACATATTTACTACATATGTATGTAGTAAATATCTGGGCGTATTTAGACTGTTCTTGGCTTCTTTTCTACCTTTACAATTTATTTTATTTAAATGTGTTTTGTTATGTTTGCCTGTCATAGTTTATTTAGATTATAGGTGCCATCTTTTGTTATTTTATCATTTATTTTGTGTGTATGTTTGCCTATTTCGGTTTAAAACTAATTAGTTTATTTATTATTTTATAAGAAAAACAGAAGTAGTTCAAAATGTGTGCTCGATGTGCGACTGTTTCATTGCGTTATTTATTTCCGTTTCTCTGTGCCTTTTATTTTAGATATAATATTGTACATTCAGATATGTTATTAGTAATTCTCCGGATGCGGCTCCTTTACATTCTACTTTCTGTGAATGTCTTTCGATTTGTTGTTCAACGTTCTTTAACACATTTTTATATTGGCATTAGCCAGGAAACTTATGTCGTTTTTCCATACAATTAAAGAGTACAGCAGCTCTCTCTCTCTCTCTCTCTCTCTCTCTCTGTCTCGCCTGGGTTTATACAAAATTAAATGTGACTATGGCAAGGCATGCACCAACCAGGCAGATGGAAAAATCTGTAAAACTTCACATGAATAAACACACACGTAGATTAGAACTAAAGCAACCAGATAAATCGATTAAAGCGGACCGCGCCATCTCAACGGGTCATCACGTAAACTTTGATATCAGAGAAGAACTAGCGAATAACCTACTCACGGATTGATTGGCGAAAGTATATAAATAGCTAAGGAAGAAAACAATATGAACAGTGATAATAGCAGACAGTTCTGCAATGTATGAAGAACACTACTAATAGCACTCACTATCACCAACCATAGTGCTGGGGGTACTCTCGTGCCACTCATAGGTATGTAGGAGCAGCACCTCTCTGCAGTTAATGCGGTATATAGAAACATAACATTAGTTTTGAATAAAATGTAAAAACCACAGGAGCTATATATCTGAATATGCATTGAGTCTTTGGCATAGCACATCACTTGGGTTTAATATACAAACTTAGGGAACTTAAGTTTAGCGATACCATCATTAAACTCAGAGCCTATTGTCATGTTTCTTGTTGGTTAATACTGACAATGAACAGTCCACTTTATGACTCTCATGCGTACTCCAATACAGATTTATGGGGTTAGACATTTATGTGTGCATAAATACTGAGCTATCTATTTATGCGGACTATACAGCGTGGAAACAGGTAGCTGTGCGATTGCACCTTTCCCTGGCAAAACAATAGCTTCGAATGTGAAAATGGAAGAAAACACTTTGAAATGGCAAGTGGTACTATTCACGGAGCGCCAGAATCATAAGCTTATTAAACTATATATTCCAATAAAATAATTTTTGTAGACTAATACAGTAAAGTACTTAGGGCACACGCTGTATTCCGGACACACTTTACTCAGCAGTTTAAGGCAGAGCGCCAAGTAGCCAATTATTAGGAGCGGATCTGTCTCTATTCAATCCTAAACCGCTAAACTGTACTGAACACGAAAAATGGTCCATACGCTGAATAAGAGTCTAACCAGGCGAGTTATAAAGTACGCAGGCGCATGGGGACTCTGCGCCCGAACGCACATTAAACACCGCGAATATCACAAAATAACGTTCTTGGAAGAATTGTTTTGCACGAAAGTTGTGTGAAAAACACCGATAGACCGACAACAAGCTTAAAATTAATACGACAGAGCTTCATCAAGTAATTAATTTTGTTCTGCATAAAGGTTGTAAGAAGCATCACAACTCACTAATTAGCCATCTGGGACGCTACGCTACTGCTAATGATAAGCACAAGATGCCCCTATATCATACTTCTCCACAAGCATTACATAATAGCTGGCTACCTAAATTCGCTAGTGCCACAAAACCCACCATGATTTAAGCCAGGCCCTAAAGTGTCTAGTTAGATGACTTACCCTCCCTTGGGATGAACCGAAGTAAGGGTAACCCAAAATCCTTCAAGACCGAAGCAAGCACAAGGTGGTCCATACAAGTTATTAGGATTAGAAATATGACTATATAAACCAGATAAATTATTTAAAAAAAGATATATTTGTAGGTACCTAAATATAGGTAAGTGTATATACATGGATATATATAAAATAACAATAAAACAAAAACAACAGCCGAAATATAGCACATTATATCAAAGTATACATTTATTAATCATACATTCTTATGAATGCAACGTAAACTATTAAGATTATACTCTCCTCCTCCTCCTCCTCCTTCTATAGCGCTAAACCAGAGATCGAGATTGGCTTGTCACAGAAACACCTCTACCTCCGTCTTACGACTTCATTGATAGCGGGCAGTATTGCAGGAGGCCATGTGATTAGCATTCCGGCACCCGGCCGGTCGTCTATCACCGCCTTTCTAGATTGGAGAACACTATCTCTCCATCTAGCAGCTCCTCAGTTATCCTCAAAAGTCTGAGTGGACTCCATTCTAGGTATCCTTGCTTATAAAAGTTCCTAAGAAGGTGGAAGAAATCTCCCGGCTAACAGACAGCAAAGCTAATCGCTAGACCAAAGAGGCGGTAGATTATTCGCTAGTTTCCCTATTATTTATCCTAGTAAATACTTAGGCACGGCACACTAATGGGTGAACAATGCAATATCGCACCTAATATCTTATTTAGCTTGTTTTATCTTAGCCTAACTCAAAAATAAATTGGATGACACAGCGCCTTTTCATCTGCCAAAAACAAGTATTCTAAAAGATAAGTGAATTTACCCTACTCTTAGCTAGTAAGCACAACTTCCATCAATACTTATGTTCCGTTCTGGCCTATGCCAATATTAGAACTGCCGGAAGATAACTTTATACTACCTTATTGTGGGAAGTAAAAAACTGTTCAGTGAGAGAGATAGGGCATCCTACACCTGTGGACGGTCTTCTGCAGAGACTTTTAAGAAAAGCCAGTTCTGTGTGTGAGTGAGAAAAGTAAAAGCATGACAATAAGTAAAGTGTTCATTTTTAGTTTATGTAACTAGCCATTTTTAAGCGATAGACATAAAAATAGTTCCATAGAATGCGATATACAGTTTACATGCTATGTTTCGAGTGCACAGTTGTCGTGCGTCGATCTCTTGCCCTAATCGGCCTCTTTTAATACCATGTAATGGCAGTAGTGATAGTAATAGTAGTAGTAGCAGCAGCAACAGCAAAAGCAGTAGTAGTAGAAGAAGTATAAGTAGTAATTGTAGTAGAAAATGTAACTTTATTGCTATAAAAGTTGCATTACAAATATATTTTATGCATGGGGAGTGCTTAATTGCGATACACGATTACAGAGTTAAAAAGTTAAAATTAAAAAGTTTTTCAAATATGGAAAATATAATTACAGGTACATTACTGAAAACAATTTTATATTATTTACAATTACACTAATTATTACTTTCTAATAAAAAAAAAGTAATTGCTTCTTGCTTCGCGCACTTTGGCTGGAAAAATGTCCATATTCAGTGAATTTATTTGATCCGCAAATAGTTACCAGCATGCCAATGAACTATACCAATTGGCGTAAGAACATTTTATGAAAACTACGTTTTTCTCAGGTGCTCCCAGGGGATACATTCGGTCAGGATGTGTACCCATTCCTCATGCTGTCCAATAAATGGGTATATTCTCCTAACAGATGTGTTTTGAGACTTACAACCTTCTAGCCTAAACCAGGTCATTTCTGACCTTCTCTTTCACCCTAATACAAGCATACACCTATTTACCCCAACTAAATTTCATTTGATAGACTCAAGGAGAATTTCTTGTTACATTCTGCATCAATTTCCTATCGAGTGATATCCGTTATGACTTGCCCTAACCTTTTGGTCCTTACTGCGCCGGTGTATCTTAGCAATATTTTTCGCTGGGTTCTTCTTAGTTGATTTATTGCCAAAACATCATTCATTCTGTGGGCCCATAGTCCTGTACCATAAGTAATAACTGCATATATACTGTTGTGATAAGTTAATGTGGTTTTTAGGGTTATTTTGAATTGTGATGGTTAACCTTGCCAGTTGCATCATTGTTTTTTCCGGTTTTGTTCTTAAATATAGGGTGTGATTTCTGAAATGTAGTTTTTCATGCAATAGTAATCCCAAATACTTGACCTCTTTTAGCCTTCTTATTGCCTGATTATTGTATTGTATATTTGGATCTCTTTTTAACTTTCCTTTTAAAATCATATATCCTGATTTGTTTGGAGCTATTTGTAGTTTGGAGTTACTACACCATAGTTTTAGTTTGTTAAGTTGTTAGCCTTTGCTTCTATCTCTCTTCTGTTTATTTCCTTCTATTACAAAGATGACATCATCTGCATTCACTGTGGTATTAACTGTCCGAGTGTTCTTGCAGCCTATGCAAAATTGGCCCTAGGGCCGATCCCTGGGGACATCCATTAGTAATATTTTTTTACTCCTTTATATAAACCTTGCTACCCCTTTTATATAAACCTTCCTATTATTACAACTACCCTTTATTAAGTTATAAAGACTTGTTCTTATCTCTTAGTATTTCAAAAAGGAAGAGTTACCATAGGTTATCAAATACCCCTGATATGTCTATAAAAATTCCTATTACCGCTGGATTTAGATGTATTTGTCATTTATAGCACTTCATTTATTGCATCCTCGGTGGATTTTCCCTTTCCAAAGAATATGATGATTCTTGTTGCTTCGTTGCCATTTTGAATTCATGAAAATTTCACTAAGTTCCCCTTTCTATCTCTGCAACCAAAATTTTGGTGTTATATTTTGCATTCAGTGTCTCGTATCGGGAGGGTGTCCTAATTTCCCCGCACTAGTCTAAGCCTAGTTTTACTATTAACCGCATCTTCATAGCGACCCATCTCCCCTATGACCGTACAGTTTGAAGTACCTTTGGGTAGTCCGACAACCCATTTCCAAAATCGACTTCAAGGATTCAGCTCTCTCCCATCCTCAAATTTCACTTCCATATAGCAGAATAGGTCTAATCACTCTTGTAAGGCTTTTTGGAGACCACACGCACTAACCCCAGGTTACTTGACACCATATTACCACATTCCACACAGAAAGTAGAAAGGAGGCGATGTGATCTCTTTCGAGTGATTGTCACCGGTACGATGAACATAACTGTTTCAAAAATGGCAGCGATAGGTACCCAGAAGAAGCGTACAACCTGATAAGCAAACATCCACTTGAAAACGTGGCCTCCAGAAACTTTAAGAGGCAAGCCGTGGAGGTCTACGGATTCATTTCATTTTATTTTATTATTGTTTGTCATTGCAGCAGTCACAATTCAACAATACAAAACTGATATTTATGGATAACTTTTCAAATGGTCATTGTTGAATATATATTTTATTACAAATTATTAAGGAACACTCTTATCTGACAAAACTTATTTTTATTTGAAGTTTCGTCCTTGAAGGATGTACAACTACTACTTAAAATAGGCCAGCTAAATGCGCAAAGAACTAAACTCGTGATATCGGAAGTCAAGAAAATAGTAGAAAAATTAAATATTGATGTTTTAAGTATTCAAGAGTTATGCTCTTTTAAAGGGAAATTAACACACTTACCCATAAAAGCAAGGGTAATATGCACCAGCGAGAATCCAATGGCGGCAATAATTATAAACAATCCAAACCTACAAGTCAGGTTACACGATTCTAAAAGAAAGGTTAAAAAGAGACCCTAACATAAAATACAATAATGAGAGAATAAGAATGCTAAAAGAGGTCAAGAATTTGGGTATATTGTTGGATGAAAAAACACATTTCAGAAATCACTCCCAATATATCAGAAAAAAAACATTTGTGTAATTGGCAAGGTTAAACCAATCAAAATTCAAAGTAGAAACAATATCAGCCTATCACAACAATATATTTGCAGTTCTTATTACTTATAGGGCGGGAGTATAGACCACAGAATGAAATATGCTTTAACAAGAAATCGCCTAAAAAGAACCCAGTGAAAAATATTACTAAGATACACCGGCGCAGTAAGGACCATACAAACAATGGCCCAATTAGTAACAACGGGTATTTTTACCATTTGATTATTTAATAAAGCTAAGGGGAGCCATTTAGTGGGTTAAAAAGAAGAATTTTAAAAAAGTAAGAGAAATGGTTGGGAGTTGCAATCACTTAATTTGCAATTAAAAGCAAATTGGCAGCGTGACTGGGACCAATGTAAAGTGGGAAGAAGAACCTACAATATCTTTAATAACATCAATGAGAGATTAACATTAAAACACATAAACCTGACTAAGGGATTAATACATTATTTAACAGGTCATGGACCATATAAAACCTATTGGAACAAAATTAATAGATATTCTAACGATAATTGTCATTATTGCGATAAGCAAGGACCCCAGAAATGTCCTTTATGAGTGTATACATTATGTCCAACTCACCAAGGATGAAAGGGAAATTTTAGGTGGTTTACAACTATCATTTATCATATGAGATAAATTTTTACACAAGCATTTACACAGTCTGACTCAAAAAAATAATAAAATTTCATGGGAAGAAAATTTGGAACAGGAAGAGATACCAACAGCTACGGTACAAGCCAAAGATGAAATTAGAAGATCAGCCAGACTACAAAAACTAACCTTAACAAATAAAATATATGAGGAAAGAGAGAATGAAAGGAATAGTGGAGATAACGAGGGCAGAGTAAGGCGGAGAAGAAAAGAGAAACAAAAATAAGATGAAGAGAAAGGAGGAAGGAGAACAGTGGAAAGAGGAGTAAAAGAAGACGATGATATTATATCAATGATTGCAAAACAATAACTAACAATATAACAATTAGACAAAAAGAAAAGTGAAGGGAGGAGAAGAAGAAAGAAGACCGAGTGAAGAGTAAAGATAGAAGAAGGGAGTGATAATCGATCACAAATACATCATGAACACATCACCAACTTCTCAACCATTCAACTAATGAAGAAGAAAGAAGACCGAGGGTGGACATGATGGTTATTATAGTAAACAACATACTACAAAAGGAGAAGATGAATGAAGATGGAGGGGAGGTAAGGATCACCGGGAAGAAGGAGCCAGGGTAAGCGGCACATGAGGAAGGAAATGGTAGTAATTAAAAGGGGATAGTAAAAGTGTTTAAGTGTTGATGTCAGTTTAGTGATAAATAGTAATTAAATATCATATAAGTTATATAAACAATGGAAGCAGTGCACAAATAGTAAATTGAAGAGTAGTAAGTATTATATGTACAAGTAGTACTAGTGACAGAATAGCAAAAGTAAAAACATACTAAAATTCAATGTTCAACATATTAAGTGAACTAAGTTAGGAAAGGTAGAGTTCAAGGCATGTATTAATATTGTAAGTTTAAGAAAACATAAACATTAAAACCTAAAGAGAAACAATGATTTAAATAAAAAGTGAATACAGAATATGAAACTTAAAGTAAAATAGGACTTAACTTCTCTTAGATAGCTAGGGTAAGGTAGGTGCTGGTTACCAGCACCCTGACCGTTCGATTTCCAACGGTCCATTTACTTCTTGTAGTTAGCTGGTCACCAGCTAATGGTACCTACTGGCTCCCAGTAGCATGTAAATTATTAAATTTCTTAAAGATTTGCTTGATTCTATGTTCTGTTCAGATTATAATTATATTATATTTTTATTTTAATTTCTTTATAAATTACGATCTGTAAAATTTATTATCTATAATGAAATATTTCTCTTATAAATTATAAATTATACGTTTTGAAAATACATTCCGGTATAGGCAACAAAGTGCCGGGATGGAGCGTTGAAGATTTTTTTTTTTTATTATTTCTTGAAGGATCACGTTATTGACAAGTTTACTTTAATTGTTATGGTTATGGTTATGGTTATCAATGTTTCTTTATAGTAAATGTAATGCAAAATGGAACTGATATCGTATAAAACACGAAGTTGAATGATAACTTGTTGAATTGTTTTATTTGCGAACGCTCTTTAACATCTCAGGTCATCAGCTTCCCATTCAATTCAGCGCGTGAAATGGCCGGTAAAATTTCTCAGAAGCCTCTTCTTTCAGGTTTGAGTGAACGATAAGACAGTGCCTATGTTTTACCATTTGAGACTGTATGCATTGTTGAGTACGAAAAATTAAGAAAGTAATTTATGTATAATATGTCTTAAGGTTTAAAGAAGATAAGTTATTCAACCATACCAAATTTGGGAAACACGCAAGTGATAATAAGTTAGAAGGCCAGTTTTTTTTTTTTTTTTTTTTTTTGAGTAGTGTTTAACGCCCGTTTTTACTACTGAGGCACCACAGGCGGTTGAAGGCCAGTTTAAAACAAAGAGTATTCATTTAAAAGAAAAACCAGTGAAATGTTTTAATATAATCTTGTCTCAAGAAATCCATCAAGCGCACCGTTTTACAAAAATAAAACCATATAATAGAATAGTCTGTACTTTTACCTGCATGCTCCTAAAATGTAAAATTCTTTGATGAAGATTTAATCACAAGTAATGAATATTCACACGCTAGAAAGGGGCTCGCGTCCCGCCAGGATCATCCTTCCTGACTGAGCTTTTTTCCAGGTTTTCCTCAGTCCTCATAAATGGCAAATGCCGAGGAGGTACGCTAAACTTAGGCCTGGAACGTTTCCTTGCTTAAAACATAAATCCTTTCTCAATATATCATTTCATTTCGTGTATCTCCAGTGTCCAACGTCGTGGTGCCTCTGTAGCAAAAACGGGCGTTAAACACCATTCATTCATTCATTACACGCTAGAAACCACATTAACAAGCGCATTCACAATAAGAGTGTAAGTATTCGGTCTCGAGCTAACAAGCACTCCATCAAGTTATATTTTTTTCTTTGAGTTGAGCGTCACAGCTAAAGAATAATTAATAGAAATTGTCAAGTTTATTCATGAAGAAGGCTTTGTTTGTAAAATATCTCTTGCAAATAACATAAGGATAAATTATCTTCGATTTAGTAAATGGTAAATTTGATGCTGCAGGTTTATCGCATAAATCCTTTTTATTTACATGGATCAGGTTGGTAAAAGTATTTTTGGTCTTGTAAAGTACACGAATCCTGCAATAATATTTACACTTCGCTTTCTCCATAGAGAACCGTTATTTTCTGAGACTTTGTAAGTATTGCATCAATGGTAAAAATGGTTAATTATTTATCCTAAAGGCTACTAATACCATGTTGTTTTTAGATTCTCCTATAGATTCAAAATAAACCCTTTTTTTGCCTAGAAGTGAGGCCTAATTATGCTATCTTGTATTCACAATGTTTTCAATTTAGGAAAAATGTTTGCTGCTTATTTTTATTTATTTTTTTATTTTTTTGAATAAGTAAAACGTGCGAATGTTCTTGGTGATGATTGTTGGGACAATTAAATTGCTTACGTCTTTTTTGTAATATTGTTAATGTCCATTTTACTACTGAGGTATTACAGGCTGTGGACACTGTTCATGCATAAATTAAATTAAAATTGAGAAAGGAATTTGAGAGAGCCTAAGTTTATGATATCCTTCCAGAATTTTCCATTGATGATAATGGAGAAAAACCTGAGAAAAAAACTCAGTCAGAGGATACGGTCCTAGTAGAAATCGAAATCCAGACCTATTTCGCGAATACTTGCCTTAACGATCATCACTTGTAGGCTTGCTTTCCTTTCCAGTATATTCCAAATATTATCCTGATGCTCAAAAGTACACAAGGAAAAAATGAAAATTTCCTTTATTCAGGTGACGCAATTAACTCTTTGCAAAACGTGCTTCTGATAGAAAACCTATGTGACAGTAATTTCAAACATTGAATTTGTTGAGTAAAAGATTGAGAAGTACTTTCCAACTCTCGAAAGAGTGGAAGACCCCTTCTCTCTATCTGTTTTGCAGTCTACATAGTTTAAAGTCCAATAAGAAACTGGTTCGTGTGAGGGAATGACTCCTGCACTCAAAATTAGATATTGTATTATTTTCGAATTCTCTTCGAAAAGAATATCCAAGTATTGCTAAGAAAGTTCTCAATTTATTTCCCACATCCTTTTTGTAGGGTGCACAGATTTCTGAATTTCTGAAATGAGCACAATGAAATACAGAACTTTAGTTATAAACTTTGTTCGCTTCCCTGTGTTTTATTTCTCGACTACTTGGAGTATCGCAGCAGGTAGAGCACGTATAACTTCCTTCCACCCTTGGCGTGACCTGGATATTCACTTTCTTAAACTGTACCATGCCAGTCTCGCGCCAATATGCATTCAATAGCGAAAATAATTCAACAACTGACGCTAGGTCAACAAATTTTGTGTAAAAACGATCTTTCAAATGTGAATACGCTTGTCGTATGCATCCTGAATTTATTTAGAACATTTTAATAAATTTTCCCCTTTTATAACTGTAATTTGCGACACTTTGTACACATTTGAATCTACTGACTCTGTGCAAAACAAAAAGTTTAACAAAAGCGAAAAGTTTTAATACAGGGTAGACTAGGTAAAATTGGTACATTCTTGTGACAAAATCATTCCCAAAAGTATCATAATAAACCAATTTTTTGCATCTCTTCAATTATATATTTCGTAATTTTCAACCTGTATTTCCAAGGAAATTACTGCACAAGTTTTGAACCCTACTCATGCTTGTTTGTCATTGTCCATTAAACATACTGCATATCTTGTATTAGTTCACAAGTTGTGAGTGAATAAAAATATATTTCTTTAATTTAGCTTCATTTAATCTCAGGAACTTTTCTTTCAATACTAACAAATTCCTACTCTCTGTCTAAATGCTTACAAAAGTTTTCATTAACACAACGTTTACATAAACCGCCACGGGTGACCGAGGTCGTTAAGGCACGGACTCGTAAGCGGGAGGTCTGGGTTCGAATACCGCCAGGACCGTCCTCCCTGACTGAGGTTTTTTCCAAGTTTTCCTCAGTCCTCATAAATGGCAAATGCCGGGAAGGTACCCTAAACTTAGGTCTGGAACAATTACTTCCTTAAAAATAAATCTTTTCCCAATATATAATTTCATCTCATGTATCATCAGTGTCCATCGCCTGTGGTGCCTCTGTAGCAAAAACGGGCGTTAAACACTATTCATTCATACAACCTTTATATGAAGCGGTTGCAGCAAATTTTGTCTGTTTTAACTAACGGTTTATTTCTCACATTCATTTCATTATGGACCCAAACGCCCTTACTGGTCACTTTTTTAACTTCCTAACGCTGCTCCTTAGCTCGACTCTCCACTCACACAGAAAGCAACAGAATTAGATGAAAGCACCGTTTATTCCTATAAGTAATTTAATATCTCTAAAAATGTACCACTCATATTTTCCATATTTTACATCATTTAAAAGTAAATTAATATTTTTATTAATACACATTAATAGTTTAAATCAAACGTTTTCCAACGAGTAAACAAATAGCTAATATGGCGTTATGAGAAGTGGTGTGGTGTGGAGGATTTTCTAAATGCCAAGAAAATAATAGGCGAGAAAATTATATTTCATTTCTTTTTTATTTCACTACGAGTAAATATTACTTTGTGAAGCAATGATAGGTTGGGACTGTGTTTTTGAACTACAGTTTTGCAGAATATTGAAAAGGTAACATTTGGTTCAAGACTGTGCAGGCTGCAATACGTATAATTACTATAACGGTAATAATAATATAATTAGTGTTGTTATAAAAATTCAAGGATAAAAATTTAATTAAAACACAGAACAGTTAAAGCTTTTGCAGTGTATAAGAATTGTAATTATGGCGTTACGCAGCAGATTAACAAACTTGTAGCGTTACCATGGCAATGTTCTTATATTTTGAAACTTCTTTATATCTCAGAAAGATCTGATATGTTATATTCATGTTAAGAGAATAATAGCGAGGGCTAAGCCTACGGACTCACATTGAGATTATCTGCAAATTTTGATAAGTGGAAGCAAGGCAACTTCATATACGAGGGGGGTCCACAAGTTTCCGACCAAACCATTTTCTAGGAATGATAAAGACAAAAACTATACTTCACTTTTCAATATATTTGCCCTTTATTGCAGTACACTTCTTAAATCTTTGAATTAACATTTCAATCCCCCCCCCCACAAAAGTCAGAAGTCTTGCCTTCAAAATGGGCATAAACAGCACCCATCATTTCTTCGTCACACATAAATTTCCTTCCTCGAAGATCCTCCTTGAATTTTGAGAAGAGAAAATAGTCATTGGAAGCTCGATCTGGGCTGTGGGGTGAATGGTCGATCTCCTTGAAGCCACATTTCTTCACAACTTCCTTTGCAACAAGAGCTGTGTGCACAGGCACGTTGTCGTGAAGAAGATGCACACGACCGCTCAGCTTTCCTCACCTTTTCTCTTTGATGGAAGCACGTAGTCTGTGCAGTAGGCCAGCATAGTACTCCCCATTTACTGTGGTGTTTCTCTCCTTGAAGTCAATGAAGAGTATTCCTCCACAGGTCTAAAAGATTGTGGCCATCATCTTCTTGGTAGCTCAGTGACCTTGGCCTTTAGAGGAGGTGCTTCGCCATCTTTACTCACTCCATTGATTCTCTTTTTGGACAAAGGATCATAGTAGAGGATCATAGTTTTATCTTTTGTAACAATGGTTGGCAGAGCTTCTCTCTTGTTTCCATGGCAGGGCTACAAAAATGCCTGACAACAGATGACTTGTTACTGCTTTTGGACTGAGGGAAGAAGTCTAGACACCCATCTTGCACTAACCTTATTCATGTTTAAATATTCATGAATAATTCGAAGGACTGTTGTTTAGAAAAACAATTTCTGTAACTTTGAGCCGCCGGTCTTCCATAATTTCTCCTTCCACAAGAGCAATGTTTTCAGGAGTGCGCACCTCCAAGAGCCGACTTGCACGCTCTTCGTCTTTAATGTTTTCTCGGCCTTCGAAAAGTTTGGCTCAATCTTTTACGGTAGAATATGAGGGGGATGCTTCCCCATATACACCGTCCAATCGCTGTTTAAACAGGTCGATGCTCCATTTTGAATATGTCACAATTTTCTACACTTAGCCTTCTTTATGCAACTGTATCTGAACAACTGAGCACGGTGGAGCGGAAGTTACAGTTGCAATTATTTACTTAATAGATAAGGTATTACACTAGATAAGTATTTTGTTAAGGTGATAATTCTAAAAAGTGAGGCTGGAAACTTATGGACCTACCCTCGTATGTGATCCCCTCACCGGAATAAGTTCCTGTGCCAGACTATTGTCCGTGTCGAAGCAGTAGAGGTACTAACAAGGAAATATTTCTGTCCCAATGTAATGCTATCTTGTTTGCTGATAACATAAAAACAGTAACAACTAAAATAGGCGCACAATTCACACGATAATTAGGACTATGTATGCTTCATCACAGTGTTCAAATCACCTCTTGAACACCAGACAAAAAAAAAAAAAACCAAATAGGGCTGCTCTGCAAGTTCAAACATCATGCCAGACTGGTGGGAGTGCATGGGAGGGGAAAACAACGTGGCAGAGC
Source organism: Metallyticus violacea (assembly GCA_030762175.1). NCBI lineage: Eukaryota > Metazoa > Arthropoda > Insecta > Mantodea > Metallyticidae > Metallyticus > Metallyticus violacea. The sequence goes on along the minus strand of CM060843.1, from coordinate 26,532,905 downwards.
TCTAGGGAAAAGTGAAAATAACGGATATCGAGGAAAAATAGTCGATAACTGTGGACAGATAAACACAAAATAAAGGGAAAATGAAAAGGTAAGATAAAGGCCTGGTGGAATACATGCTTTATGCAGAAATTTTGCAGTCATTTCATATCATTAAGGTTGAATTCAGAAACATTAGAGCATCCATAAGTGTTAAGTTGAATTATTCATCAAATTATTAAATATGCGACAATGCATGTTGGGCAAACGGAAGAGGTGACTTAACTGGCCTTAACAACAATGAGATGCAGATTCTTAATGCCTATGTACAGGATGCTAGCAGCACACGTTTTCTAGTAATTAGTTGCAGTGGAGAGAGCTCTTTTGTGTATAAAACTGACTGGGAGCATTTAAGTAGTTATAATTAATGTTTTCATTGTACTTTCAACAAATTTAAGATGTCTTAGGTATTAAATGTACACTGGTTGTGGAAGTTTTGACTAAAGAGCAGGGGTTCTCCACATTTTACAGTGACGTACCATTACAGGACATTAAATGTTTCATTTAGCAAATTTAATGAGGGAAACGCGCGATTTTGTAGTACAAGGGTTAAAATAATCACTTCTCAAATTTATGACAATACTAGTGATTTATTTAGTAATTTTGTATGTAATATTTACAATTAAACATTTATTGAAAGAACTGTTCTATCTACTCCTATTCAATGGATTGTTCAGTGAAGTGTTTTAAAAATTAATGTTGTTAAGGTTAAATTATGGCGATTGAATACATCAACAAACACATATTCCTCATATTGGCACTCCAGTACTCAATCTTACAATTAGTAAAAGACATTAACTTCACAAATTTAACTAATTTCTAGCTCACACTTTTGTTTCGGTGCAAAGGCTATGCTTATTTAGCTAAACACAGTCTTTAAGGCTTGGTTTAAAATGAGTTAAGTTTAGTTTATATCAACATTCAAATTATTTCTGTACATGATTTTTAAATAAATTAAAGAAGAAAATCCACATTAAAATGGTAAGTAAGTAGCCAACAAGTACAAAAAAAAAGTTACAGGTTTTTCTGAGATAAATGGAATTTCCGGTGTGGGTTTTTTTTTTTTTTTTTTTTTTCCTCCTTCTTTGCCAGCCAAGAGGTCTTCTTGATCATTTTCCTGAGATTTCAGTCATATGATAGCTCAATCAATTAGTTTTTTTTTCGGAAGGAGTTAAGGTTTCTAGTAAGATGTGAGCAATAGAAAACGATTATCTATTCCAAAATATTCCAAATTCTGAATCCAGGTCTTGGTAAGTATACATTGAAATGTGAGATGAGACTCCCAAAGTGCTCCTTAATATTCACTGCCAGTTCAAAATGAAGAGTAATTTAATTTTCACTTAAAAAGGCATCCAACAATGTAAAGGAAGCTGTGTTCGCAATATGATTTCTGTTATAATGTATCCCATTGTTATGTGATGAAATATATTACAGTTGGGCTCTGTCATTAAAATGAACTTTCTTATTATTTTGATAAATTATCACATAAATTTTATGATAATTTAAAATCTGTTGTTTTACTTTAGTTAAGCAAAAACTGCCAAATATATGTTGTTTGTAAAACAAATGTTAATTTATCATTTTACGTGCCATCTGGCAGTAATAGCGTACATAGCATTTAATAAATAAAAAAATTACATTTTCTTGAGGAATGTACCATAGCAATCAGTACACAATGTTACACAGAATGCAAAGAGTAATAAAACTTGTTTCCTTTACATTCAAACTAAGAAAACTGTTTTCGTTAGACCAGATTGATTTCAATAACACTTTGTCGTATGATCAAATAAGATATTCTAAATTAATTGTTAGTAATACTTTTAATTATAACTGGGAAATTATTTGGTTAAATACAGAAAAATTGCTCGTGGCAGCACTTTACAATTAGCAAGTATAGTTTGTGTAGTTCCATTTTGTGGTTCATACAATAAACGACCATTAATTCCTTATGTAAATGTTTACGCAGCAGAGCTGCTATGCTTTTGTAAGGCGCAAGCAATGTTGATGTACCGTCTGTTACGACAACTACAAGTTGGTTTTTTAGTATATCAGGTTTTAATATTATGCCTTTCAACAATGGCTGACACTGTATTGAAAATATCTTTCCTGTCACATTTTCTAATTCAGCAATATCGAAAAAATAATTTCAAGCATTCCCTTCAAAGGACAAACAAAGGACATAGTATTAAGAAGATTCTATTAGAAATCATTGTACTTTCATCTTCATGATACTAAAGTTTGTACTCTATTCTACACATAATAATATTTCAGCATGCATGGCCAGTATAAAGCACATTACCGAGTGATATACCATTCAATTTTTACAGTTGAATTACTGCGGATATGTTTCGAATGATAATTTCTGTTTAGCTATTGCATATGCAGATCTGAAGTACGAAGCAGTTGTGTTTGCTTTTTCATGATGTGCGTTTCCCCACAATTTTTCACTTTCACTCACTGATTGATACCTATATATATTACTACCTATGATTTCTATGCATTTAATGTGTAATTTGTACATTGTATGCTCCATGCTTTTATCAATTCGTTTTTTTTAAGAATTATTTGCTGAAATATCAATTAATAAGGCATTATCCATATGCACACATTCCTTACATTCCACTTAAGTTCAAGAACTTTCGAACGCACACTGCATATTACGAAAGCTTTATCAATTACAAACAACCACGGCTTAATCTTATGTCAGTTTTGAAACCGTGATAAAGCAACACACTTTTCCAATATCATAATTTCATACACCTTGGATCCTAAGTATGGCTTTCTTCGGAAGAAGTAAAGCCGTGGGTCCCGTGTCGCACATTTACGGCACGATAAAGAAACTCAAGCCTGAAAGAAGAGGTCTCTTAGCAAAATTTGTCGACTGTTTCACGCCCTGAATTGAATGAGACGCCGATGCCTGCGATGTTAAAGAGCGTCAATAAATAAATAAAAAAAATAAAAAACTACCCAGAGACTTCTCACGGCTCACTAAAATTTTCTTTGTTAGTACCGTCATTAACGTTTTGTTTCTTAGATTTGACGTCTATTTTAACTCTTTTAGCACCACGGGTCTAGCATCCAGACTGTCACTATTTGCACACATTTCCGCATATCAACTGTTCTTGGAAAATTACGAAATTTTACTTTGTTTCTGAGACATACTGAAATTCCGTAGTTTACACAGGCCCAGACGTACTCGAATTAATAACTGCTGCTTGTCTCGCAGGACCGGTGAATCAACAATGACTGCACTGATCGTAAGAGATTAAAGCAACAACGACACAAATAGAATGATGATTCAGTTTGAAATGTTTAAATACATAACGTTGTTTCCAATGTTATGATGAGTCTATAATATATTATATGCTTTATAACACATTTTAATATTAAAATAGCTGTAGGGCATGTGTGCTTTCTGTGTACGACTCCACAAATTTAAATTAAGGGTTAAGTTATATGGATTGCATATCCAGTGAGTGTGAAATAAGCTCCGCTGGCTGGGATGGGTAGTTTAAAATCAGAGGAATGGTTTGCTTCGCAAATCGCACACTGCTTAGTTATGAGATTAAGGAATTCCCTGTCCGAAGTTTTAAGATTCCATTGGAACCTAAAATGTATAACTGTTCTTATCAGTAAATCTAATGCCATACGCATTTTTTCACCCAGGCGTTGTCGATCCCATTTGTCAAGTAGTAATCATAATTTTCTCGTGCACCCAAGATCACGGGTTTAATCCCGGCTAGTGATATATGTTTTTCGGACATAAAGATCCAAAGTACTGCTTTCTTCAGAAGGAAAGCAAGCCGTGGGTCTCTGTCGTAAGTTCACGGTATGTAAAAGAACCTCAAGGCTGAAAGAAAATGCTTCCGCGCAAAATTTATCGGCCGTTTCACGCCCTGATTTGAATGGGACGCTGATGATCTGAAATGTTAAAGTTCGTCCATAAATAAGTAAAATATTACAGACGTTGCAGTATTTTTAAGAATGGGCGTAAACTGTTGATCGTCAACACTAGGGGCCAGATGGTTTGCAAACGTGCGTGTAATTACGTGTGGCAAGTAAATAACGAGACTGCGCACCTCTTATCGTGTAGCCTCATGGGGGAGGTTGGTATTGGAATGCTGTTGACCTTGAACCTTCAAGAGCAACCACCATTCGTTTTGTCTTTCTGTCTGCTTTAGTTTGTCTTTGGGCCTTGGTTGTAGAGGACGTTGTTCTGTAGTAGTGCCGCGAGCATGGTGAACTTAAAATTCGAGCAGTACATAAACCTCAAATTCCTCGTGAAATTAAAAAAAGTCGCCAACGGAATGTTTTCATAAGTTAAAGGAGGTGTTTGGTGATAATGCTATGTCACGAACGCGAGTTTTTGAATGACACAAATGATTTTCAGAAGTTCGGGTAAGAGGCTGATGATGATGAACATCCCGATCGATCTGGGAGTTCAAGAACTGAAGCAAACCTCAGAAAATTAATGAAATTGTACAGAAAGACCGACGTCTGAGCATTCGGATGATTACATACATGGTGAACATGAACAAAGAGAGAGTAAGACAAAATTTGCATGATGAATTAAACATGACAAAAGTTTGTACAAAACTGGTTCCGAAAAACATCTCTCAGGAACAAAAATACCATCGGAAGAGCATTTGCTCTGATGTCCGGAACCGGACTTGTTCACACGTGACATCACATGTGATGAAACATGGATGTTACAATACGACCCAGAAACAAAACAAATCGATGCACTGGAAGACTCCCACATCGCCTAAAAGTGAAAAACCACGAATGATTTTTATTTATGGATGCTCTTTAACATCGCAGGTCATCAGCGTATCATGAATGAGCAAGTCACAACTGAAGGCAATGCTGATATATTTTTTTTTTCAATATCAGGGGCATTATCATGACTGAACGGGTGCCTGAGGATCAAACCGTTAATCAGAAACACTACAAAGAAGTCCTAATCAATCTGAGGGAAAGAGTAAGGAAGAAAAGACCGGATTTGTGGAAGAACGACGTACCAATTCTGCATCAGGACAACACGACAGTCCACAATGTCGTATCTGTGAAACAGTTTTAAGCGGACAAGCGCATTCCTGTGTTCGAGCATCCTCCGTATTCACCAGACCTGTCTCCCTGTGACTTTTATCTGTTCCCGAAAGAGAAAATTGCATTGAAGAGAACACATTTTCAGTCTGTTGGAAAGGTAAAAGCAAAATCGGCAGAGTTCTTGAAGAGGGTGACAATGGATGACCTACAGCATTGCTTTGAACAATGGAAGACACGTATGCAGCGGTGTATAGATGGGGAAGGGGATTGTGTTGAAGAGGATAAAAATTAGTTGTAACTTTATTTGCAATAAATCAATTCCTGACACCAGTCTCGTTATTTACTTGCCACACCTCGTATAGTCCTTTAACCCTTTAAAATATTCATTGCACTAATAGATTTCGTCACATTTTTTTAAAATGAATATTTTGTATGCTTTTAATACTGTACTTTTTTCGGCAACTGTATGAATAGCTATTGCCTCTAGCACAAACAATATCATACAATGTTACTATTAGGTGATTATAAAATGTGGATCCGAGTAATCTTCCTTTATTTTAACAGTTAATTATTGAGTTGCCATTAATTTTACGATAAATTATTACTACCTTGAATTTAGAATATCTAAATTGATAGAGTGTTATTGATAGCTGTCTGGTTCAACGGAAACAATTGTCTTCTAGAGTTTTAATGTAATGTGAACGAGTTTTATCACTCCTTTGCATTGTGTAAAATCGTACATTGATTGCTATGGAATATTTTACAGGATTATTTTTTAAAATTAAATGCTCTATAGTCAAAACTTTCTCGATCAGTGCACTTTTAATGCCGAAGACATTACGTTGTTGTCAGAGACAACGAAAGCATTAGTTACAACTAAACAAAAGCTCCCAATCAAACAATGCCTATTCACAAAAGAACTTTCTCCACTGCAGTTAATTACAGAAAAGTGTGCTGAAGCATGCTATAAATACGCATTACTGAATCTGGATCTCAGTGTTGTTGCGTTTACGTTCCGCTCACTTCGGGCAATTCTACTGTATTCAGAACCTGTTTTCGCTCTTTCTTCTTCTCGTGCCAGAATCCATTTCCATTATCTTAACTGTCATATCTCTCTGTAGTAATTTATATTTTGCTTTTAATGGAAGTGATATTGAAGAATCTTAATGCACAGAATGAGAAAAAGTGAGTCAATAATATGCATTTCAATCAATCGTGCATAATTAAAAGGAATACCTTGCCCTCCTACACATATACTGCAAGAATATTCATTTGTAATAACTATCAGTTAGCAAATATACTAACTATATGTTGTATAGTTGATAGGTTAGCCAGACTTCAAATCAAACTTTAAAAATTAAAGTTTTTTTAAGAGCAATAGCTTTAACAAAGAATACGTTTTTATTAACCTTAATAATATTTAAGATTTTTTACTTAACACTTAAATTCAATAAATTCAAACTGATCTAGTTCAATGAGTATGAGGGGGTTTTGCAGTAAGCAATGCGACATTAAACCGATTTTTCACACTCCACTTCTCAGCATAATTACTGAAAATCAAACGTGTGTTCACATTTTCCTCCCAAAAACATCAAATATTTGCTCACAGTTCCCGATTTTCCCTTATAACGTTCAAATCAATGAACGTAATTACTCAGACATTAATGTATGTGAAGATGTCGTGGCAAACTCTGAACACCAAAGCACCTGCACACACTTCTGTATATAAAGTAAGATATTCCTTAGCACATCGGGAACACAGTCTCAATTCCCTGCCCAATGTTTTCTTATAGTTCAACAAGAGTCCACGTGTTTACTTTTCCTCTAAGCATGACGCATAGAAAAACATCTGGTGAGGTGAGACCAGACAATGTTTGTGGCCAAAGTTCTTTAAACACAATTGAAGGTAAGTACGGAATTCCTCGTTGTCAAACTGGCTCACATACTCATTGTAGACTGTAGTATGCACGTTGTATGGAAGAAAGTATAATGGTTCATATTATACCTCATGTATTGTCTTACGTACCTCGTAAGACTGTGTTCTTGGTGTATCTACACTTTTTTACATTTTATGTAAACAATTTCGAAATGCGATGTTCTTCCAACCATTTGATTTTTTTTTTTTTCCCCATATTGTATAGTTTTTCTTCAAATTAAAGATTATGTTTTCAATGCTAAAAGTCTCATATATGTTTATTGCTCGTAATAAAAAGCTTCGTATCGGCTATTGGTGATTCCGTAACACCACCATCATATCTGGGAGTCAGAATTGCGCCGTTTTTTTTTTTTTTTTTTTTGATTGATTTATTTATGGACGCTCTTTAACAGCTCAGGTCATCAGCGTCCCATTCAACTCAGGGCGTGTAATGGCCGACAAATTTTGCTCAGAGGCCTCTCTTTCAGGCTTGAGGTTCTTTTTCGTGCCGTAAATGTACGACACGGGACCCACGGCTTTACTTCCCTTCCGAAGGAAGCCATACTTAGGATTTTTACGCCCGAAAAAATCCATCGATCCTGGCCGGGTTCGAACCCGCGTTTTGGGTGTAGGAGGCAAAATTGCGCCGTAACTCATATCTTTTCTTACCTGTTTTTCTCATATACCAAGATATGTCCGTTTCATTTTTTTTTTATTTGGTCTATTTACGGACGCTCTTTAACATCTCGTCGGTCCTGCAAAGCAAAATTTGTCGGTTTCACGCCCTGAGTTGAATGGGACGCTGATGACCTGAGATGTTAAAGAGCGTCCTTAAATAAATCAATCAAAAAAAGTTTTCCTCTTCATTTTCCTTTGACATATTGTTATGCTCTGCCTCTATCTGTCGGTTTGACATCCAAATGTCAGGGAGGACACACGAGTTGAATACCTCGAGTCTCAGTTTCTTGTTTAGTAATGCTTATTTAAGAATGTAATTATTATGTAGTTGGTTTAAAGGTCATTAAAATGCAACATTTTCTTCACAAATACTGCCATAAGGAAGTTGGAAATTAATGTATAATTTATGTAATAATAATAATAATAATAATAATAATAATAATAATAATAATAATAATAATATATAATATTACTCTTAGCTCGTTTATTATTCTGTGGCTTCATGATAAAGAATAGGGAACTGATTCATTTAGCCAGTAATAAAAATAGTAGTAATAATTTTATTAGAAACTAGAAGAAGAAAAAGCATTCTACTCATAGATTTATACATTACTTGCACCCATACCCACCAAAAACAAAACGCATGACTACGCTACCAAACAGAATCATCGGCATGCACTTGGCACTCGACAAGCATGAGGAGGAAGTAAGGCATGTCCATAAATATGTGTGTGTATATCATGCAGAGAAAATTAAAGTAGTAATGTTAAAACACAATGAACTCCTCGGCACTTTCAAAAAAGAAACACAAAGTAATGAAACGCACAGTTTAATGCCGAGTGAGCGATTGGGAAGTTTTACAATCCCGACAGGCATTTTACAGACTATCCCGTAAACACTGTCCCCTGCGTCGTATTGGCTGCTATGTGCCTCTCGGCATATTCTGTTTCATGTTGCACTGTGCGCTGGACTTAAGCGGCGAAGGTGCGAGTTTGAAATGAAAGTTTACATTTTGATTGTGTTTTCTGTTAATGCTGTATTTCTCTAATATTTATTAATTTAAAAATCCTAATTATGTAAATTTCAATTAAAACACAAATTAGTGTAAGAATATACTTAATTGAACATAATAAGTAAATGCGAATAACAATGAAAAGGCATTGTATGATATTTTACTTGTTGTAGAAACCTTACATAAAAAAAAAGCATAGTTTCGGAGTAATGTGTACACAGTAGATAAAGATAAGGGATGGTCTGGTGAATGTGGCGGTCACTTGAGAGCACCTGCATTTCCCATAGACTGTAAAATGCAGGCAATTCCCAGGATGAGAGGACTCACCCTGCATATATATATCGTATATTACCAAAGTCAATTTGTATTCACAGTTCGATGATTTTACAACGAATAATTTACGGTATACTTATAAACAGTTGCTGCAATTCATCACCACATTTGTCCAAACCGTCAAGGGTGGCCTAAGTCGTTAAAGCACCGATTCGTGAGGGGGAGGTCTGGGGTTCGAATTCCGCCAAGATCACCTCATCTCTGATTGAGGTAATTTCTAGGTTTTCTTCAGCCCTTATAAAGGGGAGGCACCCTAAACTTAGTCTTGGAACGGTTTATTAATTTAAAAAAATCTTTCCCAATTTATCCTTTCATCTCGTATCATCAGCTCCACTGCCTGTGTCGGTCCTGGTGGTGTAGCAGTAACCTTACTTGCCTACTAAACCTAAGATCGCTGGTTCGATCCCTGCCAGGATGAATTTTTCGGGCGTAAAGATCCTAAGTATGGCTTCCTTCGGAAAGGAAGTAAAGCCATGGGTCTGTGACATACATTTATGGCACAATAAAGAGCCTCAAGCCTGAAAAAAAGGCCTCTGAGCAAAATTTATCGGCCGTTTCACACCCTGATTTGACCTGAGATGTTAAAACAACATTCGTAAATAAACAAAATAAAAATAATAAACCCACCGCCTGTAGTGACTCAGTAGTAAAAAATTGCATTAAACACAATTAAAATAAAAAAAAAATATTTGTCCAAGACTGGTTGGGTAGAAGAGAACTTTCTACCTTAGCTCTAGCAATAATCATAAAATTACCTGTATTCCAATTTTTAAATATGTAGGACATTTAGATTCTATAAACAGCAAATTTAGATAAAATGATCTAGACCTAGAGTAAAGAAGATAACCATGTAGGGAGAAATTAAATTACCTTTAAACAGAACATTTTGAAGTTTTTGTTATCACCGATACACTTCGCGTCAATTTCCATGGAAGGAAATTTTAACTTTCAGTTTAACTTTTAGCATCTTTAAGACAGAAGATAATGATACGAACTTGCACTTTCACAACCATGCATACACATACTATTCGTTGTTAAAAAGGGCTCTCTTTATCAGAGCTTTGCAGTGGAGATACCCAGGTTGGAAAACAGGCAGTGGTCTTGTTAAAACTGCTGAAGTACACCCATCCCCTCCCCTAGGCCGTCAAAGGGGGATAAGAGGTAGACAGCCACTGCCTGCTGAGGACAAAGAAAACAGGAAATTAGTTTCACTAAACAAGGACAAAAGATAAAAGTAAATTAGACCGTATATGGAGATTCGCTCAAGGGATACAGATTAGGTTAAAAGCATTTTCGTAGCATCATTTCGCTACTGGGCGAAGAACAATGCTGGAGAAGAACTATGGGCATCGTTAAAAAGCCTGTATGCGATAACAATGTGCTTGCTGTGCCTATTGTTCCAAACCCCTGTTATCCATTCCAAAAAAGAAAACGAAAACCTTTAGAAAATCTTCATTGCGCCCCAGGCACATAAGCCTGATAATTATCGTAAAGTATTCCCCCTACAGTTCTACTTACTCTCACGGGGATATGTGGAATGTTTAACAGTTTGCAATGGGATCAGTTTCTGCATAAAACATAATCTTTTAGTATTTTTTTTTTTTAATTTTATAGACCATGCATGTCTCAAATGAGCACTCTCAAATCACAATGGTTACGCGCTGATATTGTCATTATCTGTAGTGTGTATTATAGTGACTTTAAAGATTCAATTGTAAGAAATTTACACATTGATTATAAGGCATATACCATTTTATAGACTGCCACAACGTTCGTTTTTCACTTAAGTTTAGTAAAAAATTCATCAAAGACTGGTGTCAGTGGAAGAAGATGCATTTTCCAGTGATTCACTGGCCGTCCAGATTTTCGATTGCCAGCTTAATTATTTTCTTCCTTTTCGAATTAACTAAACTAAACTTACATTGTTCCTATTTTTAAATTCTGGTTGTCATTTTTCTACATAATATTAAAATAGTATTACCTATTTATTTTGTCATAATATTCTTCTTTACATAAAAACACAAGGAAATATATAACACGGAAGATGGATTAGATTATATGCGGCAAAGGAGGGTACGACGATAGGTTCATAAGTTTCCGGCCTAACCATTTTCTAGGTATGATAAAGACAAACACTATATTTCACTTTTCAGTATAGTTACCCTTTATTGCAATACACTTTTCACATCTTTAATTTAATATTTCCATCGTCCCCCCCAAAAAAAAAAATTAGTCGGAAGTCTTGTTTACAAAATGGACATAAGGAGCACCTAATTACTTCTTCGCCACACTTAAATTTCCTTCCTCGAAGGACATTCTTGAGTTTTGAGAAGAGAAAATAGTCACTGAGAGCTAGATCTGGTCTGTACGGTGGATGGTCGATTTACTTGAATTCACACGTCTTCACAACTTCCTTTGCAACAAGAGCTGTGTACTCTACCGTGGCAACGAAAAAGAAGTTCTGCAATCCATTGTTACGAGATATTTTTAAATAGTGTTTAACGCCCGTTTTTACTGCTGAGGCACCACAGGCTGCGGGCACTGATGATACATGAGATGAAATGATAAATTGGAAAAGGATATTTTTAAGGAAGGAAACGTTCCAGGCCTAGTTTAGTTTAGCCTAGTTTAGCCTTAGTTTAGTTTAGCCTAGTTTAGGATACCCTTCCGGCATTTGACATTTAGGAGGACTGAGGAAAACCTGAAAAAAACCCCAATCAGGGAAGACGGTCTTGGTGGGAATTGAACCCCAGATCTTCCGCTCACGAATCCGCGCCTTTACGACCTAGGCTATCCTTGGCCGTTTTTCAGGAGATGAAACTATGGTCCTCTACTATAATTCCTTGTCCAAAAGAGAATCAATGGAGTGGCGTAAACCTGGCGAAGCACCGCCTCTATAGGGCAAGGTGACTCAGTCAACCAAGAAGATCATGGCCACAATCATTTGAGACTGTGAAGGAATACTCTTTATTGACTTCAAGGTGAGGAACACAACAGTAAATGGGGAGTACTATGCTGGCCTACTGCACAGACTACGTGCTTCCATCAAAGAGAAAAGACGAGGAAAGCTGAATGGTGGTGTGCGCCTTCTTCACGTCAACGCGCTTATGCATGTTGCAAAGGAAGCTGTGAAGAAATTTGGCTTTAAGGAGATCGACCATCCACCCTACAGCCCTGTTCTAGCTTCCAGTGACTATTTATTCTTCTCAAAACTCAAGAAGAGCTTTCGAGGAAGGAAATTTAAGTGTGACGAGGAAGTGGTGGATGGTGTTTATGCCCATTTTCCAGACAAGACTTCTGACTATTTATTTTTTCTTTTCTTTTTTTGGAGGGGGGAGATAGAAATGTTATTTCAAAGATGTGAGACATGTATTACAATAAAGGGTAACTATATTAAACATTGAAATATAGTTTTTGTGTTCATCATACCTAGAAAATGGTTAGGTACAGAACTTATCGGCCTACCCTCTTAAGTCTATTGTACACATAATGCCAGAGCATAATATATATTATGTGAAGTCATGTGCTTATTTACACTTTTGAACTTCTATCCTAACCCTGTTGAGTACGAATCAACAAAATAGCAGAATTCCCTCTAAGAAATTGTTGCCAATGAAGCGCGCGGGAAACAACACGAAAGCGATCGTTAATCAATCTACCAAACCGCGTCAAAATTCGCAAAAAGCGGTGCCCAACCTGGGGCTCTTAGCCGGAACCTAGTAAACTGCTTCAAATGTTGGCGCCCATTCAGGAGTCACTCGATGTCGACAACAAATCGCTTCGAAATTGGTGTCCAACCTGGGGCACTTAGCCAAAGCCTACTAAGGCGCTTAATTCAACGCGCTGGCTGTATATGGAATGAGAGTATATTTAAATAAGCAA